>CM062517.1:46009188-46558191 GCA_031439585.1 Pterocarpus macrocarpus
TGACCGTCGTCACACCGACTCACCCGCAAGGGGACCCGCTGCCTCTAGGTTAGAGGGACCCAATGTGCAACTGCCTCCAACATAGAGGGACCCAAGTCTTTAGCTGCCTTCACGAGGAGAGACCCATGTGTAATTGCCTCCAGGTGAAGGGACCCACATCTTATCTTATTTAGCTGCCTTCACAAGGAAGGACCTCCAATAACTGCCTCCAAGTGAAGGGACTTACATTCAATATGTTTACATTCTTTCATTTTCATGCATAATCCAGCATAAACATGCGGGATGTACTCATGTCGTACTTATGTTGTTCTTGCATATATTCTTCATAAATTATTCTCATATAACTCGTATCATACTTATGTCATTCTCGCATATAGAATTTCCACATACATTCTCATAATTGTGTGGCTATTCATATCATAAATTCCTTGTAATCTAGACACCCATAGTCTCCTAGACTCCTGCCAGAATTATGAAGATAACGGATCAGATCCGTTTCCCCATGAATAGTGCCAGTCTTCACAATCATAGCATCATAATCAACTTAACGCATATATATCAAGGTCAAACTGGCAATTCTCAACTCATAACTTATATGTTTTACTAATACCTATGAAATCATCAATTGGGTCACTTTTGCCCATCTATTCAGTTCTGCCCGAATTTCATATGATCCACCTTTATTTCTATTCAACTCATTTGAACCTGAATTTTGGATATATCATAGATTTATATGTCTACTTTCTAACCTCTTTAGTCCCATATTATTTTGATCCATATAACTCAAGATATTCAAATCTTACCTCAACCTGTCCAGTCACTAGCTCGAGTTACACTCTTGGAAGTATAAATTCACTAAAAATCGAAACTAAGCTCAAATTATATGAAATTTGGTCTCATATTGAAGCTGACAGGACAACCTTTCATTTGCCAAAGTTTCACTTGATTTACTTAAGTACACCTCAATTTATAAGTCCTGAAAGTCGACCTTCCTGCACTACCCTGTTTTGGTCTGGATTGGAGATATAGTAACTTCCTCAAACCACTGGGATCAATTCGTGTCATAACAAACTCGGAATTTTATACTGGGATGTTCCCCTATGTGTAAGCTTTCTAACAAAATTAGTTTCACTCAATTTGGGGTTGTATAGGGTTAGTTATACCCTCCATAAGTCACCCTGCCTGAATGAAAACCCTAGTTCCTAGGTCAAACTTCAAAAATTCATATCTCTCTCAATAGTAATCCAATGGCCTTTTATTATATGTCTATGGAAAGCCCTTAATGTCTACTTTCATCTAAAAATGGTTTCATCGGATTTAACTGGTTGTAGGTGGCGCCGTACACTCCGTCGTACGGACTGCTGTGGAATTCTCACTCAGGCAGCATCCCAACCCATCCATTTCTTCTAATTTTCTCCTTCTAATCATAATTCTAATTCAAAATCTCCTATGAATTTAATCATAATTCATCATAATCCATCATAATACATCCAATAATTCATCAAATTCATAAGGAAGAGTTCAATCTCCTGCAATCATAGTGCAAGGAATTCAAGAATAGAAGTAGAATCCTACCTTTTTAGAGTATGATCTTGCTGAATTTGAGTTTAGATTAATGGAACTTTGCCAAAACTTCAAATTCGATGGAGTTGGATTTGAGAGAGGAAAGGAAGGAGAAGAAGGTTGGAGCAAGAGGAAAGGGGGACGTAAATCAGATCAGAATGAGGAGGAAAGTCTGACTTAAATACATGAGATTGGTGGTGTTGATTGGTTGGAGTTTTGTGGTTGAAATTCGGCCATGTCTCCCTCTTTAGTGGCCAACTTGCTCTCCACGTCGTCCCTCAAACTGAGACCCGCTTCTATTTTATCTTAACTCGGAACTCGCCTCTAACGCTTGAAGTTGGAACTCGTCCACTTGTTTGTGACTTGGGGAAATCTTGTTTATGTTGACACTTGGAATCAAGGTCAGAGGTCGGAAGTCATGGAGCTGGTAATCATATAACCTCAGAACTCCCTATTCAAACTCGGGAACGCAGTAGAAATGGAAAGCTCCAAAGAATAAGATCGGATATCGGAACTCGTGTGTAACTTGGAAATCAACTCAAAGACTCGAACTCATATCCATTGGGTCCAACTTTAAACCCGGAACTCGTTACATTTGAATGCGAAGTCGGTACTTGTATTATAATGTTAAAGTATCAACTTGGAGTCAAGTCGGAAGTCGGAATGAGAATGTTGGGGATGCTTAAGGTTGGAAATCACGTAAACTATTTTGAAAGTATTAGGTCGGAACTCGGAATCTCTTTTCTGGAACTTGAAGCTACAGTGTAAGACCGGAAATCGAGTACACTCTCTTTGAAACATGAAGTCGAATAGAATAAGCAAGGTCGGAACTCAGTAATTCGGAATGCATCAAACCCAAATGCTTGAACTCGTAATCGGAAGTGGTACACTATGTGAAATTCGATGATGTAATGAGGTAAAGTCGGAAGTTGTCAAGCCAGGCATATGAACTTAGAAATCGGGGATTATACATACATGAAATTTGAAGCTGAAGTCGGAAATCAGGAAGAGTCAAAATTATATGAAATTGGAAATCTGAGGTCATGAAGTTGGAAATTATGCAAGACGAACTCGGAACTCAAAAATAATCCCTTCTGTCTGAAATTCGAAGATTGAGTCAGGAATGGGATTTGATCAAACTTGAAGGTGAAGTCGGACGTCCGTTGTTGGAGTTGAATAACGTCGGAAGTCGGGAAGATGTGTGTAAGGAGGTCAGAAATCGAGACGTTACAGATATCATCAAATTCGAGTTCAGGAAGAAGATATCCCTAAGACAGCCTTTCGAACTCGTTACGGACATTATGAGTATACTGTGATGTCGTTTGGAATGACAAACGCACCAGCAGTATTCATGGATTACATGAATCGAATATTCCACCCATATCTAGACAAGTTTGTAGTGGTTTTCATCGACGATATACTTGTCTACTCGAAGACGGAGCAAGAGCATACGGAACACTTGTGGCTGGTTCTGCAAATTTTAAGAGAAAAGAAACTCTATGCTAAGTTATCCAAATGTGAATTTTGGATGAAAGAAGTAAAATTTCTCGGCCATGTAGTGTCCCATGGAGGAATCTCCAAAGACCCTAGCAAAGTAGAAGTAGTACTAAATTGGGAAAGGCCGACCACAGTCACTGAGGTTAGGAGTTTTCTGGGCTTAGCTGGATATTATAGGCGATTCGTTAAGGATTTATCTCGAATAGCTCTGCCTTTGACCAAGCTAACCAGGAAGAATGTCCCATTCGAGTGGACGCCGGAGTATGAACAGAGTTTTCAAGACTTGAAGAGAAGGTTGACTACGACACCAGTATTAGCCTTGCCAGACCCTCGTGGACCATTTGAGGTCTATTGTGATGCTTCTAAACAAGGATTAGGGTGCATATTGATGCAAACCGAAAACATGGTCGCATATGCCTCCAAACAATTAAAGCCACATGAAAGAAATTATCTTACACACGATCTCCAATTAACTGCAGTAGTGTTTGCCTTGAAGATATGGGGACATCACCTGTATGGTGTAAGGTTCGAGGTCTTTTCTGATTATAAGAGTTTGAAGTACCTCTTTGATCAGAAGGAATTAAATATAAGGCAGCGGAGGTGGATGGAACTTCCTAAGGACTACGAATTTGAATTCAAATACCACCCAGGTAAGGCAAACATTGTGGCAAATGCTTTGAGCAGGAAATCGTTGACCATAGCCTGGATAATGATTAAGGAGATGGAGTTTATTGAGAGCTTCCGAAATCTTAATTTGGGAATCCTTATAACTCCCAAGACCCTTCAGTTACATCAAATTAAGATCGCCAGTAGCTTTAAGGAACAGATTCGGCAAGCACGGTAGCAAGACGCTAATTTTCAACATACAATTCATCTTGTGCAATCAGGGAAATTGACGGATTTTGCTCAAGATAAAGAAGGCATATGGCGGTGTCGTGACAGGGTGTGTGTGCCCGATAGAAATGATCTCCGGAGGAGAATCTTAGAGGAAGCACATAAGGGTGAATTTACTGTACATCCCAACATTACCCAAATGTATCCCGACATTACTGTACATCCGTCTCTACTTTTTAGCAATAGAAAATTTGTTGTTCCTTTATTCCACTCTGCTTTTGAAACATATATTTATAAATCGAAGCTTTGGCTTCCAACTTATATATGTATATACATGACTGATGATATATTTCCTGTCTTTATTCTTTTCTGTAATGCTAATCACGTTTATTATATAAAGCGCCCTATTTCGTAGGTATATTCATCAAACATATATATATATATATATATCAGAGAAAAAGAGAATATAATATTATAAAACTTTAGACAGAGAACTAACATGGTAACGCAACCTATCCAATTTCATGCTATGACTTAAGCATAACATTAACTTAGTAGGGTGTTACAATTGGCCTTTGACCTCTTCATAGGAATTGTGGGCCTATCTCTCAGCTTTCTTGCAAATTAAGAATCACAATAAAATGAGCTCTATAACTCAAGATATGCCCAAAAAACCAAAACAGGGTCAAAATTAGTTAATGCTGGAAAAACTAAATCTAGCCTAACCAACACTCAAAAAAATGCAAAATGGCCCAAATTAATCCTATTAAGCACAAAAGAAGATTAATGAACTAAATATGAGAGAAAATAAATATATAAAAATCCAATTAATCACCGAGTGCGAGCAGAGTTTCCTAGAATTAAAAGCAAAGTTGACGACAGCCCCAGTACTTACTTTGCCAAATCCTCAAGGACTAATCGAAGTCTACTGTAATGCTTCTAAGAAAGGATTAGGGTGTGTGTTAATGCAGAACAGGAATGTCGTCACATATGCTTCTAGGCAATTGAAAACTCATGAAAGAAATTATCCAACGCATGACCTTGAGTTAGCGTCGATAGTGTTTGCCTTGAAGATATGGAGACATCACCTCTATGGAGTGAAGTTTGAAGTATTTTCTGATCACAAAAGCTTGAAACACCTTTTTGATCAGAAGGAATTGAACATGAGGCAGCGAAGGTGGGTGGAATTTCTTAAAGATTACGAGTTTGAGCTAAAGTACTACCCTGGCAAAGCAAACGTGGTGGCAGACGCCTTGAGTAGGAAGTCTTTAACTGTGGCATGGGTGATGATCAAGGAGACGGAACTCATAGAGAGTTTCCGAGACCTCAACTTGGGAATCTCTATGACCCCCAATGCCATTCAGTTAAACCAACTTAAGATAACTAGTGATTTTAAAGACCAGATCCAACAAGCACAATAAAGGAATGATGACTTCCAGCATACAGTGCAACTAGTGCAATCTGGAAAGCTAATAGGATTTACTCGGGATGCAGAAGGAATATGGCAATATTAGGGGAGAATATGCGTACCTGAGAAGGACAACCTTAGGAAGAAGATCGTGGAGGAAGCCCATAAGAGCGAGTTTACTATACATCCTGGCATTAACAAGATGTATGAAGATCTCAAGAAGATGTTTTGGTGGCCAAGCCTTAAGACGGATGTGACAAATTTTGTGAATAAATGTAGAAGGTAAAAATAGAGCATCAGAAACTAGTAGCGACACTACAGCCCTTGGAGATTCCGGAATGGAAATGGGAGACCATTTCAATGGATTTCACGATGGGCTTACCAAGAACACCCTCAAGATATGACGCTATATGGGTCATAGTGGATAGACTAACTAAGTCGGCTCATTTTTGCCCATTCAAGCGAATTATCCTCTAGAGAAGTTAGCTCAATTGTACATTCAAGAAGTGGTACAGCTACATGGTATTCCTTCAACAATCATTTCAGATCGAAATCCAAAGTTCACCTCATGGTTTTGGGGAGCGCTCTAGAAGGCGTTCGGTACTAGGCTATGTCTAAGTACTGCATATCATCCGCAAATGGTTGATCCAATAGAACGGACAATTCAGACCTTAGAAGATATGTTGCAAGCGTATATTCTGGAGCAGCGTGGAAGTTGGGATTGATACTTACTGTTAGCTAAGTTTGCGTACAACAACAGTTACCATGCTAGCATCTACATTGTTCCGTATAAGGCTTTATATGGATAGAAGTATCAATCTCCACTGTGTTGGTATGAATCAGGAGAATAGAGTCTGTTAGGACCGGAACTAGTCAGACAAACTACAGAGCAAATCAAAAGGATCCGTAGCAAGATACTTACAGCTCAGAGCCGTCAGAAGAGCTATGCGGACGTTAGGAGAAAGCCCTTGGAGTTTCAGGAAGGAGACCATGTATTCCTAAAGATCACACCCATAACTGGAGTAGGCAGAGCCATTAAAGTTAGAAAGCTAAGCCCTCGCTTTATAGGTCCTTTTCAAATTTTGAAACGAATCGGGCCAATTGCATATCGAGTCGTCTTACCTCCACATCTGTCAAATCTTCATGACGTCTTTCATGTTTCTCAGCTCAAGAGATACCAACTTGACCCCGCTCATTTCTTGGAACCTGAATCAATCCAGTTAAGAGATAACTTAACCTTTCATGTACCCCCAGCACGGATAGTGGACAAGAGCACTAAACACCTTCGGAACAAAGTCGTACAGTTAGTGAAGGTAGCATGGGGGAGCAAAGATGCAATGGACTACACGTGGGAAGTAGAGACTGATATGAGAAGGGGGCATCCTGAATTATTCTCAGGTAGTAAATTTTTAGGACAAAATTTTTTTAAGGAGGATAGTAATGTAACGTCCGAAAAAAATCTTATCGTTATTAACCGAGTTATTCGGTTTTTATCGAATAATTGTGATTAATTAGGATTCAATTTAGTATTCACTTAAAGCTAAGTAAGTGTAATTTAAAATGGTTAGGCATAATGAAATTAGATTAGAACCATAGGAAACTTCATAGGATTTTTTTTTAAACTGGTTTACCGATTTAAAAGAAATCAGTAAGACTTCGGTATTTTAAACTGTCAAAAACGGACCAATAGAAGTTATGCTATGAGTGCCCTAGGATGGATGGCTAAGATTTAGCCAAAACACCCCCATATGTGGTGCTACATCAGCCCATAGAGGGCAGCCACAAATCAAGTTGAAGCTCCAACATACATCCACCAATCACATGAATTATTGCTTCACAAGTTTCTGTTTAATCCCTTCTTTGCCCTTGTGAATTTTGGCCAACATAAGGAGCTGAACCCCCTTCATTTCTCTTCCATTCACACTCATCTCTACTCCATCTTCAACCTCTCTTCAAATCTCATCAATAGTCTCATCAATCTAAGACACCAAACCACCAAGAATTCAAGTAGACAAGGTGGGAATCTTAACTTCCTTCTTCTTTTCTTTGATTTAGGACTGCCTAGGGTTCCTGGTTCATCTTACACAACTCTAAATTAAGTGCAGCTAATGCTATTTGAAAGCTAACATGTAAGGAAATATTCCATAAAAATTTTAGAGTCAGATTCGTTTCCATTTGTTCCTAGTACATCAATGAATTTGCCTTAAGTTCAAATCGGGCTGGAACAGGGTAGTCCAATAGGGTCAAGTTACAGGGCTTATATCTAATGATATACTTATGCAAATGATATGAAACTTATTTCATTTGAAATCTTGTTCTGTTACCTTTAATTTGATATAAATTTCATATGATTTCACCAAGATTTCTATTTTTAGTGAATTTTCACTTATAAGGGTGCAATTCTAGCTAAGTGCAAGACAGTCTGAGGTAAGATACTAATAGCTTAAGTTATACAAGTCAAAATGAGATCGAACTAAAAGGGTTGGAAACTAGACACATAGAGCTATGATATATCCAAAATCCAGGTTTAAATAAGTTGAATTGGACTAAAGGTGGATTATACAAAATTCGGGTAGAATAGGATGAAATAAGCAGAAAACTCTATTGATGTTTGTATTGACTTTGATGAATGATATTGTGAATATATAATTGCTGTTCCATATTGAGTTGCATGTTTGAATGATTTTACTAGTAGTCTGGCACTATTCATGGGGAAGCGGACTCGATCCGTTAGGCTGCCGAAATTTCGGTAAAGAATTCATATGATTGTGTAAGTTGTAATTGCCTGAACACATGATGTTTGAAAGGATAAAGTTATTTGTGCATGCAATTCATGAATATTATGAAGGATTCCATATTACTTGGGCCAGCCCCTGAATAAGTTTAAGGGGAATAAATCAGTGGAAAAGTCGGGAAAAGTAAACCCGGCAATCCTGTATAGGAACGAGACAGGAGTATATGGCCAATGACTATCAAGGGACCAAGAATGGAAATTATAAGTTATAAGAGTTGAAAGCTCTTAGAGACAAAGTATATATATATACTGTGTTTGTTGATTTCTAACTGCTTTTACAGTTATCAGTGTTTCTCATTATATACTGTTTAACTATGACTACTATTTTAGTTATGTTGACATGTTGGGTATAAATGTCCTTTTATTGCTCTAACTTAAAATGAAACTTGTTTCGGGTTACACTTTTCATATTAAAAAATAAGATTGAATATTATTGCCTTAGTGTACTATTTCCACTTAAGGAAAAATCGAAACAACTGAGATTGACAGCGATGTTAGAAGTGTATAGAATTAGGATTTCTACTAGGAAATTTTTATTTCTCACCCTACTGTATTTTTCGCATCATTCTCAGATCATGGAGAATGCGGCCACAGGAGTCCTGTTCATCGAGTTCCCTGAGCTCCATATTCACCTCGATCCGTTCTTAGACTCTGTGTATATATCCGGTAGATGACAGTTTCACCTTTATTTCTTCTTTCAGAGAGACTTTGCTGTACCACTCATGCATCCGCTATTCGACCCTGTCGTCCCTTATATTGCCATCCCTTTCCATATGGCACATCCGTTTCCACCTCCACCTGCAGCACCAGTAGCAGCAGCACCTCCCATGACTCCGCCAACTTCACCACCACGATAGATCCCCTCTCCCTCACTGTCTAACGAGGATACGTCGGAGGCAACGAGCTCGTCTTCTTCGTCTTCAACACCGAGCGTGGACTACACTCCCGCTGACGCCGGTATGGCGAATGGATTCCTTTCCTCGGAATCCATCTAGAGTGCCTGTGAAGCGAAATAGTAGGATATGTATAGAATGGCCCTCTTTTGGCATTTTCGGGCCATAGGCGGTAGCTTAGTGGACGTTATATGTAGATGGTTGGTACATGAAATGTCCCGTAGGGACCAGTTAGGGTTCTAATTGTAGCGATAGGCCGGTGTTATTTTGTTTTAGCAGCCTCATTGTTATACCCTGTACCAGTTATATACTTTTGAAAAACTTGGAAAAGCAACATCTATTGTGCATATATATATATATATATATATATATATATATATATATATATATGATACAATCAGATAGTTCCATTTATTCTGCAGATTTTCTTTATTTATTGATTTATTATTTCTGATACATAACTCACCGATAATTAAATGCTTTAGTGAACAATTAACATTCTATGGATAACTATTATTGAATCAGAATGTAACGTAATCAGGTAACCTCACGTAATAACTTATCAGATAACATATTATGACTTAAGCATAGTATTTTGTCTAGTAAGGTGTTACACCTTAAGTTGCTTGCCACTTCTCAAAGTGATGGATCTCACATTCTTTGGGTTGCTCACGGATTGGAAGGGAAGGTTGCTAGAGCCTTGAGATTTCAGTTCATTTACTGTTGTAGCCAACTGACCAATATGTGTTTGTAGATTTGGATGCTGGCTTCTATTCTCTACTGAAATTGAACACTGCTGGTTGCCATTTGCTTCACCAATTTTGCCAAGCTTGGTTCTGAGCTGCTGCTTTGTGGTTTAGTTTGCTGAACTGGTGGATGATATTGTCTTAAGCTTGGTCCAGCAGAATTTTACTTAAACTGAGGTTGCTAAAACTAATTGAAGTTGTTACCATACCTCAGATTTGGGTGATCTCTCCAGCCAGGATTGTATGTGTTGGAGAATGGATCATAACTCTTCTGCTGTTGCTGCTGATAAAGTTTACCAAGAAAGATTCCTACAATAGTTTCATTGCTCTCCTGCAGATGTCGACACTAATCTATGGTGTGACTAGGTAGGGAACAAATTCCACAAATTGTAGCTGCTGGTTGCCAGGGCTATTGGCCGAGTGCCAATTGCCTCACCAAGGTTGTCAATGTAACATCCACCATGAGTTTTGAGTTCCGATTTCACTTCAAGTTTCGTGATCTCCAACTTCATCTTCGAATTCCACATAAAATGGATTATTTCCGACTTCCAAGTTCGTCTTCGAATTTCAGCATAATTTCCTACTTCTTGACTTAACCTTCAAGTCCAAACAACATGATGTGATTCCCGATATCCGACTTTATGTCTCTAGAAAATGGACCTAATTTCTGATATCATAATTTACCTCCAAGTTTCAAGCAAGATGTACGCGAGTTCCGACCTAAGACTTCATGTTTTAAAATAAAGTGTACACGATTTCTGACCTCTGAGTTGATGGTTTAACACAATGGTTATAGTACGACCTTTGCGTTGAATGTAACGAGTTCCAACCTTAGAGTTGAACTCAACTAGAATGGACACAAGTTCAGATCTTTGAGTTGATTTCCAAGTTTTACATGATTTCTGATCTCCGAGTTTATTCCCAGGAGCTTTCCATTTCTGTTGGTGTTCTTGAGTTTGAATTGGGAGTTCCAAGATTAAGTGATTGTGTGCTGTATGATTTCCGATATCTGACTTTGCTTCCAAGTTTCAAATAAACCAGACAAGATCTTCGATATCTGATTTCATCTTCGAGCATCAAATAAATGGCACGAGTTCCAACTTTAAGCAGAATCTGGATGAATTCCGATTTCAGATAGAATGGAGGTGAGTTCCATTTTTGGGCGATGTGGAGAGCAATTTAGCCACAAAAGTGGGCGATATGGCCGAACTTCAATCATAAAATTTCAACCAATCAACACTCACAATTCCAACTACCCTCGTATATTTAAGTCAGATTCTCCTTCTCATTCTGGTTGACTTGCGCCTCCCTCTCCCTCTTGCTCTAGCCCTCTTCTTCTCTTCCCCTCTCAACCAACTCCATCACTCCTTCAAGCTTAACAAGATTCTATGAATTCAAGCTTCAACACTTAGCTCAACACCTAGCAAAATCGCACTCCAACGAGGTAGGATTCCATTTCTGTTCTTAAATTTTTTGAACTGTGGCTGTATGAAATTTTACTCTTCTTCATGTATTTGATGATATATTGGATGTATATGATCGATTATGGTCGAATTTCAGGACTTATAACTTGAGCTATACTAAAGCAAATCAAATGAAACTTATTGCAAATGAAAGGTTGTCCTGTTAGCTTTGATATGACACCAATTTCGTATGATTTGAACTAGTTTTTGATTTTTAGTGAATTTTTACTTCCAAGAGTGTAATTTGGACCAGTGACCGAATAGGCTGAGGCAAAATTTAAATATCTTGAGCTACACATATCAAAATGAGATGGGATTAAAAGGGTTGAAAACTAGACACATAGAGTTATGACATATCCAAAATTCAGGTTTAAATGAGTTGAATAGAAGTAAAGGTGGATTATACAAAATTCGGACAGAATTGATTAGAAATGGCAGAAATGACCAAATTGATGGTTTCACAAGTGTTGGTGAACATATAAGGCTTGAGTTAACGGTTGCAAGTTTTACATTGATAGATATATTAAATTGATTATACTGCTATGACTGATTTGTCTGTGGAGGCTGGCACTATTCATGGGAAAACAGATCTGATCCGTTATGCTACCGAGTTTTTGGTAGAATAGTAAAGAGGATTGTGTTATGAGCCTTTATATGTTATGAATATGCATGTGAAAATCATAAAGCATATGTATGAGTGCATTCAGCATGTATGCATGACCATGTATGAGAATGAAAAGACATGAATATATTAAATGTGAATCCCTTCACTAGGAGGCAATTGCACATTAAATCCCTCCCTGTAAAGGCAGTTAAACGATAAAGATGTGAGTCCCTTCACTTGGAGGTAGTTGTACATTGAATCCCTTCCTGTGAAGGCAATTAAATGATGAAGATGTGGGTCCCTTCACCTAGAGGTAGTTGCACATTGGGTGCCTCCTTGTGAAGGTAGCTAAAACTTGGGTCCCTCTATGTTGGAGGTAGATGGCCAACTGAGTCCCTCTGACCTAGAGGCAGTGGGTCCCCTGTGGATTAGTCTGTGTGACGATGGTCACGAGTTGAGCTGACGAGCTCACTCCCAGATCAGGCTACCCAAGGGCAATAAAGGCTAAAGACTAAAGACTAGAGATTAAAACATATGTAAGCACCCCACTCACATGAGGCATGGCATCGACCCAGCTAGTGTGAGTATAGGGGATAGGGCTTACATGAGGCATGGCATGACCCAGCTAGTGTAAGTATCGACAATTCATGGTGGCATGTAAAGATTTTATGATGAAAGATATGATGATGAATCTATATTCCTAGAGAACGTGACATGGTGATCACGCTCTGATGGGGTATAACATGGTGATCATACTCTGGAGTATGGCATGATAAGTAGAAGATAAAGAAAGAAAAGTAAACTTTATGTATCTGCACAAATTCAAATACAAGTAAAGTTATGTGTAGATGTTATATCTCCAGTGTATTGATGCTATTGCATTTTATTATGTTTCGGTTATTATTCATAATATAATTCAGGATTTGATTTTGTATGGACTCTCCCAAATGCCAAGTGTATGAGTAAAATAAACTTTGCTTCGGATAATATATTTTCGAACTATAAAATTAAACAGCTTGTATAACATGATCACCTTTTTCATAATAAACCGAAGCAACTGGAGATGACAACGATGACATTATGTATGATACTTAAGAAATCCTACTGAGAATTCAAAATTCTCACTGCTATTTCCATGTTATCTCCAGATAGTTCAAGAAGTTCCGAAGATGGCTGAAGTTGCTGTCAGATAAGGTCCGCTCAGGTAACAGTAGTAACTCTAGAGTGTGGTATTATGACTTAAGCATAGTACTATACTTGGGAGGGTGTTACAGTCAACTTATCTATTCGATTTTCCATCCTCTGCTGGTTTGCATCAGAGGTTTGCATTTCATTTACTCCTCTTCTTGACACTATGGCTCGGGTACCAAAGTGTTGTGCATTGGTAGCCATGTTTACAATTAATTCACGAGCTGCAGCAGGTATTTTATCTATCAGAGCCCCTCCAAAAGTAGCATCAATCATACTTCTATCCATTGGCATGAGACCCTCATAAAATTCCTGAATAAGAAGCTGGTCACTAATTTGATGGTGTGGACAGCTTGCACACAACTTCTTGAATCTCTCCCAATATTCATGCAAGGTCTCACCAGTAATCTGCCTTATGCCAGAAATTTCTTTTCTGATGGAAGCAGCTCTTGAGGCAGGGAAGAATTTCTCCAAGAATATCCTCTTCATGTCTTGCCAGCTCGTGATGGAACTTGGATGGCAAATCCATCCAAAGAAAAAGGAAATGCCCTCAGCTTGATATGATCTTCCTCCACTCCATGTGGCTTCATGGTTCAGCACACTACATGGAACTCCTTCAAGTGCTTGTGAGGGTTTTCTCCAGCTAAGCCATGAAACTTGGGCAGTAGATGTATCAGTCCTGATTTTAGCTCAAAGTTTGCATCCAAATTAGGGTACTGAATTGCCAAAGCTTGATAGTTGACATTAGGTGCTGCAAGTTGCTTCAAGGTTCTATTAGCCATGCTTCCTAAAAAATCAGAATTGTCAACAAAGTTAGGAATCGAATCAAAAATAGAATTATTAGCAGAACTAATCTCAAACAACCTCCTCTTAACTCTTCTAATTTGTCTAAGAGTCTTCTCTAATTTAGGATCAAACTCAACTAAATTAGGACTTGGATCACACCTAGTCATGCACTAACAAAATAGCAAACAAAACCATATGCACACCTATTTGACCCCTAACACAAAGCACTAAAAATTGCACACACACACTCAAAGTAATCAAAATAAATATAAAAACACTACCAAATAATTTTTAAAAATTATGGGACCACCACCCCTCAAAAATTTTACCCCCAAGGAGTAAAAAAATGCAAAGAAAAATATTAAAAATTAAAAAAGTGGTCTAAATGAAAGAATTTGGCTTAAAAATAAAAAGTCAATAGCAAAACCTTGATCTTGATCAAAGGGCCATTTTCCTTCAACTGACCAATTTTCAAGTCAATCAGAGCACAAAATCTTTTACAAAAATACTTATTACATCCCTAAAAATTACCTAGAAACCTATCTAAACAATGGAATTTGACAAAATAGGGGGGCTCAATCCTTGAAGGATTGAGTCTTTCTCAGAATGATGTTTTGCTATGGAATCAAGTCCCCTAAATCAATTGAAAAGAGTCAGTCATCAAAAATCATAAAATCGAACTGCTAACTATGAATTAAAACTAACAACTTAACCAAACACACATTGAAACAGAATATGCAATGATATTAACACATATTAACATGACCAAATAACATCAATCATCCCCGACAATGGCGCCAAAATTTGACTCGAGTGCTGAGCTCGGTCAAATTATAATAAAACCAAGTTACACTACTTTGCAGTAAAGGGTGCAATCCAGGTCATCTTACACGGATGACAATGTTATAAGATCAGAAATTTGTGGGGGTGTTGTTTATCAAATAAAAATGTAGCTAATTAAAATGGAAATGAGCAGAAATTGAAACTCTAATCCAAGAATCAAAGGAACAACCACAGACACTCAATCATTGAATTCTAGAAATAACTCAGCAAACAGAATCAGTGATTAACATTGAATCTGAACGAAACCTCAATTCAAACTCAGCATTCACATGAAAACCTTCAGGCATTGATTAACACAATTTCAATTAAAATTGAGAAACCTCTAGAATCTAAGTGAATTATGTTAATTTCATATGCCAATGTAGTTAATCGTAGAATTCAAACCTGAAACTCTAATTCATATTCCTTCTGCAATTTGATTACATATATCTACCAAATATTATGCAACCAATCAAATTTCAATAATCAATTTAGAATGAAGAACTCCAATTCAAAAGAGATTAAAATAAGAGAAGAAGGAATAGATGAAACCGATTGTATGCCGAGTCTGATTAAACCAATTCTCAAGAGTGTTGTTTGTAACACCCTACTAATTTAATGTTATGCTTAAGTCATAGCATGAAATTAGATAGTTTGTGTTACCGTGTTAACATTCTGCTTAAATTTCGTGATTAGTTTTACAAAACAGTCAAAACGGCGCGCTGCTATACTATGAGTGTAACGAAACTCAACATAATACCACAACAGATAAGAAATAGTATAATAACATCAACTATATACATACATATATATTTACGTGTCAGAAGTCATTACTTCAGTTTATGTACAGAGTTTCAAAGTAAAATACAAAGGTGGGCCGGCGTACCAAAAAGACATAAGGCCCATATCCGTCAAAAAGATCCTATAGGTCCTCAGAGGACATTTCAAAACCTACTGCTAGTCCTACTGTCAAGTCTATGACCCAAAGCTACATGTTGTCAAAAGAGGGTCATGCTGTACAACATCTCCTGCTGGCTGACCTACTCTATCAGATAGCCGTTGGCCATGTCAAGCTCAGCTGGAGAGTACTCTGCACTAGGTCCCGAGGAGGAAGAGGGTGATGAGCTAGTGGCCTCAGAGGGGTCACTCTCTGAGCAAAGTGGCACATCTGGAACTGCCGGTAGAGGTGACTCTAGTGCAGGGTCAGCAGGAGCTGCCTGTGCTACGGGTGCAGGAGGAGCTGGAGGTGGGTGCGCTATGTGTAGTAGGATAGCAATGTAAGGAGTCGCAGGGCCGAAAACAGGATGATGTAGAGGGACAACAAAGTTCCTGTTGCTAAATAGGTAAATGCGAAAGTTACAAGAACCGGCTATATACAAAGAATCCAATTCTGGATCATGGTGAAGCTGCAAATCTTGGATCTCAATGAAGAGGATGGCCGTGGAGTCCATCGCCAGCGTCTGAGAATGATGCGGGAAATACAGAACAAGGTGAGAATTTAAAGAAATTCTCAGTAGGGTTTGTGCATAGTGGTTATCTGATGTCACATACATTCTCAGTTGCCTCGGTTTCTATTTAATTTTAAAAACATGTGTTCAAACTAGACTATCTGTTTTAATGAATTTAAGGAAACGTCTGGTCCGAGGCAAGGTTCAGTTTTGCTTTAGATGGCATAAGAAACAGAATAGAGTTGCTAATAATGATTCACAAAATAATAAACAGAATGAATGAATAATGGCAGTTAATAAACATAATAGACATTGCATCCACCCTGACATAATTTATTTCACGAAATCATGCATTCATATAATCATGCAGACTTAATCATGAACCTTTCTTCATAAGCTCCCCATTACTTTTCATCATTTTCCATCTCTTGGTCCCCTGGGAGTTCTTGGCCATTTAGACTCCTGGGTAATAGTCCTGCTTTTTCAGATCGAGGCCTGCTCCTATACGGCAGAATGCCGAGTTTGCTTTCCCCAACCTTCCCACCGATCTATTCCCCTTAACTTTTTATCCGGGGCTGGCCCAAGTAGCATGGAACTTTCATAATAACATAATTCTTATCATGACTTGCATAGCTTCTTAAAAAAATGCACTTGTATTAGCATGTATATCATAACTTATGCATAGATTCTACCAAAATTACGGCAGCATAATGGAACGTGTCCGCTTTCCCATGAATAGTGCCAGTACACCAAAACCCCAAATTATCATAGAGATCACAACATTGTATACATAATTTAACATTGAACTCATAATAACATTAATCTCATTAAGGGAGAGCTTCTGCCTCACAAGGTCTGTCAACTCGATTTTTATAAATCAAGCCATAATTTCTATTTAACTCATTTGGACTTCAATTTTGGATATGTCAAAGTGTTATGTGTCTATTTTCTAACCTCTTTAGTCCTATCTAATTTTGATATCTATAGCTCAACATATTTAGGTTTTATCCCGGCCTGCCCAGTGGCTAGCCAAAATCAGATACCTAAAAGTAAAAATTCACTAAAAATCGAAAACTAACTCAAATTATACGAAATTAGTCTCATATTAAAGCTAACAGGCAAAGTTTCATTTACAAAAAGTTCCATTCTATTTGACTTAGTAGGGCTCGAGTTATAATCCCTGAATTCTGATCTTCCTAAACTGCCCTGTTCTGGTCTGGTTTGGACATAGGGCAATTTTCTTGCATCACTAGGAGCAAACAAGACCTTATCTAATTCTGAAATTTTTATGGGACATTTTTCTATGTGTAAGCTTTCTAAAAAAGTTAGTTTCACTCATTTTCAAGTAGTATAGGGCAAGTTCTACCCTAAACAACCCAGTTTGCCTAGAACCAGAGTCAAAACCCTAGGTTGAACTTCAAAAATTCATATCTCTCTTAATACTAATCGAAAAGACTTATATGATATATGTATGGAAAGCCCTAGATGTCTAGTTTCATATAAAAATAGTTTCATCAAATTTAACTGGCTGTAGGCAGAGCCATACACTCTGCCGTACGGACTACCGAGGGTTTTTTGTCCTCCAGCCCATCAGCTCTTTCTATTTTCATTCTTTCTTGCTTCCAATTCGACTTTAACCAAACAAACAACCAATAAACAGCCACATATCATCATAATCATTCAATTTATACATCAAATATTGTGAAAATAATCCACCCTCAACCAGTCAAGATCACAGAATTGATGCAAGAATTAAACCTCTACCTTTGTTATAAGTGATTTTGCTTGATTTTTGAGGCTTGGATGAACAAAACTTGATTAGGCTTGATGATTGGCTGGAGTTATGTGAGGGAAGAAGAGAAGAAGAGAGCTGGGCAGAGGAGAGAAAGTGGCGCAGTCTGAATGAGAGAAAAAGGGGAGGAAAAATCTGATTGAGGGAGTATAAATAGGTGGCTTCCTTGGCTTGTCATTGGTTGAGCTTGTATGGCTGAAATTCAGCCAAGCTTCTTCATGAGTTGTGGCCAAAGTGGCGCCACTTTTAGGTGTTAAGTGCCTGAGTTCTCAGCCACTTAAAGTAGGGTTAAAGGGTTGGAATTCTATTGGTTCGGTTCCGACAGTTTAAAATACCGTAAACTTACCGATTTCTTTTAAATCAATAAATCGGTTTTCAATAAAATTTTATGAAATCTCCTATACTTCTAACTTAATTCCCTCATATCTAAACTCAAGTAATTGCTAATCAATTGATTCTAAATAATTATTTAACTGAATTTTAATTATTCTCAATTATTCGATAAAACCGAATAATTAGGCGAAAAAATAGTGGATGTTACATTACACCCCTCCTAAAAAAAATAAATTTTGTCCTCAAAATTTAGTACCTGAAAATAGTTCAGGATACTCTTTCCTCATATTTGATTCCAGCTCCCAGGTGTAGTCTTCAGCATCTCCTTTTCCCCAAGCTATCTTTACTAGCTGCACGGTCTTGTTCCGAAGTTGTCTGGTACTTCTGTCTACGATCCATGCGGGTTGTACGTGGAAAGTAAGGTCCTCCTTTAACTGTATTGATTCGGGTTCAAGGAAGTGTGTAGGGTCAGGTTGATACTTTCTGAGTTGGGAGACATGAACAACATCATGAAGGTTTGATAGATATGGAGGCAAAGCGACTCGGTATGCAACTAATCCGATTCGCTCCAAGACTTGGAAGAAACCAATAAAGCGAGGATTCAGCTTCTTGACTTTAACTGCTCTACCTATTCCTGTTGTAGGAGTAACCTTCAGAAATACGTGGTCTCCTTCCTGAAATTCCAGAGGTTTCCTCCTGGTATCCGCGTAACTCTTCTGGCGGCTCTGAGCGGCAAGCATCTTGCTTCGTATTTTCTTGATTTGCTCAGTGGTCTACTCAACTAAATCAGGCCCCAATAGAGTTGATTCTCCTATCCCATACCAGCATAAAGGAGATTGGCACTTTCGTCCATACAATGCTTCGTAAGGAGCCATGCCAATGCTAGCGTGATAACTATTGTTGTATGCAAATTCGGCCAACGGTAAGTATCGATCCCAATTTCCGCATTGCTCTAGTATATAAGCTTGTAGCATATCTTCCAAAGTTTGAATCGTCCTTTCAGTTTGGCCATCTGTTTTCGGGTGATAAGCAGTGCTTAGACACAACTTCGCACCGAACGCCTTCTGTAAAGCTCCCCAGAACCGTGAGGTAAACCTTGGATCTCGGTCAGAGATAATAGTTGAAAGGGTACCATGTAGCCTAATAATTTCTTGAATATACAATTGCACCAATTTCTCCAATGGGTAATTTGCTCGGATGGGTAGGAAATGAGCAGATTTGGTTAATCTATCTACAATGACCCATATAGCATCATATCTCGTTGACGTCCTTGGTAACCCCATCATAAAATCCATGGAGATACTCTTACACTTCCACTCAGGGATTTCCAAGGGTTGTAACATCGTAGAAGGTTTTTGATGTTCCGCTTTCACCTTCTAACAAGTCAAGCACCTGCCCACGAAGCTTGCTACATCTGACTTCATGCCCGGCCACCAAAACATTTTCTCGAGGTCTTGATACATTTTAGTTACGCTAGGATGTATAGCAAATTTACCTTTATGTGCTTCTTCTAAGATCCTTCTTCGGAGATCGTTCCTTTCAGGAACACACACTCTGTCGTGGCACCGCCAGATGCCCTCTTTGTCTTGGGCAAAACCCGTTAATCTCCCTGATTGTACGAGATTAATTGTATGTTGAAAGTTAGCATCTTGCTGCTGTGCTTGCCGAATCTGGTCCTTAAAGCTACTGGTTATCTTAATTTGGTGTAACTGAAGGGTCTTGGGAGTTGCAAGGATTCCCAAATTAAGATTTCAGAAGCTTTCAATAAGCTCTGTCTCTTTAATCATCATCCAGGCTATGGTCAATGATTTCCTACTCAACGCATCCGCCACGATGTTTACCTTACCTGGGTGGTATTTCAAGTCAAATTTGTAATCTTTAAGGAATTCCATCCATCTTCGCTGCCTCATGTTTAATTCCTTCTGATCAAAAAGGTACTTCAAACTCTTTTGATCAGAAAAGACCTCGAACCTCACTCCGTATAGGTGATGTCTCCATATCTTCAAAGAGAATAGTACTGCTGCTAATTCGAGGTCGTTTGTAGGATAGTTCCTTTCGTATGGCTTCAATTGCCTGGAGGCATACGCGACCAGCTTTCTGGTTTGCATCAACACGCACCCTAACCCTTGTTTGGAAGCATCACAATAGACCTCAAATGGTCCATGAGGGTCTGGCAAGGCTAACACTGGTGTTGTAGCCAACCTCCTTTTCAAATCCTGAAAACTCTATTCGCACTCCGACGTCCACTCAAATGGAACATTCTTCCTAGTTAGCTTGGTTAAAGGCAATGCTATTCGAGAAAAATCCTTAACGAATCGCCTGTAATATCCAGCCAAGCCTAGAAAACTCCTGACTTCAGAGACTGTGGTCGGCTTTTCCCAGTTTAGAACTGCTTCTACTTTGTTGGGGTCTACAGAGATTCCTCCAGATGACACTACGTGGCCAAGAAATTTTACCTCTTTAATCCAAAATTCGCATTTGGATAATTTAGCATAGACTTTCTTTTCTCTTAAAATTTGCAGAATTAGCTGCAAGTGTTCCGCATGCTCTTGCTCCGTCTTTGAGTAGACAAGTATGTCGTCGATGAAGACCACTACAAACTTGTCCAGATATGGACGGAATATTCGATTCATGTAATCCATGAATACTGCTGGTGTGTTCATCAATCCAAACAACATCACAGTATACTCATAGTGTCCGTAACGAGTTCGAAAAATAGGAATATCTTGTTCCTGAACTCGAATTTGGTGGTATCCAGAACGCAAGTCGATCTTGGAGAATACCGTTGTACTTTGTAGTTGGTCCATGAGATCGTCAATCCTTGGTAGTGGATATTTATTCTTGATCGTTACTTTATTCAACTGCCTATAATCCACGCATAGGCGCATGCTTCCATCTTTCTTCTTGACCAACAAGACCGGAGCTCCCAATGGCGACGCGCTTGGCCGTATGAATCCTTTTTCTAAAAGCTCTTTGATCTGTCTTTTTAGTTCTGTCAGCTCCATGGGTGACATTCGATACGGAGCTATAGATATTGGTCTCGCACTAACAACCAACTCAATGGTAAACTCAATCTCTCTCTCTGGGAGAAATTCAGGAATATTCTCTAGAAAAACATCCGGATATTCCTTAACAACCGGGATCTTTTCTAGTTCCTGCTCAGCTTTTGTCACATTAGCTGACAAGAGAATATATCCTTGATTCTTTGACGCAAAAGAGTTCAAATAGAAGAGTGTTGCGGTCTGGGATTCAGAAAGTGAGACAGAGGGGAGTACCACCGTCTTATCAGAGCAATTGAGTATGACTCGATTGGCAGAAAGCCAATCCATGCCCAAAATTACGTCAAGACCAGACAAAGGGAGACAAATCAAATTAGCAGCAAAGGTCCTGCCCTCAATTCGAAAAGGAACATTAATGCATATTTGACTAGTTCTATCAGGCCCATTGGTAGGAGTAGAAACCAATATATCATAAGGTAATTCAAAAATTGGCAATTGCAAAGCAGCTACATAGCTATGAGAAATAAATGAATATGAAGCACCCAAATCATAGAGTACAGTTAGAGTCTCATCGTCCACGTCACAAGTGCCTTGGATTAGTCCTTCCGACTTGTCAACTTCTTCTGCGCTCATTGTAAAGACCCGTCCTTGACATTGGGGTCGAGGCGGCTACGATGAATTCCTGGTTGGACACTCATAAATTTTATGGCCTGGTTTGCCATATTCGTAGCAGACATTCTGGTCTGCCAAGCACGGCCGATCGCCATGATTATTACCGCATTTTGTACAAGTTGGATTTGGAAAAGGCCTTTGGGGCTGCTTGCCTTTGTTGCTTGCCGGGGGAAATCTCCGCTGTTGTTGTACGTTGGGCTTGAATCTTGGGCCCTGTGGGGCTAACCCTCTCTTGAAATATCCACCAGATGCCCGGGCTGCAGCTAATTTCAAATTGCAATCCTCCACAAGTTGGCATTTGTTCACCAACGTAGGGAAATCCCTAATCTCCATTGGCCCTATCGTGGTAAGAATGTCTTCTCGTAACCCTCCTTCAAATTTAACGCACTTCCAGGCTTCGTCTGGATTTCTCTGGTAAATTGTGCAAAATTTACACAGCTTTTCGAACTTGGCAATATATTCAGATATCGTCCGGTTTCCCTGACGAAGCTACATAAACTCAAGTTCCTTGGCATTTTGAACGAAAGCTATAAAGTACTTCTGGTAAAATACATCCCTAAACATCATCCAGGTGACTACTATCTGAGATTCTTCGAACAATCTTCGTACGCCATTCCACAAAAACTCGGTGTCTGCTTCGAGCATGTAAGTGGCGAAGGTCACCTTTCGATGATCCGAACAATCCAGGATAGAGAAAATATTCTCCATGGCTTTGATCCATTCGTCAGCTTTATCAGGATTATACGCCCCTCGGAAACTTGGTGGATTTGCCTTTCTGAACTCAGCAAACTTGAGATAGTCCAGGTCGACTCCTGGGCCGTGAGGGTTCCCTCTATAGCTTGCCTCAGGTCGTCTACCTAGCTGATCCATCATCTGGTGAGCCACCGTGGCTTGCTTCCGCATCGCATGGGCCATTTCTCGCATTGTGGCCATAAAATCAGTCGGGTCCTCTGGAGCAGGTTCCGCACGTGGTCTGCCTCGCCTTTCGGAAGCCATTAAGTTCTGAGCACACAAAACAAAAGTTATTGAGTTGATTAGGCTCAATACTAAGTCTAATGTGCTAGTAAATAACAGCTCACATGGTCAGGCACTTCATATACATGCACAACTACATCTCAACCGTACAGGCAAGATCTGGTGCATATTATCAGCTAAAAGTATAGAATATGCGCGAAGCATAGTCAGTCCAATCCTCAGGCCTTAGCTAGGACGAACTGCTCTGATACCAAAAATATAACACCCTACTAATTTAATGTTATGCTTAAGTCATAGCATGAAATTAGATAGTCTGTGTTACCATGTTAACATTCTACTTAAATTTCGTGATTAGTATTACAAAATATTTGAAACGGCGCGCTGCTATACTATGAGCGTAACGAAACTCAACATAATACCACAACAGATAAGAAATAGTATAATAACATCAACTGTATACATACATATATATTTACGTGTCAGAAGTCATTGCTTCAGTTTATGTACAGTGTTTCGAAGAAAAATACAAAGGTGGGCCGGTGTACCAAAAAGACAAAAGGCCCGTATCCGTCAAAAAGATCCTATAGGTCCTCAAAGGACATTTCAAAACCTACTGCTAATCCTACTGTCAAGTCTATGACCCAGAGCTACGTATTGTCAAAAGAGGGTCATGCTGTACAACATCTCCTGCTGGCTGACCTACTCTGTCAGATAGCCATTGGCCATGTCAGGCCTAGCTGGAGGGTACTCTACACTGTGTCCCGAGGAGGAAGTGGGTGACGAGCCGGTGGCCTCGGAGGGGTCACTCTCTGAGCTAAGTGGCACATCTGAAACTGCCGGTGGAGGTGACTCTGGTGTAGGGTCAGCAGGAGCTGCCTGTGCTGTGGGTGTAGGAGGAGCTAGAGGTGGGTGCGCTATGTGTAGTGGGATAGCAATGTAAGGAGTTACAGGGTCAAAAACAGGATGATGTAGAAGGACAGCAAAGTTCCTATTGCTAAATAGGTAAATGCGGAAGTTACAAGAATCGGCTATATACAAAGAATCCAATTCTGGATCATGGTGAAGCTGCAAATTTGGGATCTCAATGAAGAGGGTGGCCGTGGAGTCCATCGCCAGCGTCTGATAATGATGCGAGAAATACAGAACGAGGTGAGAATTTAAAGAAATTCTCAGTAGGGTTTGTGCATAGTGGTTATCTGATGTCACATACATTCTCAATTGCCTCAGTTTCTATTTAATTTTAAAAACATGTGTTCAAACTAGACTATCTGTTTTAATGAATTTAAGGAAACGTCTGGTCCGAGGCAAGGTTCAGTTTTACTTTAGATGGCATAAGAAACAAAATAGAGTTGCTAATAATGATTCACAGAATAATAAACAGAATGAATGAATAATGGTAGTTAATAAACATAATAGACACTGCATCCACCCTGACATAATTTATTTCACAAAATCATGTATTCATGTAATCATGCAGACTTAATCATGAACCTTTCTTCATAAGCTCCCCATTACTTTTCATCATTTTCCATTTCTTGGTCCCCTGGGAGTTCTTAGCCATTTAGACTCCCGGGTAATAGTCTGCTTTCAGGATCAACTTCGTTCCTATACAGGAATGCCGGGTTAGCTTTCCCCGACCTTCCCACCGATCTATTCCCCTTAACTTTTTATCCGGGGCTGGCCCAAGTAGCATGGAACTTTCATAATAACATAATTCTTATCATGACTTGCATAGCTTCTTAAAAAAATGCACTTATATTAGCATGTATATCATAACTTATGCATAGATTCTATCGATATTTCAGCAGCATAACGGAATGTGTCCGCTTCCCCATGAATAGTACCAGTACACCAGAACCCCAAATTGTCATAGAGATCACAACATTGTATACATAATTTAACATTGAACTCATAATAACATTAATCTCATTAAGGTAGAGTTTCTGCCTCACAAGGTCTGTCAACCCGATTTTTATGAATCAAGCCATAATTTCTATTTAACTCATTTGGACCTCAATTTTGGGTATGTCAAAGTGTTATGTGTCTATTTTCTAACCTCTTTGGTCCCAGCTAATTTTGATATCTGTAGCTCAAGATATTTAGGTTTTATCCTAGCCTGTCCAGTGGCTGGCCAGAATCAGAAAACTAAATTTAAAAATTCACTAAAAATCGAAAACTGACTTAAATTATACGAAATTGGTCTCATATTAAAGCTAACAGCGCAAAGTTTCATTTACAAAATGTTTCATTTAATTTGACTTAGTAAGGCTCAAGTTATAAGCCCCGAATTCTGACCTTCCTAAACTGCCCTATTTTGGCCCGATTTGGACATACGACAATTTTCTTGCATCACTGGGAGCAAACAGGACCTTATCTAATTCTGAAATTTTTATGGGACATTTTGATATGTGTAAGATTTCAAACAAAGTTAGTTTCACTCATTTTGAAGTAGTATAGGGCGAGTTCTACCCTGAACAACTCAGTCTGCCCAGAACCAAAGTCAAAACCCTAGGTCAAAATTCAAAAATTCATATCTCTCTCAATGCTAATCCAAAAGCCTTATATGAGAGATGTATGGAAAGCTCTAGATGTCTAGTTTCATATAAAAATCATTTCATCAAATTTAATTGGCTGTAGGTGGAGCCGTACACTCAGTCGTACGGACTGTCGAGGGTTTTTGGTCCTCCAGCCCATCAGCTCTTTCTATTTTCATTCTTTCTTTCTTCCAATTCGACTTTCACCAAACAAACAACCAATAACCAGCCATATATCATTATAATCATTCAATTTATACATCAAATATTATGAAAATAATCCACCCTCAGCCAGCCAAGATCACAGAATTGATGCAAGAATTAAACCTCCACCTTTGTTATAAGTGATTTTGCTTGATTTTTGAGGCTTGGATGAACAAAACTTGATTAGGCTTGATGATTGGCTGGAGTTATGTGAGGGAAGAAGAGAAGAAGAGGGCTGGGTAGAAGAGAGAAAGTGGCGCAGTCTGAATGAGAGAAAAAGGGGAGGAAAAATCTGATTGAGGGAGTATAAATAGGTGGCCTCCTTGGCTTGTCATTGGTTGAGCTTGTATGGCTGCAATTCAGCCAAGCTTCTTCATGAGTTGTGGCCAAAGTGGCGCTACATTTGGGTGTTAAGTGGCTAAGAACTCAGCCACTTAAAGTAGGGTTAAAGTGTTGGAATTCTATTAGTTCGGTTCCGACAGTTTAAAATACCGTAAACTTACCGATTTCTTTTAAATCAGTAAATCGGTTTTCAATAAAATTTTATGAAATCTCCTATACTTCTAACTTAATTCCCTCATATCTAAACTCAAGTAATTGCTAATCAATTGATTATAAATAATTATTTAACCGAATTTTAATTATTCTCAATTATTCGATAAAACCGAATAATTAGGCGAAAAAACAGTGGATGTTACATTGTTGTTGTTTCTTTAATCCGTGGATCAGATGTAAGTTCAAGCCTCCATGAATGGAGGAAGAAAAATTGGCAAGTGGGGGGTGCGTGAGAGAAGAGAGAAGAAGAAAAGTAAAAACCAAAAATTGCTTATTCCCCCAAAATCTATCTCATCTATTCCAAGTTTCTGACCCCCTCTCAATTCAGCAAGCCAAAATAGAATTAAAATGTCTAAAAACAAACCAAAACCGTTAATTACATTAATCCTCTGTCTCTTAGATGAACTTGGACACCTTATTTGCTAAATTCTGAATTGTATAAAGAAAGTTATGCTAAAAGCATGCAAGTAAGTTCTCTAATCCAGTTAGTAATGTTTGCCCGCATTTTTGGCAATGAAAATGCATCCGTTTGGATTTGTGGTCTGAAGATCACTTAAAGCTTTGGATGTCAGTTTCAAAATGCCACTGGAACAGGCTCAATTGGGCTTCTGTGGACCAAGATATGGCTTCTACAATGCAAGCTACTTAGAAACTGTGGCTACAGTTAGGACTCGACTTCCAGGCCCAATTCTAACTCCAAGACTTCCGAAATTACCACTAACTCTTTCATAAAAGTTGTAGGCCTATCTCTTAGCTTTCCTACAAATTAAAGATCATGACCAAATGAGCTCTATAACTCAAGATATGGCTAAAACCACAAAGCAATGTCAAAATTTGTAAAATTCTGGAAAATTGAAATTAAGCCCAACCAAAAACCCAATAAACACAAAATGGTCCAAACATAATCCAATTAGGCACAAAAGATGAATAATGAGCTAAATATGAGAGAAAATAATTATATAAAATCCAATTAATCAATCAAATTCTATAAGAAGCTAGGACAAAGAATACTCGAGTTAAAGCTAGGATAGGCTTGAGAAAAGACTACTCTATTATAAGAAGCTTGGAGAAGCTTGAACAAAGAATACTCAGGTTTTATAAAATCTTAACAAAGAGTTGGGGACTATAAGTCGGTAAGTGGTTGGCCAAAATTAGTATAAAAATTGCTTGTGTGGTTCCTTCATAACTACTTAGCCTTTTATCTTGATCACATAAGTTATACTATTTATGTTTTTAACTTCAATCTGTTCTTCATCTTTAATAATTTGAACATATAAGGTTTTATTAACTAACACAAAGCTTCTGCAATCCAAGTCGAAGACTTGAGACAATTTTTCAACTTCAAATTTTCAAGTTAATTTTAAGTTTGAAATAACACGATTGAACCCCCCTTCTCATGTTATCTATTCCAACAATTGGCATCAGAGCCTAACTCTGGGGTTGAGCTTCCTAACGGTTGAAGAGGATAAAGATCCCATCAAATGGCCCAACAAATTCATCACATCACAGAAGGTCACTCCATAAATCATCCTCCTTATTTCAATGGTGAAGACTATCCATACTAGAAGGATAAAATGAGACCCTTCATTAAGTCCATAGGTCTAGATATGTGGGAAATAATAGAGAATAGTGACTATGTACCCATTATGGAACAACCAACACCACAAGTAGTAGCTGATCCAAAGCATCCTCCACTAGTTGTAGTCAGAATCATTCCTAAAATTGAATGGACTGATCAGCACAAAATAAAAGTTCAAATGAATGCCAAGGCAAAATACTTGCTCACGTGTGCCTTGAGCAAAAGCGAATATGACAAAATTATATCCTGTAATTCTGCCAAAGAAATCTGGGATAGACTTCAAGTGCATCATGAAGGAATAGATCAAATTAAAGAAACGAAAATCAACATGCTAGTTCATAAATATGAAATGTTCAATATGCTAGAGCATGAGAATATTGATGAAATGACTACCAGATTTATGCATATCATAAATCAGCTGAAAGCTTTGGGTAAAAAGTACTCAAATGCAAAAATGGTAAGAAAGATCCTAAGGAGTCTTTCAAAGGCCTAGCATCCCACAGTTACTGCCATCCAAGAAGCTAAAAATCTGAATGTACTTAGCTTGGATGCCTTCATTGGATCCTTAAAGACTCATGAGATCAAACTAAAGGAAATTTTTTAGGAATCTAGCAAGAAGGGAAAATCCAATGCCCTTAAGACCACTTAGAAAAGATTCAGCTCTTTCAAAGCCATGAAGGCCTCAAAAGAAATAGATGAAGAAGATGAAAATTCCTTTGATCCTGATTCTGATGATGAAAATGATGAAATAGCTCACCTGGCGAGAAGAATCTCAAAAGCATGGCTCAGAAGGAAAAACAAGAACTTTGCTCCAAAAAGAGACAAGAAGAGCAAAGTCAAAGCAGATGAAGTAATATGCTTTGAGTGCAAGGAACCGGGGCACATCAGATCAGAATGTCCCAGACTAAAGAAAGCTATAAAGAAAAAGAGTCCAAAGAAAAAGGCTATGATGGCCACATGGGAAGATCCAGATAGAGAGCAAGAAAATGATGAATCTCAAGAGGAAGAAGAGATTATTGCAAACCTCTGTTTCATGGCTGATATCATCTCATATGAAGAAACTGAGGTACATGAGTCTAAACCTGAACTTATGAAAACCTTCAAAAAGCTTATGATGAACTCTTGGATGATTTCAAGTCTCTTGCTTCTCGTTATGTATCTCTTAGAAAAGATTTTTGAAAACTGTCTTTAGATTTGAAAAACTCAAGACTGAGAATGAAAAAGTCAAGCATAAAAAGAACGAAATGCAAAATGAAAATATTACTCTTCAGAAGGAAGTAACAGCCCTAAAAGGCAAAGTTTTTGAAACTCAAGATAGGACATCTTCTGATGTTTCTGAGCTTCAGAAATTAGTCAAACTTCTCAAATCTGATCTTGAGAAAATGGTTAATGGCTCCAAAAATCTGGACTTGATGCTTGGCAGTCAGAAACCTTACCTTGATAAAATTGGTTTAGGCTATAAGAAGGAAGATGATGAAAAATCATCTAAAAATATTTCATGTTTAATTCCCATTTGTATCTACTGCTTCAAAAAGGGTCACACTTCTAAAAGATGCTTTTCCAGAAGGAAAGCAAAATGATAGATAGTGAAAAAGGCCAATAAACCTACTAACCCAAAAGGACCCAAGAAGATATGGGTATCTAAAGGCAAAATTGCTTCTGATGTAAGTATGCCTTAAATCAATTCATCAAAAAGAAAAGAAATGGTATCTGGATAGTGGATGCTCTAGACACATGACTGGAAATAAATCCTGGTTCAGAAATCTCATACCCAAGGATAGTGGAATAGTCAAATTTGCCGACGGAATCAAATCCAAATTCATTGGTATAGGTAATGTTGGTAAGAACAATTCCAACCTGATAAATGATGTTATGTTAGTAGAGGGATTAACTCACAATCTCTTGAGCATTAGTCAATTTTGTGACCAAGGCTACGAAGTTGTGTTTGAATCCTCACATTGTATTATTAAGGATTCTACAAATGACAATATTATTCTTATTGCTAAGAGGCATTAGAATGTGTATGTGTTGTATCTAAATGATCTTTTAGATTTGAATATAAAATGCTTAGCTTTCTTTTTGGATGAAAAGTGGCTGTGACACAAAAAGTTTGGTCATGCTAATATGAAATTGATCTCTGAGATCTCTAGAAAGAACTGGCCATAGGTGTAACGTCCAAGAAATTTTATCATTAATAACCGAGTTGTTCAATTTTCATCGAATAATTAGGATTAATTAGAATTCGATTAAGCATTCACTTAAAACCAATTAAGTGTGATTTAGAAGGATTAGGCTTGATGGAATTAGATTAGGAACATAAGAAATCTCACAGAATTTTTCTAAAAATCGGTTTACCAATTTAAGAGAAATCAGTAAGATTTCGGTATTTTAAACTGTCGAAACTGGATCAATAGAACTTACACTATGATTGCCCTAGGATGAATGGCTAGGATTTAGCCAAAATACCCCCATAGGAGGCACCACTTTCAGCCAAAGATGGCAGCCCAAAACCAAATTGAATTGGCCAACACAAATCCACCAATCACATTCAACTTGCTTTAGAAGTTTTCATTCTTTTCCTTTTCTGCCCTTGCAATTTCGGCCCTTATGTATGCTGACCCCTCTTTATTCTTTTCTCCTTCATCTCATCTCATCTCAACTCATATTATCTTCATCTCTCACAAACCTTCAAGCCACAACAAGATTTCTTCAACTCAAGCCACAAATTTAACAAGAATCACACCTAGACAAGGTAGGAATCCAACTTCTCATCATGTTTTCCTTGATTTGGGGCTTTGTGGGGATCTTGTTTTCCTCTTGATTCTGATGTGATTTAGTATGATGATGTTGGATCATGATTGATTTTGCATGTATGTTGTGATTAGAATTGGAATTGGTATGAAAGAGCTTGAAGAATAGAGAAAATTCAAGAAGCTGTTAGGGTTTTTCCTCGGTGGTCCATACGGCAGAGTGCACGAATTTGCCTACAGCTGTTTAAATTTGATGAAACCATTTTTATATGAAACTAGACATTTAGAGATTTCCATACATATAAAATCTAAGGCCATTGGATTAGTATAGCCTTAGTTATGAATTTTCGAAGTTTGACCTAGAAATTTGGACTCTTATCTAGGCAGTATGAGTTGAGAAGGATGTAACTCACCCTACACAACTCCAAATTGAGTGAACCAAAAATTTTTTGAAAGCTAACATGAAAGAAAACATCCCATAAAACTTTCAAGGTCAAATTCATTACCATTTGTTCCCAGCACATCGATAAAGTTGACTTAAGTTTGAAATAGGATAGTCCAGTAGGGTTAAGTTATGGGGCTTATATCTCAAAATATACTCATGCAAATGACATGAAACTTATTTCGTTTGAAAGCTTATTCTGTTAGCTTTAATTTGACATAAATTTTCATATGATTTCACCCAAATTTCCATTTTTAGTGAATTTTCTCTTATAAAGGTACAATTCTGACTTAGAACAGGGCAGTCTGGGTAAAATATTAATAACTTAAGTTATACAAATCAAAATGAGATGTGACCAAAAGGGTTGGAAGCTAGACACATAAGCTATGACAAATCGAAAATTTAGATTTAAATGAGTTGAATTGGACTAAGGGTGGATTATACCAAAATTGGGCAGGATAGGAGAGAATAGACCAAAAACCCTATTGATGCTTGGATTGAACTTGATGAATGATGTTATAAATATGTATAATTGCAGACCCATGTTGAATTGCACGTTTGAATAATTGTACTGGTTGTCTAGCATTATTCATGGGGAAGCAGACTCGATCCATTATGTTGCCAAATTTTCGGCAGAAATTAGTGATAGTTCTAAATGTTGGTGCATTAATATTGTTATACGACACGTATGAATACTAGATCAAGTTGAGTTAATATTGGAACTCGGAACTTAGCAAACAGAAAACTAGATTGGGTATATTTAACGTTGAACTCGGAACTTAGTGAATAGGAAACTAGATTGGGTATAGTTAATGTCGGAACCTGGAATTTAGGAAACACATTCATAAAAGTCTTGGGAGACCAATTGTGGCTTAATGTCGAAAATCAGAATCACACAGCACATAAGACACTTTAAAATCAAGAGTCAAGGACAAGAATATAAAACCTAAAATACTTAAACCCGGAAGTCGAGGATCTTCAACATAAACTTGGAAGCTGGTACCAGAACATGAAACCTTATACCTGAATCTCGGAAGTCGAGAACTAGGACGCTTTAAAAGTCTTATACACGTAATTCCAAAACTTGCTATCTCATTAAACATATAATCTCAAAACTTGGTCCAAGAATCAATCTCAAAGATCGATTCTAAGCATAACCACGAAAGTTGGGAATCAAAACACCTAACCTCGAAAGTCGGGAATCAAAACATTATCCTTATATACATAACCCCGGAAGTTGGAACTTATATAACCTCGGAACTCGGACCCAATTCAATTTTCGAAGTCAGTCCTGAGCTCTGTAACATTCCTGATTTTTGTCTAAGCTAAGTAGCTCGGTGTCTCCGGCTAATTAGAGGGGTTAGAGATTAATTAAGAACTAATCGGCTAATCTTGAGAGCAAGGGCTTAGTAAATTGAAGGCAAGTCAATAAGATAAGTGAAAGTCAACAATTAAAACACAATGCATTAAAAGTTACAATTAAAAGCCTAATTGCCCAATCCTTGTTAATTCGTGATTTAGAACATAAAATCAAGGTAGTCTAACCTAATTAACTAAGAGCATATAAGTATCACATCTTAATCATATTAACCCTCACATCTTCTTTACATAATTGATGAGGAAAATCCTTTTCATTGAAAATGTGCTAATGTGTAATTAAACCAATTGAATTAATTAGTATTTAGATAATTGTAACAATTGTAAAATTTTAGAAACTTCCCTTTAATTATTGTTGGAAAGTTTGATCAAGACAAGAGCCATATCCAACCATCTATTTGCCTTCTTATCTTACACCATTAGATCAAGAGTCTATGTTAGTAGATTTCTTGAGTCAAGACAAAAGATCTACTCTCTTCCATCAAGATTATGACACTTGGAGTGATCACATCCACCCAAGCCAATCCCAAGAGTAGTCATGCTTTTAACCACTTGAGAAAACACAAAATGATCCTTACCCAAACACCAAGACTCAAGGAAAACACAACCCACCCTTTTACCCCAAGGTTCCTAGCCCTTTTCCTTGAAAAAGAAGTAAGACTCACCTACTTTCTCTTCCTTGTTGGAGAGGCAAAGCAATCAGCCCACTTTCCCGCCATTTTGTGCCCCAAACAGCTCCCCCACTCTGTCATTTGTGATTTTCATCCTCTCACTACAAGCCTAAGCTCTCACTTCTCTCTAAGCCTCATTCTAGCTCTTCTACTCTTCCAATTCCTCTTGTTCTTCTTCCCACTTTCACACCCCATCCAACTCTCTTTCCTTTCACCATTCCACAAGCCCTTCAAGGACCACCCTCTTTGGTTCTTGAGGAAGCAAAACAAACACTCACTTAGCCCCATTATCAAGCTCAAGGAGGAGGAAGGTCATCTCCAACCCATCAACTCTTTCTACTCCTCAAGAAACTCATTTGGTAGTCTCTAACCTTCTTCTTTTATGTGTTCTTCAAGCCTTTGAACTCCTAAGCTCTTCATAGCTAGGTGGTTCTAGGACTTGTTCCCAAGGCCTCATGGCCATACTTGTTGATATGATGAGTTTTCATGTGCTGTGTTTTTCTCTTTGGCATGAAATTTTTGGTTGGTATGTTTATTGTCATTGAACCAAATTTTTAGAACTTAAAACATTGATTAATATCACGATCTCAAAGATTAAAAGTGGGTTGGAAGAGAAAAGTGATCACTTGAGGAAAAGACTTAATGTTTTTACAAGAAAACTCATTGAAACCAAAACCATGGAAGCTGGAAAATTCTGGTAGTCTGTATGGCACGATCGATAACTCTTTCAATATGACTCCAAATGTAATGAAACTAATTTTCTGTGAAAATAGACTCAAATAGCTTTCTACACATATAAAATTCATGAAATTTGGATTTAAATGAGGGAGATATAATTTTTCAAAGTTGGCTGTTCCCAGATGGATTTCTATTCGGGCAATATGTAATAAAATGTGCATAACTCAAGTTATACATAAAATTTTTGAGTAGGACCAAGTTTTTCAGAAAGTTAAGACATAAGGAACCCCCCCCCCATAAAATAGTTTTGCTAGATCCCATGTGAGGAACTCCCAGTGGAGTTAACAAACCACTGACCCGAGTTGAACTTTCAAGTCTAAACAGTCAGAATAAAATGTGCATAACTCCAGCTACAAAATGAATTTTTGAGTGGGGCTTATTTTCTTTAAAAATAGACTCAAATAAGTGTAATCATACCAAATTTCGAAGCAAAAGAGTAAAAGATGAAATTATGGTGAATTTTTAAAGTTACTACCCCACTGTAAAAGTGAAACGGGTTGTGGTGAAAGTTAAAGAATAATGAGAAATAAGCTTTAAGACACTAAGACCTTTACTGTAAGCATTGGAAAAAACCCTCATAACTCAACTCAAAAGTTTCAAAAAGAATAATGGATGAAATTGGCCCTATGCCTAATAAAAGAATTTATACAAGAGACAACCTCAATTAAAAGCTTGCACTAAATTTACTAAGCTAAGCTCATAAGACTTTGTGTGATAGGCATGCCTCTATGTGTCCATATGATGATATGATATGATGATGATGATTATGGCATGAAATGATGATGATCATGATGATGATGATACAATATGATGAGGATGATTATGATAATGATATGATGTCGTTATGAATATGATATATTGATGATATGATGCTTAATAATATACGATAAAAGAATCACATTTGGGGATGGCGATACGTAACGGCTAAATGTGGAAGAGAATTAGAATAACTTTGCATCATAAGCTTTAATAAGAAGAAAATGAACTAAGGGTGTGATCCTTCAAAAGGGAAGGTGACATAATTTAAGCTCCCCTCACCTACGACTCACATGAGGCATAGCATGACCCAAATGACAAGTGTATGAATAAAATGGACTTTGCTTCGAATAATATATTTTCGAACTATAAAATTTAATAGTTTATATGATATGTCTACCTTTTTCATAATAAATCGAAGCAGCTGGAGATAATAATGATGACATGGCATGAAATTTCTTAGTGAATCCTATTGAGAATTCAAAATTCGCACTCGTATTTCCGTGTTATCTCCGAATAGTTCAAGAAGTTTCAAAGACGGTTGAAGTTCTTTGTCAGGATAAAGGTCCGCTCGAGATATGATAACAACTCCAAGGTGTGGCGCTATCACTTAAGCATAGTACTGTACAGAGGAGGACATTACAATAAGTTTGCCAAATTTTGATTTTGAAAATGATTCCTCTTGCAAATTCTATCTCAAAGGCAAACAAACCAAAAGTTCTTTCCACAGCAAAAATGTAGTTTCAACTACTAGACCACTTGAGCTTTTATATCTTGATCTCTTTGGACCAACTAGAACTGCCAGTTTAGGAGGTAAGAGATATGGCTTAGTCATTGTGGATGATTTTTCAAGATTTACATGGGTTATGTTTCTGATCCACAAGGATGATGTTTTTGAGGTCTTCAAATCCTTTTCAAAGAGAATTCAAAATGAAAAAGGTTTTGCATCACTTCCATCAAATCAGATCATGGTGGAGAATTTGAAAATTATGCTTTTGAAAACTTTTGTGAAGAAAATTGCATTTCTCATAATTTCTTGTTTCCTAGAACTGCTTAGCAAAATAGGGTAGTGGAAAGGAAGAATAGATCTTTGCAGAAAATAGCCAGAATTATGCTTCTTGAAAGCAGCTTATCAAAAGGTTTTTGGGTAGAAGTATAACATCCCTATATAACGTTATAGGAAATAATGAAAATATCCTTGGGCAAACTTTTATTATTTACAGCCTTGCCCCTGAACATTTTAAAAATGACATTTAGATCCTTATATCAATTAAATTAGCAGAATAAGGTTTTAAATGAAGCAGAATCACGTAGCGGAAACGTAGGAGCCCAATTCTTGGCCAATTGGGCCACGGAGGTGTCTACATGTGAAATGACGTGGGATGCCCCAGACTTGTTTAAAATTATGAACATGCCATTAGCCATGGAAAACAGAAAACAGAAGGCGCTAAATTTGCAAAATATTTAAGTTACACCATTAATTGATTTATTCAATTTTATTGAGTTTGTAAAGTCAATTAAAGGTTAATTAGAGGTTAACTAGGAGTTGATTAGAAGTTAATTAGAGAGATTAGGATCAAGAAGAATTAAAATAGACATATAGAAACTCTTACAAAACTATTTAGTAATGTTTTGCCGGTTTGAAGAAAATCGGTAAAGATTTGATATTTCGAACTGCTAGAACCAAATCAATAGAATTACACATTGAAGACCCTAAATTTAGTGGCTAGAACTTAGCCACAACCACGCTAAAAGTGGCACCATTTTAGCCATAAGAATGGAAGCCACTCAAGCTTTAGCAACACCACAAGTTCCACCTACCACCACCTATGTCACTTTCACTCTTTAAATTCAAAACTAACCTAACTCACCTTCTCTCCCATAGCAATTTTGTGCTCCCTATTCAGCAGAGGTTTCGCCCTTCATTTCTTCATCCATTCCATCTTCTTCTTCTTCCATCTTCAACCTCCATCAACCCCTTGCACTCAAAACTCAAATCTAGCTAGTCTTTACATCAAATTGAGGTAGGATTCAATCTCTTCTTTGAATTTTCTTGTGAATTGGAGCTGCTATGAACTCATTTAAAGGCATGTATTTGATGTTATTATGAGCCTATATGAAGGTTTATGGCTGGATTGTTGTGTTTGAATTCAATTTTAGATGATTATCTAGTGATGACAAGCAAACAGAATGGATTAGATTAAGGAAACTCTATGGCAGTCCATACAGCGGAGTTTACGGCTCCACCTATAGCTGTTTAAATTTAATGAAGCTATTTTTATGTGAAACTAGACATCTAGGGCTTTCCATACATATAAATTATAAGATCACTGGATTAGTATAGAATTAGTTATGAATTTTTGAAGTTTGACCTAGAAATTTGGATTCTTATCTAGGCAGTAAGAGTTGAGAAGGGTGTAACTCACCCTACACAAATCTAATTGAGTGGAACTAATATTTTTTGAAATCTAACATATAGATGAACATTCCATAAAAATTTCAAAGTTAGATTCAGTCTCAGTTGCTCCCAGTGATTCAAGGAAGTCACTTTGAGTCCAAACTAGGCTAGAATAGGACAACCCAGAAGGGTCAAACAGCGGAGCGTATAACTCAAGCTTTACTCAAGAAAATGAAATGGGACTTATTGAAAATGAAATCTTGTCCTGTTAGACTTAATATGATACCAATTTTGTATGATTTGAACTGATTTTTGATTTTTAGTGAATTTTTACTTTTGAGTGTGTAATTCTGGCCAACTACAAGGCAGGCCGAGATAGAACTTAAATAACTTAAGCTACATTTATCAAAATTAGATGGGACTAAAGAGGTTAGAAAATAGACACATAACACTTCAATATATTCAAAATTTAGATCTAAATGAGTTAAAATGAATTTATGGCCTAAGTTACAAAAATGGGGTAGAATCAAAAGGAAGTGGCAGAAAACTAATTCAAGGTCAAGGTTATGAAACTTTGTTTGATTATTGGAGCATCTATACCTTGCATTGATTTTTCTATTTTCCATGAATGACTATCTAGTTGACTGGTACTATTCACAAGGAAGCGGACTTGATCCGTTATACTATCAAATTTTCGGCAGAATTTTATGAAATTATGATAGTTTCTGTTATGAATATTCATGATATGAACATGAAATTCTATATGCAAGGATATATGAAAGTAAATGATGAAGCATATGTATGAGTGCATTCAGCATGTCTATGCATGATTATGTATGAGAATAAAAGGATATGAACATATTAACTATGAATTCCTTCACCTAGAGGTAGTTATGAGACCCTTCCTTGTGAAGGTAGTTAAATAAGATAAGATTGGATCCCTTCACTTGGAGGCAGTTAATTGGGTCCCTCCCTGTGAAGGTAGTATAAAACTATGAGATCCCTCTACCTTGGAGGCACGTGGTCAGATGAGATCCCTCTACATTGAAGGCAAGTGGTCAGCTAAGATCCCTCTATTCTTGAGGCACGTGACTAGGAGAGATCCTTTCAATTTAGAGACACGTGGCCAAAATGAGATCCCTCCAAGACTAGAGGCACGTGGGTCCCCTTGCGGGTCAGTATTGTGTGATGATGGTCATGAGTTGAGCTAACTCCTAGATCAGACTACCCAAGGGTAGTAAAGACTAAAGATTAAAACATATGCAAGCACCCTAGGGACGGTGATGCATAATGCCTAGGTGTGCCAAGGAAAGGAAGTCAAAGAAAGTTAAAGAAACACAAGTGCATTTTGCATGAACTCAAGTGAACATATTTGCACATGCATGATCTATTCTATTTCTTCATTATATTGGAATTATTATATTTGAATATAATGCAACTATTATTTAAGTTATGAGTTGTAAATTTATTTTATAATAACTCTTATATCTTAAGTGTATGACTAAAATGAATTCTGCTTCGGACAATATGATTTCAAACTACAAAACTGAAAGTATTTATATAGTATGTTCACCTTTTTATAATAAACCGAAGCAGCTGGAGATAATAACAATGACACAGCATATGGTAGGTTAATGAATCCTACTGAGAATTTATAATTCTCACTCCTATGTTTATTTCCATATTATCTCCAGATAGCTCGAAAGGTTTCGAAGACGGCTGAAGTTGCTGTGAAATAAGGTCCGCTCAGGTAATAGTAACAACTCCTAAGTATGGTACTATGGCTTAAGCATAGTACTGTATTTTAGGAGGATGTTACAAGAAGCAGTTAACACTACCTACTATATTCAAAATCGTATTTTTTTTAAGGTCAATTCTCAAGAAAACTCCCTATGAATTATGGAAAGGAAGAAAACCCAACATTTCCTAGTTTCATATTTTTGAATCCAAATGTTTTATACTATATACCAAGGACAAGCTGTCAAAGTTTGATCCTAAATCTGATCCTGGAATTTTTCTAGGATTTTCTTTTGTTTCAAAATCTTATAGGGTGTTCAATTAAAAATCTCAATATGTGGAAGAAACTATCCACATAAGCTTCATGGAAAAGAAAAATGACCTAAATCAGAAGGTTGCTAATCTGGAAGTAGAAGTAGAAAGTATGTCATTAAATGAAAACTCCCTCACCCAACAAAACCTTCAGATGACCACTAGAGATGATGATGAAAATGTTTCTGAAGTTCCCTCTTATCAACATGTTTCTGATGATGCTTCTGAAGAACCAGAAGGTACTTCTTTGAGGAGAAAGTACACAGGTGTAAGAGACTTGAGAGTTGTCTCTCAAAACCAAATTATTGGTGAACCTTCTCAAGGAATTAGAACAAGATCCTCACTTAGAAACGATTCAAATCTCACTCTTATCTCTGACATTCAACTAGAAAATATCGAAGAAGCCCTTACAGATCAATACTAGATTGAAGCTATGAAAGAGGAGTTATCTCATTCAAGAAAAATAAAGTCTGGACCCTGGTACCACTACCTAAAAGACAATCTGCCATTGGAACTAAATGGGTATTCAGAAACAAGCTTGATGAGGATGGAAAAGTTGTCAGAAACAAAGCAAGAATAGTGGCTCAAAGTTATAATCAGCAAGAAGGCATAGATTATAATGAGACTTTTGCTCCTGTAGCAAGATTAGAAGCCATTAGAATGTTACTTGCCCATGCGTCTTACAAGGGTTTTAAGTTATTTCAAATGGATGTGAAATCCACTTTTTTAAACGATTTCATATATGAGGAAGTTTATGTTAATCAACCTCCTGGTTTGAAAATGAAAACTTTCCTCAACATGTGTTTAAACTTTCAAAAGCTCTATATGAAATAAAAAATAAGCTCTTAGAGCTTGGTATGATAGACTCGGCTCTTTTCTAATAAAAAATGATTTTGTAAGAGGAAAAGTTGACACCACTTTATTCATTCATCATGATAAAAATGATTTTCTAATTGTTCAAATTTATGTTGATGATATTATTTTTAAAGCAACTAATCAAAGTTTGTGCAAGATTTTTCTTATCTTATGGAAGGAGAATTTGAAATGAGCATGATAAGAGAACTAAAATTCTTCCTTGGACTGCAAATTAAACAAGAGAAACCTGATTCATCAAGAAAAGTATGCTAAGGACTCGCTCAAAAAGTTTGATATGGATAAGGCCAAGAGCATTAGTACTCCTATGCATCCCTCTCAAGTTTTAGAAGCTAATGAAGATGGTGAGAAAGTTTCTAAATCTCTCTGCAGAGGTATAATTTGATCACTACTATATCTAACTACTAGTAGACCTGACTTGCAATTAAGTGTAGGAATCTGTGCTCGATTTCAATCTAATCCTAAACATTCACACCTAAGTGTTGTTAAAAGAATTTGAGATATTTAGTTAGTACTATTACTCTTGGTCTATGGTATGAGAAAGGTACTTCTTGTGATATTATAGGTTATTGTAATGCTGATTTTGCTGGAGATAGAGTTGAACGAAAATGCACTAGTGGTTGCTGTTGCTTTCTTGGAAAATCTTTAATAACATGGTCAAGCAAGAAGCAAAACACTATTGCTCTTTCAACTACAAAAGCAGAATATGTATCTACTGCAAATTGCAGTACCCAGATTCTGTGGATCAAGCAACAATTAGAGGATTTCAACTTGAGGTATACCAAAATTCCTATCCTTTGTGACAATACAAATGCTATAAACCTCACCAAGAATCCCATTCAGTATTCTAGATCTAGCACCTTGACATAAAGCATCATTTCATAAGAGATCATGATAAAAAAGGAGATATTGAGCTAAGGTTTATTAATACTGAAAGTCAGATTACTAACATTTTTACAAAACCCTTAGCAGAAGATCGTTTCTCCAAAATAAGGAACCTTTTGAACTTGATCAACTTTTGATCATTCACATGCATTGCATCTAAATACTCCCTCTCTTTCTTGAGCTAAAGTAAAAGTTGAGATTGCCTCATCTTAATGGGATTTGCTCTCTAGAACATTATTCTTCTTCGTCTAAGTTTGCTTAAAAAAGGTCACATCAAGAGAAACTTATAGAGTCTGTTCAGAATGTGTTCTCTCACTATTCAGAAAGATTATTTTAGAAAAGGATGAAGATGAAAATTAGGAGAATAATAGCTTCAGAATGTTGGATTAATTTTATCATGGGTCTGATTTCTCATTCCTCCAGAAAGATGGTTATAGACTCTGAAGAATGTGGGTTCTAGATAGAAGAAATAGTTTTGTTGCATATGTTATGTAACATCCCCATTTTCACCTAAGTTAATTAGCTCGGTGTTCCCGGCTAATTAGAGGGGTTAGCGATTAATTGAGAATTAATCGATTAATCTCGAGAGCAAGAGCTTAGTAAATTAAAGGCAAGTCAACAATTGAAACATAACACATTAAAAGTTACAATTAAAAGCCTAATGGCCCAATCCTTGTTAATTCATGACTTAGAAATATAAAATCAAAGCAACCTAACCTCATTAACTAAGAGAATGGCAAGCATCGCACCCTAATCACATGAACAATTAATCCTCACACCTTCTACACATAATTAATGAGGAAAACTCCTTTTCGATAAAAATGTGTTATGTAACACCTTACCAGACAAAGTACTATGCTTAAGTCATAATAATCTATCTGATAAGAGATTACGTGTAATGCTGATTTAATTTCTCTTTCTGTAATAGTATCAATTTCTCTCAAAAGAATACCTGGTCTCATAACAAATTTTTCTGCGTGATGGCAGAATAAATACTAATCAATCGGTAAACTGTAAATAACTTAACATAAATAAAACACAATAAGAACAGAATAACTACAAACGGCATCATAGACATGTACATAGATATTTGATTTTAAAGTTTGTCAAAAGGTACAAGGTGTCAAAATGAGGCCGCTAATACAAAATGAAACGGCCAGTATCTATGAACGGCACCCTAAGTGGTCCCCATGGGACATTTCATGTACATCTACTAATATCTATCCATCTAACCATGACCCAAACTGCCAAAAGAGGGTCATTCTATACACCTACTACCACTGTGATACGCCCACTATCTAACCAGAATCTGAAGAAAGAAACTCATTCTCCATGGGTGCATCTGCGGGAGGGTGGCTTTGTCTTTGGGAGCGAGAGGATGAGGGCGAACTCACTTTGCCTCGATGGGTCCTCCTCTGGTGTGGAGGTGGAAAGCATGCTCGGATGTGGTGGTGGCGGGGAGGAGCCATAGGAGGCGGGGGCTGCTTTGGTCTTTCTTCTTTGCGAGGAGGAGGTGGGAACGGATGGGCCATATGAAGTGGGATAGCAATGTATGGGACAGTGGGATCTAACAGTGGGTGCATCAAGAATGCTGAAGTCCCTCTGGAAGAAGAAATATAAACGGCTGGCATCTACCGGATATATATATAGAATCTAGAAAGGGTCGATGTGGATGTGAAGCTCAAAACTCAATAAATAGGACCCGATGCATGCGTGCTCCATGAGTGCGAGAATGGCCTTGGAGTATACAATAGGGTGAGAAATGAATATTTCTCAGTAGAAAATCTAACTTCTATACATCATCATTCTTTGTCATTCCAGTTGTTTAGTCATTACAAGATTTTCAGATAGTACAGTAAAATGATAATATTTAACTTAAATACTCATTTGTAAAGCATACACCGAAACAAGTTTAATTTTAATTAACAGATATACTAATGTACTTAAACAGTAATCACAGCAGAACAATAGCATGTTATAAAAAAATACAGAGATCTAGAACAATTAATAGAAAGTATTACACTGTACATATGCATGTGCAATGAGAGGATGCATCTTATTCTTGGAGGCTTTTGCCTTTTATAACTTATTTCCATCCTTGGTCCCCTGGGAGTCATTGGCCATATACTCTGGGTAATAGTCCGCTTTTGGGACCGAGCTCGTTCCTATACAGGATGGCCGGGTTTACTTTCCCCGACCTTCCCACTGATCTATTCCCCTTAATTTATTCCGGGGCTGGCCCAAGTGATATGGAATTTCTTGTAATATCATGAAAAGAATGCACATCTAGTTTGTCTCTTGAATATGATGCATTCAAAATATCATAAAGTTTCACAACATATGAACTTCTTACCGAGATTTTGGCGGCATAACGGATCAAGTCCGCTTCCCCATGAATAGTGCCAGACAATCAGTACAGTCACACAACTAATAATTTCAGTATAGACCAGCAAATATGTATAGACACTTATAACATCATTCAACAATTGCAAATCAAGCATTAAGAAGGTTTCAACTTGTCCTTCCCTGCTCTGCCCGAGTTTGGCATGCTCCAATTTCTATTCAATTCAACTCATTAAATTCTCACTTTTGGATATGTTATAGCCTTATATGTCTACTTTCTACTCTCTTTGGTCCCATCTCGTTTTGAGGTGTATAACTCTAGATATAAACATTTTATCTCAGCCTGTCCTGTTCCTAGCCAGAATGGGGTTACTATGGAGTAAAATTCACTAAAAATCGAAACTAAGCTCAAATCATACGAAATTGGCCTCATATTGAAGCTAACAGGACAACCTTTCATTTGCCACAAGTTTCACTCCATTTGCTTAAGTACACCTCGAGTTATAAGTCCTGAAAGTCGACCTTCCTGAACTACTCTGGTTTGGCCTAGGTTGAACATAGGGTAACTTCCTCGAATCACTGGGGACAATTGGGACCATAACAAACTCGGAATCTTATATTGGCATGTTCCCCTATGTGTAAGCTTTCTAACAAAATTGGTTTCACTCAATTTGGAGTTGTATAGAGCGAGATATACCCTCCATAAGTCACCCTGCCCGGATGAAATTCCTGAACCCTAGGTCAAACTTCAAAAATTCGTATCTCTCTCAATACTAATCCACTGACCTATTATGATATATGTGTGGAAAGCCCTAAATGTCTAGTTTCACCTAAAAATGGTCTCGTTAATTTTTAACGGCGAGAGGCGAAGCCGTACACTCCGCTGTACGGACTGCCGAGGGTTTTTGAGTTTTCCAGCCTCCCAACTTTTTCATATCTTCATTCTTCCTCACTTTCAATTCGGGTGTTAATCCCATAAACAGCCCATAACTCAGCCATAATTCATCATAATTATTCAATTAACATATCAAAATTAAGAAATTGGACCACTATCAATCCTTCAAGAATCAAAAAAATCAAGTAAGAATTTAGAACCTCTACCTTTTACTATGAATGATTTTGGTTGAGTTTGTAGCTGGAACTTGAGTGAATCTCAAAGTTGGGTGGAGTTGGATGAGTGGAAAAAAAGAAAAGAGAGAGCTGAAGTGAGTTCTAAGTTACGTAGAAGGGGGGTCTGAATCAGAGGAGGAGAGAGTGTTATATAGGCATGAGTGGGAGTTAACTTGGAAGGTTTTGATTGGCCTCAAAACATAAGGCTGAGTTTCAGCCAGCCTTGCTCTCCACATTGCCCTCTTTGTATGGTAGAATTGCTCTCCACGTGGCCTAAAGTGGGACTAGTTTCCAGTATATTCTGAAAAATGAAGTCGGAACTCGTATCCATTATAAAATTGGAACTCGTGAACATCCCATATGAAGTCGGAACTCGAGGAAGCGTATCCAGTTTATTTGGAACTTGAAAGCAAAGCCTGATGTGAAGCCAAGCACTTAAAGTCGGAAGTCGTGAATTGTAGGACCTCGATATCGGAACTCGGAAGGATAGAGAAATGAGATCTCTTGGTGTTAAACCCGAGGTCGGAACTCGTTAAAATTTGACTCGGACCGGAAGAAAAATCTGATCTCGTGTCCATTTCTGGTCGAGATAAAATCGGACGTCGGAGTGTTAGGTCGGAAATATTAAGATCGGAAATTGGAATTCATACTGATGAGGTCGAAATTCTAACACCCTTACACAATGTCGGAAATCAGAAAAATGAGCCGGAAGTCGGAATTTACAAGACAAACTCGGAAATCGTAAATTTCAACATTAAATGAGATCGGAAGTCGGAAATCGGACATTACATGTTAAGGTATAATTGAACTAATCAAATTAATTAACATTTAGATAATTGTAACAATTATAAAGATGTAGAAACTTCCCTTTTATTATTGTTTGAAAGTTTGGTCAAGGCAAGAGTCATATCCAACCATCCATTTGCCTTCTCATCATACACCCCTAGATCAAGAATCCATGCTAGTAGTGTTCCTTAAGTCAAGACAAGAAATGTGCTCTCCTCCATCAAGATGGTGACACTTGGAGTGATCATAGCCATCCAAGCCAAATCCTAAGAGAGCTCATGTCTTTAACCACTTGAGAAAATACTACATGGTCTTTACCCAAATTGCCAAGACTCAAAGGAAACACAACACTCTCTTTTGCCCCAAGGTTTTTCCCACTCCCTAGCTTGTGTAAGAAGCAAAAATCACATCACCCTCCCCCCTCATTATGCGCCACCTTCAGCCCCTCTCTCTCCCCCTCATTTCATTTTCCATTCCTCTCACTAAAACACCAAAAAAGTTCTCTCCTCTCTCCAAGTCTCATCCTACTCTTTTGTTCTCCCCATCTTTCTTGTTCTTCTTTCAACCTTCTTACTACTTCCTACCTCATCTCCATCACCACACTCACAATCCCTTCAAGGACTACCAGTTTTGGTCCTTGGAGAAACAAAGCCACTCATACACAAGCCCCAATATCAAGCTCAAGGAGAAGGAGGCCATCTTCAACCATCTTCATCCTTCAAGCTTTCAAAAGAAACACATTTGGTAGTGACTCTTACCCTTCTTCTCCATGTATTTTTCAAGCTCTAGAACCCCTAAGCTCTTCATAGCTAGGTGGTTTTGAAGCTTACTTCAAGGTCTCATGACCATATCTTATTCTATGAGTTTTCTTGCCTTGATGAAAATGTTGTTTTGAAATGAAATTTTGTGGTATGATGGTTTTTTTTTATGTATCTTGCTTTATTTTGTTTTAAAGTACTGATTTGATAACTAAAATATTGAATATGATGGTGAGATAAAACATGAAAATGGTGACTTAAAGTGGTATAACAACATCTCCATAAGTTTAACATGTAAAACATAGAAACTAGTAAATCTGGAATTCTAGTAGTCTATAAAGCGTATCATATAACTCACTCCACAAAACTCAAAATGCAATGAAACTAATTTTCTGTGAAAATAGACTCAAAGAGCTTTTCATACATATAAAATATGTGAGATTTGGCCTTAAAATGAGAGAGATATGAATTTTCAAAGTTTACTGTTCCTGGATGGGTTTCTGTCCGGGCAATGGGTAATAAAACGTGCATAACTCAAGTTATACAGAACATTTTTGAGTGGGACCAAGTTTTTAGAAATTTAAGACATATAGGAACATCGCCATAAAACAGTTTTGGCATATTTCTTGTGAGGAGTTCACAGTAATGTTTAAAAGTCACTGACCCAAGATGAACCTTCAAGTCTGAACAGTCAGAATAAAATGTGCATAACTCAAGCTACAAAACGAATTTTTGAGTGGAGTTTCTTTTGTTTAAAAATAGACTCAGAAAGGTATAATCATACAAAAATTCGAAATAAAAAAATAAAAGATGAAATTATGGTGAATTTTTGAAGTTACTGCCCCACTGTAAAAGTAAAACTGGTTAGGGTAAAAGTTAAAGGTTAATGAGGAATAAGCTTTAAGACATTAATATCCTTATATTAAGTATTAGGAAACCCTCATAATTCAACTTAAAAAACATCAAAAAAGACATTAGACAAAATTGGCCCTACAACTAATAAAAGAGGATACACAAGAGGCCCTCTCAATTAAAAGCTTGCACTTAATTTACTAAGCTAAGCTCATAAAACTTTGCTTGAGAATATGCCTACGTTTATGTGCAAGCATGATGTTATGATGATGATGATGATGATGATGATGATATAATGATGATGATATGATAATGATGATATGATATGATGCTTGATGATACTATGATATTGATTTCTTTGTTTGGAAAAATTTTGGGAAGCTTGATTACAGCCGTTATCTTCTTAGAATTGTAAAAATTATGGACTTAGAAATATTTTGCATCATAAGCTTTAATAAGAAGAGATTCAATAAAGGGTGTGATCCTTCAAAAGCGAAGGTGACCTAATTTAAGTTCCCTTCACCCACAACTCACATGAGGCATGACATGACCTAGCTAGTGTGAGTATAGGGGATAGGGCTTACATGAGGCATGGCATGACCCAGCTAGTGTAAGTACTGAAATGTCATGATGGCGACGGCCACAGTATGAGCTCATTACCACTTATGTTTAGTGGGTGAAAAGAAAAGGACTTAAGAGAAAGTCAAGTTAAGAAAAGAAAGGGACCTCGGTCCAACCCAAGTAAAGAATGAAACTCATAAGATGTGCATGCATGATACAAATTGTCATACCAGTTCCTATGTATACCATGATGTTAGCATATGAGAAATACGTACTTAAAATGGAAACCACTTGGGACATTGATATTTTCGAAAACCTAAGAATTGAACCTATTGAATGCTCACTATTTTCATTTATAAAACCGAAGTGGCTGGGACGATGACGATGACACTTATGTGTCAGGGTCGAGTCCTACTGAGAAATCTTATTTCTCACCCTAGTTGGTTTTCCGTCTCATCACCAGATACTCATGGCACACCCTGTGGAGTGGAGCATGGACCCTCCCCACCATGAGTGGGCCTACGATGGGGATACTCATGCTATTGTGGCCACGACCACCACAATAGTCCGCATATATTTCTATTTGGGTCGAATTTTTGAGCAAGAGGAGCCAGAAGTCCCGCCAACCCTTGTAGACGTTTCATCGGCTCACCTTGGACCGCTGTTAGGTCCTTGGGATTTCCTGCCTGAGCCATTGCCAGAAATCGAGATAGAGCCAATGTCTCCAGGTCTACCTGCAGCCGAGCCCGTGCCACCACCAAAGGTCCCTGTGATCGATATGAGTTTGACGCCACTCCTAGGGCCACAGCCGCTTCGCCACCACTCCCCGAGTATCACCCTGCCGCGTCTGAGGAGGATCCCTCCGAGGAACGTTCTTCGGTCGCCAGCTATACTCCTGGCCGTCGCATCCGTCGCGTTGAGGTGATCAGCAGGCACCCTCGTATCATCCGTACTCCTCATGTTCCCCGAGGTCGAGGAGCGAGGGGGACCAGGTACTCGAGAACATGAGTCCATCCGATTGAAGGCCGTGGAAGGGGCAGAGAAGCCAGCCTATGTCTACGTGGGCCTATTCCATTATTGCTCCTTATCTTTTGTATTTCATTTTGTATCGGACCTTGTCAGACTTGTGTACCTTTGATCTTTTGGGGCCATGGCATGACCATGAGTTCCCTTTTTATGTATTTGTTGGATATTATGAGACCCTATATATGTATGCTTGTTCTATTAAGATGAATGTATTTCATTTCTACTTATCCATTGTTCCATTATTTTACGATTTGTATGTATACGACACGCTCGTTTATTGCTATCTTCTCACGCAAGGCTTTACTTTCCAAAAGTGATGACGTATTTAAAAAAAAAAAATTTACCGTATTTTCCGCATAATTTAATTTCAAGTGAAGTTTAGTTTTCCACGAGCATAAGTAACAACTAATAAAACGCCGTAATACGACTTAAGCGTAGTATGGGTTTATTAGGGTGTTACATGTTACGTGCATCATTTGGATAATCACCCACTATCACACCTTAACTATTATTTAATTAAGCGAGAAATTCGAAAAGGCATGCCTACTCTGAAAACGGCAACGTTTTACTCTAAAACTACTCACACACTTTAACCGTTGGTCTCCCTCATTAACCATTACCCATCACATCAACTTTTCATTTCACAAGTCTCAGAGAAAAACTTTTCACTGTTCTTTATCCTCTCTACTCCAAAACCTTCAACCCTTCATACCATTTTCCCTACACTTAGCCCAAAGACACTCTATCCTTCACCTCCGGTTGCCTATCTCATATGTTCATCATGACTAAGAAAGGAGACTATGGTGTTCCTTACATGTTTGATGATGATGAAATGCAGACCAAATTTCATAAGCAGTTCTTCATACAGCTTATCACTTTTGGAAGAAGTTTTAAGTTAGAAAACTTCTCAGCCTTCTCCCAGATTACAGAAGTGTTCGAGTTCCAAGGATGGAACAATTTCTTGAATGTTTCTGAAGATGTCTACACTAGAGTTGTTGCCGCTTTCTACAACACCCTCACGCTTGTTGATGAAGATAATACATCTTTAAGGAACATCATAGGGAGCTTTGAAATCCAAGTACTTCCCTCTAATCTCACTTACATCACCAATACTCCAAATGAAAGGGTTTTATGCAGAGGTGATTCAAGATGGTAGGAGCAGCTTGAAGCCACAGAGGAGATGCCTCTGAAGTCCTTATTGGAAGAAGGGACATGCAAGTGAGAAATATTCGCACTTCCTCTCTCATCTTGAATGTCGGAGCAATTTCCTCTATTGTCCAACACATAGTGCTTCCAAGGATGGGAAAAATTGATGTCATAACTGAGGTAGACCGTATGGTCATGTTTTGCCTCATGACTAGAAGAAGGATTAATATAGTCAGGTTAATCCTGGACTACATGCTCTCTACTGTGGATGATGCCAGAAGGAGTGCTGCAGCCTTGCCTATGGCATGCTCCTAACCTGCGTCTTCTAAAGAGCCCAACTTCCTATTGAAAGACACAGGAAGGATGAGAAACGCTACTGCACTGCAAAACCTACAACAAGACCCTCCAGAGAAAGAGCAAGAGGAATTGTAGCCAGGGAACAACCTCCTCATGAACAACCAAAGCAACCTGAAGCTGAAGCTTCAGATAAAGATGAGGACCCTGAAATCAGAAAGAAAGGGAAGAAGCCTATGAAGAAAGTGCCTGCACAACCCTCTGGTGAAACTCCTTCTACTCCTGCCAAAAGAGCTTTACAAGAAGTAGCTTAGGACAGGTTGAGAACAGAAGCATGGCTACAGAGGCAAAAAGATAAAGCTTCTGGAGTCGGTGGGTCAATCAGAAGAACAAGAAACTCATCAACCTCTTTGGAAGTGGAACAAGACTTCATTGTCATTGAAGAAGTCAATCCACTTTCTGAAATGAAGACAATGGTTCTACCTTCTAAAGAACCATCAAGAAGACCAGCACAGCCTTCTCTACCAACATAATTTGCTCCAGAAGATCAAAACATAACAGAACTCTTGTTCTAGTAGCAGAACTAGAAATTGAAGCGGCTATTGCTGAATCTCAGCTTATTCCTTTGAGCACTCCAATGCCTTATCTAGCCATTGCCTCTGAACCTCAAAAGCCTCCTGCCACTCTTATCACAGCTTAGACCTTGCTGCTGCTCACCTCCACACCTAGATTTGATAGAACAACCACTCTTGTTGTATCTGAGCCCCAACAATACTCAGCAAATAACTCTCAGTACACTGAAAAGTTGCCTTTTGAAGAACCTTCATCTTCTGAAGTGTTTCCAAATGTTTCTGACATTCAAATGGATCTGCTCCTTGCCAATCAACTCACCATTTTGGCAAATCAAGCTAAACTTCAAGCCCATCAGCAGAGAATGGATCGTCGTATGGACAAAATGGAAAACCTTCTTGTGCAGATTCTGAAGACCATTCAGAAAGCAAAAGGCAATTGGTGATGGGACTTCCATGATCCCACATCATTCTTTTTGATGATGTCAAAAGGGGAGAAGAAGAAAATATTTAAGAAAGCGCAAGCTAAGGGGGAGCATGGCATAAGAGCATACACTTCATGCATTCATACACACACATCTTTTTAGCACTTTCATAGAATTCAATAGTTTTGTTAGAAACATTTTCCGTTATACCCATGTTTACAGCTCTGCTTATATCGGTTAAAAACATTTTCTGTTAATTCTTTTTGCTGCAAATGTGTTCTAGATCCAATATTTCTCTATCATATTTTAATTGTTCTGATTGAATATTCTATTTCCTATAACATGCTCTGATACCTTGAATTATTGAGTGCGCTCTAATACTTCAAATTATTGAATGCTCCGATTCTTGTTTAAAACAATCATTAACTGACTTGATATTTGGTGATCGGATATCTATTCAAATGAATGCTCTAGTCCTCATTGAATATTTATTTTAAGTTTTGAGATAATGATTGACTAGTTATTCTATGACCATATGCATCCTAGTTGATTTATCTTAACTTTTGCTCTGATATATCTAAATAATGTATTGAGATAAATCTTTGAATTATATGCCTTCACCTGATGATATTCAAAACACTCTTATTTGAAAATTACTCTAATATATCTTAATGATGCATTATGATAAAATGATGATCTTTGAATTCATCACTCTTTTCAGGAAGAAGTTCCTCTTCAAACAACAAATCATGATCTTTCAAAAGGTCTTTTCTGACAACAAAAAGCATTTCTTAAGTACTAATTTGCCATTATCAAAAAGGGGGAGATTGCTAGCTCTAATGCCTCTCAGAAGTTATACTGAGGCTATGAACCAAATTGATTTTTAAGGGTTTTGATGAAATCAAAACCAAATCAGAATACAAGCAAATCCTTTTTACCATGAAAAGGCTAATTCGAATAACAAATTCTTCTGTAAAAATGAATTTAAACAAATAGCTTAAGTGCTCAAAAAGCCTTCAAAGCATCGTTATCCATAGCTTTATACTATAATATGCTTTATATGGAATATATGCTTTATGTCTTTCAAGCTATTTTGTTCAGAAACTGAAAAGAAAAATTTTCGAAGGTTGAAGCCACGCTTCAGAAACGAAAGAGGAGCCTAGAAAGCTAAATTCTACCGATTTAGAAAGATGACTATGTCTAGAAGGATGACCCTATCCAGAAAGGATATCACTATAAACATACTTCTCACATGTGTCATGCCTTCAAAGCTTCCTCAACACGCTTCATAGACAAATTCAAAGAGTCAAAAAGATGATTTGACAAAAGGCAAAAGAAGCACTGACAATTCTGATATCAACAAATGGCTACTTTTCTATCTCTGCACAAGCTTCGAAAAATGAGAAAAAGGAAGACTATTACTTCCTTATCCAGTCTTAGACCAGCAATTCAAAGAGAACTTCTAAAGTTAAGAACTGAAAGTTTGAACAGATATATTTTAATGTCCATAAAAGGCTGGATGTCGAAGAAAGAATGGTTAGAACTACTGAATGTTTTCTTCACTTGTAGAGCTTCACTGTCAACTTTCTCAACCTTCTGAACCTCTAGAAAGTTACTCATTGTAACTTTTGTTCAATAGAAAATCCTCTCTTTTGCTTTGTATTTGATAAGATTCTCTCTTTAAGAATTTAGAAAAGTTGCACACACTAAGAAAATATTGTTTATCTTCTGTAAAGAGAGTTAGAGTGATTGTTCACAAACTATTTTCAAATCTCAAAACTTGTACACAGATCTAGTAGTGGTCAGGTAGAGCTTGGAGAAGCTAGGACAAAGAATACTCAAGTTAAAGCTTGGAGAGGTTTGAAAAAAGACTACTCTATTGTAAGAAGGTTGGAGAAGTTTGAGCAAATAAGACTCAGGTTTTTATAAAATCTCAACAATGAGTTGGGGACTAGAAGTAGGCAAGCAGTTGGCCGAACCAGTATAAAAATTTCTTGTGTGGTTCCTTCATATCTACTTAGCCTTTATCTTGATCACACAGGTTATACTATTTACGTTTTTAACTTCAATCAGTTCTTCATCTTAAATAATTTAAACATATAAGGTTTTATTAACTAACACAAAGCTTCTGTAGTCCAAGTCGAAGACTTGAGATAGTTTTTAACTTCAAATTTTCAGGTTACTCTTAAGTTTGAAAAAACACGATTCAACCCCCTTCTCATGTTATCTCTTCTAACACGTATGTCTCTTTTCAAAATGCATTTTGAAGTCACTTTGTAGGAGTTCTTAGTCACTAGCTCTCTCTCTTGTGCTATGCTCATCCCTTACTTGTGGGAAAGTTCTCTTTTTGTTCTTATCTTGCCATTTTTCCGATGATTATATAAGGCAGCTTCCTGAATTTTGATATACTTAGAATCCTACTACATATCTAGGGAATTAATTCTTGCTTAGGATTCCAATCTCACATGAAGACTTTTGTTCTAGACTAGGACCTTGAGACACATATCCTAGTCTATCCATTAAAGCCCAAACAATAGTTGGGTCAACATGGCTCAACTCAGAGCTCATGCAGAATGGGTGGAACAAGGTCCAACTAGGAATCCACAAACGAGGATCACATGCTTGCAATGAGAAGTTGAGGATCTTGGACCTTGATAAGTAATATTTTGATACATGGATTAACCCTCATATTTAGTTTATTAGACCTCTTTTACGCTTAATTGATCAATATTAGACACATTTTATGAGTTTGGGCTCTAATTGGGCTTAATTATATTTTTCAGTATTATTACAAATTTATACTATTTCTATATTTTGAGCATATCTTGAGTTGTCAACCTCTAAAAATTAAAAATTTTATATTGTAGGAAAGCTGAGAGAAAGATCTACAATGATGAAGAAGTCAAAAACTAATTCAGATGTCTATTAGGACGAATTGGGCCATGAAGTCAGAATAGGGATGTTGCACTGGAACCTGAGTAGTGTGCACAAATTGAGCCATAACTTGAGTTGTAGACATTGAATTGAGGTAAAACTAGTCCCATTTGAAAGCTAAGATATAAAGCTTCAATTCATATGCAGAACACTCTCCAAAATAATAACATTTTAATGGACTTATTGGCTATTGAATTTGACTGATGCGAATAAAGGTATAACCTAGACATGTTACAAAGATTGGGCCATAACTCTCTCATTTCAAGACAAAATTAAGCAAATTGGGTGTCCACTTAAAGCTGAGAGGCAGAGGATTAATTTGGGTTGAAGGACAATGCTAGATATTTATATTTGAGATCTGATAAGAAGAGAGAAAATAGAGACACGAATGACTCTCCTCTCCAACATTTTTCATTTTCTCTCTTCTCTTCTCCTTTCTTCTCCTCTTCTTTTCTTTTCTTTTCCTTTCATTTTGTAAGATACTTGTTTTGGGTCCTATTTTTTAATCTTCATTGCTATGGAGGACTAGGACTTCAAGCTAGTTCAAGGAGACTCCAAGGGCATTATGGTTGTAATCTTGAAACCTTATGCTCAAATCTCAATCATGTTTGTTTTCTTGATTCTTTGGCCTCTTTAATTTGTTTACTTACATTGAATGGTATTGATATGTGGGTTTGTGAATGTGGAATTAGTTGGGTGATTACTATCTAGTTAATTGGTATGAACTTGATTAATTAAAGAATTAGGAATTGGGATTAGGTTCAAACCTAGGCTAAAGCAATTGGGGCTAGAAATCAACAAAGGTTAATTAGAGTTGAGGTCTAAAATACGTAATCAATTATATGTTGGTTGAATTCCTAGAGTTCTCTAGGTAGAATTGTGGGGTTGTTAGTAGAGGTCTCTCTAATAGCTCAAATTAGCCACACTCTATGTGTTTGATATATTATGCGTTAATGATTAATTCACCTTATGCCTAAGGAACTCTTTGAACTAGTGTTTTTATTTTCACCTAATTTTCTTTTATAGCTTATTTACTACATGTTTGCACCAAACCCCCTCGTTACTTAACTAGATAGTAACAACATCCTTATAAGACAACCTTGGTTGTACTATAATTCAAATTTAGTATAATTAAGTATTTTAAAATTGTAATTTGGAGTAGCTATGACACTTGCTACTAGACCTCATGCAACATGCTAAACAGTTGTTGAGAATTTCAAATGGACTCCTTAAATCAACTCAACCGTACCCGTATTCATCCAATTACACCTATAAGTAGGAGGTAACTCCTCAAAAATTAGGTATGTTATCATATCTTTACACTCGTATCTCTTGCACTCCCTGACTTGAGCGACAGAGTCTTGCAGGTACACCCCCACCATTGTGAAGCGCAAGTTCCAACTACACTTAACAAAGTTTCTTCAACTTTAGAGTCCTATTTCCATTCGGAGCGCCTCTAATTTCCAAGATTCGGCAACCTACCTCTGAAAATTGGCACCTTTTGTGGGGACTAAAGTTGCTTTTTACTGCTTTTTTGACAGTTTCAACAACCATGTCTACTTATCGCAGATAGGAACTCGCTGCGGGGCCCTACGAATAATGAACCATTACCCCTCCTAGAGCAGGTGGACGGACACACGGCTTCTGGATTAGCATCAGACATCAGGGATCAGCAAGACATCTAGAATGCTATGGCATATCGCTCCCTGTTCTAGGCTCCAATAATTGTTCTAGCGTTCAAGGTTGTGCAACCCTCAAAGAACCCCATCACATACATGGGAATGATGTCAATCATGCACGACCAAGTAACCCATATACGAGAGCTAAAATAGAACTTGGAGCACATGCAGGAACCGATGACGAGCGATGCCACTATGATCAACATCGCCGAGATCATAGAAGCCGTGACCATGGCAAACCATGTCACAATCAACCATATTACTATATTGAAGAGCCCCCGAAAGTGATGATTAACCTCAAGGGAAAGAGTGTGGACATCAGAAGGAGTCCCGAAGCGAGCATTCATGCCACCATGTTGACCATGTTGAGTCATGACCTACCTAGGCTACGAGCTTGGGCCAATAATTAAGGCACCACTCAAATCAGTACAAAGACTTGGAGAATAGTGATGAAATGTTGTTCTTTGACTATATTATGAACATCTTGCTCCCCAAGGGGTTCAAACCTCCAATTGACATGGAGCCTTACGATGGAAGCATGGACACCCAAGAGCATATGGATGCCTTCAAGTCTAAAATGACTCTAGTAGGGCCTCTGACCTCGTCAAATGTAGGGCTTTCCTGATCACACTAAAAAAAGTGGCCAACTTATTACCCTCGAGGTCCATCAACAAGTTCTCAAACCTCTCATCTTAGTTTTTGGCTTATTTCATCACTTGCAGATTCAAGGCAAAACTGGCCTCTAGCCTGTTACTAGTATCCTAACAACAAAGAGAGCCGCTCTAAGATTTTCTCGAGTATTTCAATGCAAATACATTAGGAAGAATTGGAGACTTAGGTCGTGGTTCTTACCCCTCTCAATGGGCATAAGGACTTCAAGGACTTCTTATCCAAACATCTAGCAAGAAACATGGATGAAATCTAGGTAAGGATAGAGAAGTACATCTACCTAGAAATGTATAAAGCCACCATAAACTCAGGAAAGAATCATGTCACTCCTAGGTCGAGCTTGCAGGGTGAGGAGTTCTAAAGGAAAGAGTCTCAAATAGTGAGGGCTAGAAAGTTTCATGATTATACTCCCCTCAACATGTCCCTGACGAATTTGTACAAGGAGGTCAATCAAACTGAGAGATTCTCGAACCTAAAGGCATTCTAGGTAAGGGTTAACACAAACAGGTCCTTATTCTGTGAGTACCATAATGGTTTCAGACATAGAATAGAGGATTGTTATGACCTCTGAGACCTAGTTAAATAGCTAATCAAAGAAGAAAGATTGGCAAAGTACATCGCCTCCCAAAGAAGTCCTATGAAAAGGAGAGCTTCCCCTATGAGGGACAAAGAAAGAAGGAACCTTAGGAACTAGAAAATCTTGGAACCCAAGAGAGCTCAGGAAGATTAGGAAGAAACAAAGGCGATTACAAGGACCATTAATGTCATTACTAAAGGATTTGCAAGAGGCGGTTCGACGAAGTTTGCCCACAAAAAAGCACCTCCAAGAAGTCTAGCGTAACATCCAAAAAAATGAAGAAGACTCACAAACCATCATTTACCTCCGAGATTGTCTTGAGCTTTGACCTCGAAGGAATTGTCCTAGGGCATGATGACCCCATGATCATCTCGGTTGTGATGGATAAGGTGAAAAGGGTTTTTGTAGACTAAGGAAGTTCAGCATACATCATATTCTAGGATGCTTTCGATAAGCTAGGGTTGGAAAACTCTGACCTTCAAATGTATAAGAAGGAGCTCATTGGTTTCTCCAAAGAAAAGGTGCATCCAGATGGATATGTCACCTTTCACCTAACTCTAGAAACTTGACCTTAAAATAGGATAGTCAAGTTTGACTTCCTAGTACTTGACTGTCCCTTAGTGTATAATGTGATTTTGGGAAAACCTATTTCGAACAAGATTGGAGCTATCATCTCCACAATGTGCCCTACCATGAAGTTCTTCACAAACAAGCGAGAAATTGCAATAGCGAGGGCAAACCAATCAATAGCCGACCGATGTTATAACGCAAGCTTGGAAATTCCTAAAAGGAAAAAAGAAGAGTCTAAAAATTCTTCATGTCCTCCGAGTTCATCTAAGGTCATGATGGTAGACCTTAATAATTGGGAACGACAAGAAATAAAGAGGTCCAAACCTGACAAAGAACTCGAGGTTATTTAGATCGGACCCACAACAATCAAACAACCTAGATTAGGAAAAGCCTTCTGACCTTGCTAAAAGAGGAGCTCTTGACCCTCTTAAGAAGGAACATAGATACGTTTACTTGGACTGCCATCGACATGCCTAGGATTGACCTGAAATTCATGTGCCACCAATTAGCAATATTCTCTAGACTCGACCAGTAGCCCAAAAAAGAAGGTAGATGAGCCCACACAGGAAGATGAGGCCGGATAAGGCCCTCATCATTTAGGAACAAGTCCAAAACCTCTGGATGCGGGGTTTATTCACGAGGTCATGTACCCAACATGGTTGTCCAATGTCATCATGGTAAAGAAATCCAACAGGAAGTGGCAATGTATGTTGACTACTTGATGTCAACAAAGCCTACCCAAAGAATTCTTATCCCGTACCAAGTATAGATGGATTAGTTAATGTAGCTTTCAATTTATGATTTCCCTCTTTCATGGACACATATTAGGGATACAACCATATCCTAATGCACCCCTATGATAAGGAGAAAATAGCATTTATCACTCCAATGGCCAACTATTGGTACAAAGTTATGCCCTTTGGACTGAAGAACACAAGGGCCACATATCAAAGGTTGATGAACAAAATTTTTGCTAATCACATTTGAACCCTAATAGAAGTCTACATCAATGACATGCTGGTAGCAATAATAGAAGACAGAAAACTTCTTTTTGATCTCAAAATCATCTTTGGCTACTTATGCAAACACAAGATGAGGTTAAATTCATAGAAATGTGCCTTTGACGTTGAAGCCGAAAAGTGCTTAAGGTTCATGCTCACAGATCGAGGAGTTGAAGCAAACCCCGATAAGTGTCAAGTGATTTTTGGAGTTGAAGTGTATGACCTCCGTGAAAAAGGTTCAACATTTGACAAGGAGAATAGCATCACTATCCCGTTTCATAGCAGCTTCAGCTCAGAAAGCACTCCCTCTTTTCTCATTACTCAAGAAAGAAAGCACATTTGAATGGATGCTATAGTGTGGAGCATCACTTCAGGAATTCAAGGAGTACCCCACTTTCCCTCCAATTTTTAGTAAATCGAAACCCAGCTAACCACTCTAGTTATATTATCTGTTAACGATGCTGCTCTTGCCAGCACATTAGTCCAGGAAGATGGACTAGCTCAGTACCTAGTCTACTTCATGAGTAAAGCACTTCAAGGATCGACGATTAGATATTAGAAGTCGGAAAAGATAGCTTTCGCCTTGATCATGATAGCCTGTCGACTCTGCTAGAGTTTTCAAGCTCATTTGATAGTCGTCAAGACCGATCAGCTAGTTCGGTAAATATTACAAAAGTCAGACCTAGCAGGAAGAATGGTCACCTGGTCAATCGAGTTATTGGAATATGAGATCCGATATAGGCCCAGAATGGCTATAAAGGCCCAAGCATCGGCAAACTTCCTAGAGGAGATGATGGACAAGAACAACGAAGGCAAAACTTCGAGTTGGATGCTTCTCATTGGTAGAGCTTCAAGTGCTAAGGGTAGCAGAGTCAAAGTTGTACTTGAAAAAGAAAGGGAGATCTAATGCACACTGTCACAATGCACTCAAATAGACTAGGTTTTGAATAAAAGAATGTAGTAATAGGTGCAAACCTAGATCGTTTCCCAAGGAATTACTCTAAATTTCGTGAATACATTAGGATAACCAAGATGGGGGGGTTTTCATTAACAAGAGCTCAGAAATCTAATTGAATTAAACACAGTTGCAGAAAAATCACTTGATTAAGGATTAATTTAGGAAATTCATTCACATCAATTAGGATTCGTCATAGATTCACAAGAAGCATTTCGCATTCGGTTCCATTCTGTTAATTTCAAACTAAACACAAGAAGATCTTCAAGTTTTTAATTCAATTTTAACCTAATTCCCAAATCTGAGATTAGCCTCTATTTTAATCTAATCCAATTCGAATTAATCAATCCAAATCTAATTAGGATTCAATTTTGAAACAAAGAATTCTATTCTAATTAGAATAGCTTCATCAAGCATTGATCAATGTTTGAGAGACAAAATGAAAAATCAGAATTGTAGAGAGAAAGAGAAGAAACTGAAATTGAATCTAATTAAACACTAAACCTTAGAATCCATGCATTGAGTGATGAATCTCCTAAGCTGAAAGAAAATTCAGCCTTCCATCTCTATGGACAAATAAAACAAAAACATCCAACAAAAAAAATCAAAAACCGAAAAAAACTAAAACTTACTTTCTAATGAAAACCTAAATGCCTTCCAATTCCCTCTTTTTTCACTCGTCCATCCCCCTCTAATAGATTTTCAGAAAACTAAAAACCTCAAAAGAGGGCCAAGCCCATCTAAAACAAATAGGCCCAAGAAAGACTCAATTCTGGGCTCGTTTACTATAGTCTCTTTGCAACGAAAATTATGTCCAGAATCTGATAGATTTCGATCTTGAGGTCTTCAGCAAAGTTGTAGGATTTTTCGTTATCTTTCCAATGAGCTAAAGATTGCTTAATTCTAATACTTGTAGTTCAAGATATGGGCTGCAAAAGATAGAAAGGTCAAAATAAGTATGAAATCCGAAAATTAGCACACATTTATACAAGTTCTCAATGAAGGTCAATGTCATCAAACTCATTTATTTGCATCAATCAAAACACAATTATGATGTAAACAAGCTAGGAATAACACTAGAATAATGCATAAATGAATGCTCTATCAAATCCCCCCACACTTATCTTTTACACATCCTCAGGCAAGGCTAAAATGAAAAACTAAGGAAATAGAAATCAAAACATGCACAATAAACAAACATGCACTAAATAACACTTTCTATAGAAATCAAGGTTGTAGAACTATGAACAAAACCAAGCAAGGTCAAGAGAACAAAGTAATCATAGATATCATTTCTCACACTTAAGTCAACAAGAGAAACTAATCAAGTCAAATGAATGGATCAAAAGTAGGAAACCTCAGAAGTCATACTCTCAACTCTCAAGTGTTTAGGTTACTATATATCACTCAAATGTACATCATGAAGCATGCACAACCATAAGCTTGCCTATTGTTTTACTTCTGCATCGCTCAAAATACATGTACACAAAAATCAAGAGGACTTTAATGGGTTGTAATGAGGCTAAGGGAAAAGGTAAGGATATGGAAGGATAAACAAGGCAATACCAAAGAAGCATAAAAGAACAATGGGGAATGATCATAGAAGCTAGCATGAAAGTTACCCCAAAGAATGCCAATTTTTTTTTTTTAATAGTAATCCTTAATTTCCTTTCTTCCCCCCCCCCCCCTTTTTTTTTGAGATTGAAATTTATTTATTTATGTATTTATTTATTTTTAACATATGCTACTACTCTCTTCTCTTTCTTTCTTTTTTTTTTAACTGGTGACACAACTTCAAGGCCACCCCCACACTTGTTCTTAAATCATTCCCAAAACAATTCCAAAGATCATTTATCTTGAATGGTAAGGTCAACTCATGGTTTTCCACTTTGGCTTTTAATGAGCTAATAGAACAAGAATTAGTTAAAATATGCTCAAGGGGCTTAACAAAGGATATAATGCAAGGTTGGCTATTTGGCCAAGTAGCTTACTCAAGAAACAATGCCTAAATCATATTTATATATGCATGCAAAAATGTGACCTCAAAGAAAACTTAAGACAAGTTCTAGTGTGACATATAATCATGAATGCAACACACAAGAAGGGAAGAAAGAATGACATGATTTTGTCATCTATACAATAGGCCCAAAAAAAAATCTCACAATGATCCATACAAATGACTCTTAAAGCTCACTTATTGAATCCAAAATGCAAGTCATTCAATCCATTCAAACAATGAACTTTTTCACTCACTTGATATATGCTCATAACCTTGAAAACACTTAAAAACCAATAGATAGCAAGCAAAACAATATGCAAAATAGAATGTAACCACAAAAATAGCAACCAAAAAGAAAAATGTTGTGCCTCCCCCCACACTTTAAAGATTACATTGCCCTCAATGTAAATAACATGAGATATAATGGACAATGTAGATCAATCAAAACGAAAGTGGGGTAAGAACACTCCCCTATGATCAATCGGGGTAAATAGCCAACCCAAAGGTGGCTTCCTCTGGCGCTTGCTCCTTTAAGTCCTCATGAAAGTGCTTGAGTCGATGCCCATTAACCTTGAAGCTCTTCTTGGTTCCTATGTGTTGAAGCTCTACTACACCATAAGGAAAAATGTTAACAACAAGAAAAGGACCATCCCACCTAGATCTTAATTTACTAGGCATCAACTTAAGTCTAGAATTGTATAAAAGAACTTTTTCGCCAATTTTGAACTCTTTGCACCTTATCATCTTGTCATGAAATGCTCTGGTCCGCTCCTTATAGATATTGGAGTTCTCATATGCTTCCTTATGAATCTCCTCCAACTCTTGCAACTGAAGCTTCCTATGCGAACCGCATGCTTCCAAATTCATATTGTATTGCTTTACCACCCAGAATGCCTTGTGCTCTACTTCCACTGAAAGATGACATGCCTTACCAAAAACAACTCAATAAGGGGACATCTCTATCTGCATTTTGTAGGCAGTCCTGTATGCCACAGAGCATCCTCTAAGCGAAAACTGCAATCCTTCCTATTAGGTTGGACTGTCTTCTCCAGGATTTGCTTAATTTCCCGGTTGGAGGTCTCTGCTTGCCCATTCGTCTGGGGGTGGTATGGTGTAGAAACTCTATGCATGACGCTAAACTTAAGCAGTAAGGCATCCATGGTGCGGTTGCAGAAATGTGATCCCTGGTCACTGATCAAAACTCTAGGAAATCCAAACCTGTAGAAAATGTGTAACCTAACAAAATCTACAACAACTCGAGCATCATCAGTGCAAATGGCCTTTGCCTCCACCCACTTGGAGACATAGTCCACAGCTAACAGTATATAAGCAAAACCAAATGAAATAGGAAATGGACCCATAAAATCTATACCCCATACATCAAATACCTCACAGAAAAGGAGAGGTTGTTGAGGCATCTCATTTTTATGCGAAATATTCTCGGTCTGCTAGCATCGCTCACATGTCTTGCAGAAGCTGTGCGCATCTCGGAACAAGGTGGGCCAATGCAATCCAGAGTCCAAGGCTTTTCGGGCTGTGCGTTGGGGCCCGAAATGACCACCACAAGCCAAGGAATGACAAAATCTGAGTATGGATTGAAATTCATGGTATGGCACACATCGCCTGATGATCTGGTCACTACACATCTTCCATAAGTAAGGATCATCCCATATGTAATACTTGGAATCACTCTTTAACTTGGCAGCTTATGCTCTCGAAAAGTGTGCTGGGATCTCTTTGGCAACAAGATAATTCACTAGGTCTGCATACCAAGGATCCTGCCCTCCTATCTAGTACGGTTGCTCATCTGGAAATGTATCATGAATAGGGAAATCCTCAAGTGGCAATTGAATTCTACTCAAGTGATCTGCCAACAGTTTTCTGCACCTACAAAAGAAGCATCCAAGGAATCAGTCGAGGTTTAGAATCTAACTTCTTAAGCAAGTATCTCAAAGCTGCATGATCAGAGAAAACAATAACTTTAGAGCCTAGCAAATATGAACGAAATTTTTCTAATGCAAAAATAATAGCTAAAAGCTCCTTCTCCGTAGTGGTGTAGTTCGCCTGTGCTTTATCCAAGTTACGAGAAGCATATGCAATAAAATAAGGCTGTCTATCCACTCTCTGACCAAGGACTTCACCAACAGCATAGTTGGAGGCGTCGCACATGAGCTCAAATGGAATGTCCTATCTTGGAGGCTGAATGATAGGTGTGGAGGTCAGGCGTATCTTCAGCTCATCAAATGCATCCTTGCAGGCCTGATCAAACAGAAACTCCACATCTTTCTGCAAAAGGTTGGACAGCAGCACGGCAATCTTGCTAAAGTCTCTGATGAACCTCTTGTAAAAACCTGCATGTCCAAGAAAATAGTGCACTTCCTGCACACAGGTGGGGTAAGGTAAAGATGCAATTACATTAATCTTAGCTCTATCTGTGATACAACATGCCCCAATATAATCCCCTTAGTTACCATAAAATGACACTTTTCACAGTTCAGAACCAAGTTAGACTGTATGCACCTATTTAAAACTCAAGATAGACTCTCTAAACATGCATCAAATGAGGAACCATAAACAGTAAAGTCATCCATGAATACCTCAAGTGAAGTCTCTAGAAAGTCAGCAAAGATGTTCATCATACACCTCTGGAAGGTGCCAGGTGCATTACACAAACCAAATGGCATCCTCCGGTAGGCAAATGTGCCGAAGGGACAGGTGAAAGTGGTCTTGTGCTGGTCCTCTAGGGCTATTTGAATCTGGAAATAACCAGAGAATCCATCCAGAAAACAGTAATGTGACCTTCCCGCTACTTGCTCCAAAACTTGATCAATGAAAGGAAGGGAAAAATAGTCCTTGCAAGTCACCTGATTAGCTTCCTATAGTCTATGCATACTCGCCAGCCATTCTAAATTATGGTGGGAACTAGCTCATCATGTTGGTTCTTTATCACTATCACCCTGGTCTTTTTTGGAACTACATGGACTGGACTCACCCATTCACTGTCTGAAATGGGGTAAATCATGCCAGTCGCTAGTAATTTGCTCACTTCCTTCTTAACCACTTCCAACATGGTGGGGTTAAGCCTTCTTTGGGGTTGTCTAACAAGAACTCAGAAATCTAATTGAATTAAAGACAATGGCAAAAAAATCACTTGATTAAGGATTAATTTAGGAAATTCATTCACATCAATTAGGATTCGTCATAGATTCACAAGAAGCATTTCGCATTCAGTTCCATTCTGTTAATTTCAAACTAAACACAAGAAGATCTTCAAGTTTTTAATTCAATTTTAACCTAATTCCCAAATCTGAGATTAGCCTCTATTTTAATCTAATCCAATTCGAATTAATCAATCCAAATCTAATTAGGATTCAATTCTGAAACAAAGAATTCTATTCTAATTAGAATAGCTTCATCAAGCATTGATTAATGTTTGAGAGACAAAACGAAAAATCAGAATTGTAGAGAGAAAGAGAAGAATAGAAACTGAAATTGAATCTAATTAAACACTAAACCTCAAAATCCATGCATTAAGTGATGAATCTCCTAAGTTGAAAGAAAATTCAGCCTTCCATCGCCATGGACAAATAAAACAGAAACGTCCAGCAAAAAAAATCAAAAATCGAAAAAAATTAAAACTTACTTTCTAATGAAAACTTAAACTCCTTCCAATTCCCTCTTTTTTTCACTCGTCCATCCCCCTCTAATAGTGTTTTTAGAAAACTAAAAACCTCAAAAGAGGGCCAAGCCCATCTAAAGCAAATAGGCCCAAGAAAGACTCAATTCCGGGCCCGTTTACTACAGCCTCTTTGCAACGAAAATTACATCTAGAATATGACAGATTTCGGTCTTGAGGTCTTCAGCAAAGTTGTAGGATTTTTCGCTATCTTTCGAACGAGCTAAAGATTGCTTAATTCTGACACTTGTAGCTCAAGATATGGGCTGTAGAAGATAGAAAGGTCAAAATATGTATGAAATCCGAAAATTAGCACACATTTATACAAGTTCTCAATGAAGGTCAATATCATCAAATTCATTTATTTGCATCAATTAAAACACAATTATGATGTAAACAAGCTAGGAATAACACTAGAATAATGCATAAATGAATGCTCTATCAAGATCGTAACAGAGTTATTGATAAAGTTGGATTTTCCAGTATCCAACAATTAGGCGAAATATGAAGCAGTGTGACAATGGTCACGGAATGAGCTCATGTCCAATAGTAGTTTATCTAAGGGTACGTAAAGTAAAGAATGTTAAGCACGTACTAAGTATGAAAGTAAAGTTAAAGAAACACTCTGGTCAAGTCCATGAAGTTACATGAATATACGTGCATCTTTATTCCGGTCTTGAATGTTTATATTATGCTTTTGTATATATGTCCTTACCTTTTGACCTCGCGACACTTTACGTTATGTTTATATGATTAAGATTAAAAGAAACTCACTTCGAGAATTTACGTTTTTAAACTCCCATATTTCCGTGTTGTCTTTAGCGGATGCCATCGTCGGGTAGAATGGTCATCTATGTTGAGTTTCTAGTCTAGTATTGGCACTTTGACCCTGTGCTAAATACCTCCGTGATAACTGCTAGAGTAGCGATGAGGTTCTATATATTTTACAACCGTCAGATCTGCACACCTTTCATGAGCTTGCTCTTTCACCGTATGAGCCATATGATGATGTCACCTTGGATGATGTGCATCCACCTTTTCATCCGCTAGAGTACCCCATTGATGGAGAGTGTGACTCTAACATCCGCCTAACCCTGACATATTCGGTGTAGTCCGACCCTTTTGAGTCAACTTATCCTTCCTTGATTCGATTGACCTTTGATTCCTCTTCTTCTTTGGCTGCAAGTCATGCACCACCCTTGGTCCGTGAATGCAGATTCATTCGCACCAGTGCCATAGCCCATGGACGTGGATGTACCTATGGTGGAGGATGAGGTGATGACACTCTTAAAGGGTTCGCGAATATATTCATTCGGTTTTGAGAATGAGGATAACTGGGATAGAGCATGCCAAGCTTGGCCGCGATGATAGCCCCTTTTGTTTGTAATTATAGGGTTATCTTTTCTTTATGGCATATATGGGTGGTAGAGATTTATTATATATTTCTTTTTATGTTTGTACCTGGTTAGGAGTGGATGTTTTGGTGGACTGACAGTAAATATCGGTCTCATGGCTACTTATTTAGGACGTGATTATGTTATTTTATATCTATATCTAACTATGGAATGACTATTATGATCAATTGGGATATTTATTCGTTACCATGCCTTTATTTACGTAACGCACTGCAAGTAAGTAATGACTTTTGATTTTATACATTCATGACGTGCTCATGGCTCTTGTTTTTCAAAAAGGTTTATTTCCGCTATTGTTCAAAAAAAAATTTACCCCTATTTTTGCTATAAGTAATTTCAAAAAGTTAGTTATGTCTTGCGTGAGTAAAAATAATAATTAATAATTTCCGTAATATAACTTAAGCGTAGTATGAAAATATTAAAATATTACAATACTGATATATTTCCATCCATCGTTAGATAATATATAAACCCCATTGGTGAATAGGAATATATCGGCGCAATATCAAAGATATATTATATATAGATAACATATGTTGACACATAAAGGAGTTATATTCTTTGAACCCAAAAAAAGGGCTATACACGTGGCACAAATTCATTGATCACGGTGCAATGGCGCCGTTCCGCTTCCATATATGACTTGTAGCAATCCAAACGCAAACAGATCGTGCAGATTACCAAGTACAAGTTACACATACACACCCCCTTAGCACACGCACCATATCCCCGGGGAATAATTAAGCCAATTTCTGTTACATGCCAAGACATCAATTTACTACTTTATTTCAAAAGCAAATCCCACTAAATTTTTTTTTGGAAAAAAAAAATTAAAAGAAAGTATATTATCTTATTTTAGAATCAACGGAATGTGCAAGTAGTATTTCTTTTTGCCCTTTTATTTTCATTTTTAGTTGATGTACCTTTATTAAAAATTATAAACATGCTAGATTTTTTATTTTTCATTTATCTTTCGTACTTTCGAATTTATTTAAATTCTGAAAGCATTATTTCTTATTTTATTTTTTGAGGGTAATTGAAATATTATTAAAATCTCAAATTAGCAAACAGCAAATCCACAAGCGACTCAGGAGGGTTCTCTATCCATGTGAAGGAACCTCCATCCAATGCTAAGTGAGCTAAATGGTCTGCAACTTTGTTACAAGTTCTACTAACAAAGCCACAGTCAAACCTTGGAAATAAAGAAGCAAATAAAGAAATGTCTCTAAGAATTGATCTATCAACTAAGAGATCTTGTTCATCATCCTTGATGCTATCATAAATTGCTTTCGCATCTCCTCCAAGGTATGCACTACTCGTTCTTGTGTTGCTAACAGCTCCACCCTGTGAGGATTAGAAAATCCATGAATGACACAAGTTCAGCATGCTAGAAACTCTCCTTTGCTATCCCTTATCACCACACCCACACCAGTCGAGTTTGTTGCATTATTAATTGCTACATGTTTATTTTGCAAGACCCTCTCCTCGGAGGTTGCCATCTATTCTAAGATTCATAATTTTGCCATAGCATTTGTCTTGGTTGTTCATCTTGCACCTTAGCAGCAAGGGATGTGTTACGTTACTCCCATTTAACTTTGAGAGTAATTTAATCCCTTTAAAAATATCCCAAGGTAATATTACTAAATGGGCCTCATATATTTTTTCTTTGTAAATAGAGTCATGTCCTGACTTGAATTGCTATTGTCACCGAAGGTGGAAGTGTGACACCGCGTCGCCCTAGCAAATGCGGTATTATGAGGATGGTGGAGCAACGTCGAAGTGACGATTAGTGACAGCATTAGAAGCTTGGACATATAGCAACCTTTTCGATGATGGGTTTGCTAGGAGGAAGATTCCAAAGTTCAAGAACGTTTCTGGTGCATCACCGGTGGGTGGGATGTGCAAAGAACATCTCATTCCAAGACCAAGAAGAAGAACCACCACAAATACAAACAAGACCAAGAAGATGAGGAGCAAGGAGGAGGAGGCGGTAGTGAGTTCCTAATAAAGCTGCAGAGCTTCACTCCCCTAATAGACACCTCCCAATGGCCCATCCTTCTAAAGAACTACGACCACTTCAACCTCTGCACTAGCCACTACACCCCTCTCCCTTCCAACTACTCCCTGATCAAGCGGCCCCTATCTAAGTACCTCAAGTACGGCGTCCTCAACCTCAACAGGCCTACCAACCTTTCCTCCCACGAGGTCATTGCCTGGATCAAGCGCATCCTTCACGTCGAAAAGACCGACCACAGTGACACCCTCGACCCCAAAGTCACTGGAAACCTCATCATCTGCATTGACCACACCACCCGCCTCGGCCTCGTCAAGTCCCAACAAGGCACCAACCACGTCCGTACAGGAGGGGTGAGTACGGTAGCAGAAGCAAGTGGGGAATAAGAGCTATATTTTGTAGGTGTATTTCCAAAGTAACAATTCATGAAGTAGCAAGTTGTCCTACTTCCATATATGAAGTATGTTTCTTTCCAACCCATCTATTGTTTCTCCAGCTCCAAAACTGGATCCAGGTTGCAATGATCAATTCGAGTTGGTCCGTCCTTCCTCATACTTTTAGCCAATCTATTCATGTTTATAATCCATTCAAGATTATTATCAAAGTGAATCCCAACATCCGAAATTGAAACTTGGAGCGCATTGGTAGTGAAAGGGCGATGGAAGAATAAATGTTCTAATGATTCCTCTTCATGGTCACATAGATAGCATCCCCCCTTACATAAACTCCTTTATTCCTCAATCTGCATTTCGAAGGAAGTGTTCTCCTACTCAATCTCCAACCGAATACTTTCACTTTCGGTTGAAGACCAAGCTTCCAAAGGGTCTTCCACCACTTCTCCATAGTTTTAAATCGACGAAGCATGTGATAGCCTAGCTGTTGGCGTAGAACATGATTTTCTAGAGCATCTCTCTATTCAACCTTATATGTGCTCTTTACCGTAAAATGAACTCTCGATTCAAAAGCCCGAAACAATGAATCTTCTTGTGGATTGTGACTAAGAGGAAGAGCAAGTATTACTTCAGCGTCAATCGGATTGAAGTATTGTTCGATTAGTGCTTGGTTCCATCTTAGCTAAGATAGCTTCCTTACCTCATTATGAATTAAATTCGGTTCCGTCACTCTCTGGTTTGGGAAAGATGGGATCCATGTTTGATTCCTCAAATCAATGTGTTGTCAATCACCCACCTTCCGAACTAAGCCTTTACTAGAAAATAATTCTCTGCCTTCAAGTATGGACTGCCAAGTGTATGATGGGTTATTGCCCAATCTGGCTTAAAGGAAGCTATCGGGGAAATATCTAACTTTCAGAATGCTAGCCATAAGTGAATTCTCATTGTGAATGATTCTCTACTCTTGTTTGGCTAACATAGCTAGATTAGAGGATATCAGATCTCATAATCCCATTCCTCCTTCCACCTTTGCCCAACACATTTTTCTAGTCAATCCAATGAGTCTTCCTTCTATCTTCTTGGGAGCCCCACTAAAACTTACACATGATTTGATTTAATTGCTTGCACACAATTTGAGGAATTCTAAAACAAGACATAGTATATATGGGAATTGGTTGAGTCACTGCCTTAGCGAGAACTTCCTTTTTGAGAGGACTTTTTTCTTCCACCTCTTAACACGCTTCAACACTCTATCCTTAGGGGATTGCATAGCTCCATTCTTTGACCTCCCAATTATGGTAGGGAGAACAAGATATTTCTTAGAAAAATGCTTCAGGAGGAATATGTACTATCTCTGTCATTATGGTTGCCCTTATATTCTCATTGACATTTTGGCTAAAAAAACAGACGACTTCACAAAATTAACATTTTGACCTGAGTCTCTTTCATATGTGCTCAGAATATTATTTCTTATTTTAATTTATCTTTCATGAAAATTTTAATATTGAAAATACAGTGAGCAAACTATGAATTTTTTTACAAGTGAGAACATATTATCTAAAAGTGAAAATGGAAAAATAAATAAAATGAATATTATTCACTAAATTTTAGTAAAAAAAATTACTCTTTTAAAAAATCCTATAGGTGGAATTTTTATATAAATTGTTTTTTTAATTGTTTTATATGAATTGATTTAAAAATGAAATAAACTAAGTTGTGTATAAATTAAATATGTTGTGATAACTAATAAGTCTCACGGAAGCTCATAAACGTATTAATGAAAAAAATATTAGCAAAAGCCGGAGTTTCAAACTTTATTATGGAGCTATTACCTTATCTTATCTTTCTTTTTCTTTTTTTTTTTGGGGGGGGGGGTGGATGAGCGTATCTTATCTAATCTCTTAGTAAATTTAGATCCCTCATTTAAAATTAAAATAAATCTACACTAACCATAATTTTCAAAAATATATTTAAGAACAGAAATAATAATAAGATTGACTTCATAATTATGTGAAACAAATTTTGAATCTACAAGTGAGATGGCACATGATGATTTGTTGAGGCTTAAGAAGAATATGACATACGAGGCGAACGTAATGAAGTCTGTACTAGGTATATTGGCTATGATCGCTGCATAGCTGTCCTTTCGCAGAGTGCGCCTCTTTGAATTCTGATTTCGCAACCATATTAAGTAACGCTCTCTCACAGAGTCACTCTCACAGGCACGCTTCCATTACCCCCCAATACCCTTTTTGTTTTCCCTCTCATTCTCTTCTTCTCCCACAAACCCTTGTAACCCATTCTTGTGCAACACCAAAGGTAACTGTGCCATTGTCCTCCTGCACTCTACGCAGAACTTCCTTTACATTCTTGTGATACACGCATTACATATGTCTCTTTTCATGGTGCATTCCAGAGTTGGTCTTTGCTTTATACTTTTTTGCTATTTTTAATTTCTTTTTTTCTTTCTTTCTTTTTTTTTTTTTTTTTTTGGTCAGAAGTTTGTTTAAGCTGTGATGTTGATTTTGGAAGATGGATTTTGTGGTCTCTTTGTTATTTCTTTTGCTGGTTTGGGTGAAGAGGTTGTGTTGTTTTTCATGGTTTCATGGCTGGTGGTTTATTTGGTTTAGGCTATAATGGTTGCATTTAATACCTTTGTGGACCCTTCATCTTCTCGTCGGTTTCTTCTTTTTTCAATGGGGGTTAAATCATGCTTTTTGGCTTTGATTTTGTGCTGCCTGATGGAGTTGGTTTGTGATCTTGATTTGATATTCCAAATGGGTGTGTATGCATATACATCAGCGAATATGTAAGCTACTATTTTTTTTTCTTTTTTTCTGTTTTGTTCTTCTTGTATGGGTACGTGTCTGTTGTTGTTGTTCTACTCGAAATCTTGAATGCTCTGTGACTCTCTGTTTTTGTTATCTTTTTTTTTTTCGCATTATTGACGTTTATTTTTTTTTCTTGGATTACTTCTCAGTTCTCTTGATTTCTTATTACCCCATTGTTTCTTTTTTTTTTTTTCTTCTTTGACGTGACCCCCATTGGTTCGTTGAAAATATTTCTTCGTCATGTCGTAATTGTACTGGTACCGTTAATGGAGGTGATCATAAAATCTTTCTCTTAAAATATCTCTGTTGTAGGCCTTGGTATATTATTGATGTTTCTTTTATTTTTATTTTTTCTGTACTAAAAAACAGCATGAAAATAGACCTTGTATATTTGTTTTATTTAATAGATCTTGTCATTAAAGTATCTGAGGTTTCGTCATGTATATTTATGCATATTATATTATTATTGTTGTTTTAAAAATGCATGCATTATTTTCATTAACCAAATAGCATATTTATCTATATTTGTGTTTCAAAATCCATACAGCATATTGCAGTGCTTGTTTTTTTTTTTTTCCTTTTTTTTTCGCCCTTTTTGTACGAAGTGCTTTCTTTCAGAAAACTGCATTTTTTTATTAGTTATTCAATATTTCTTCAGATTCATGCTAATGTTAGTCTTTTCTCAATGTTATTGTTATCTCCCATATCAATTCTTTCTCTTCAAGTTGATCCATAAAGTGATTATTAATTACCTTCAAATTTTTACTAACTAAAGGGAAGTTGAAAGTCATTTGTCAATTAACACTTTATTAGGAAAATGCAACTTATTCTTAATAAAGTATAAGGGCTATTAGAATCTTATATTATGTTAGAAAATATATGTTCAGAAGACGGGATTAAATTTCAGTTTTCCCCAAATGACTTTCATCATTAACACTAACAGCCACCCATAATGTTCTGAGGAGACATTCCAATGCAGATCTAGCTTATCTACCTACTGTTTGTTTAACTACCTTATTTTATTTCAAATATATTTAGCTACTTATTCATTTTCATAGGTATTCCTCTGCTTTTTAAATGAGTTATGTTAGTTAATCATCAAATTTTAACACCAAATACAACATCTCACGTAAAAAAATTATGGATTTTCTATAAACTACAATACTTCCTTCTGTGTTCCTGTTAGACTCGGGTAGCCTAGTTAAAAATGAATAAAAAAATTGTCTATCTTGCTTTACTAATCCGCATGTTAATTTGTTAATGCACTCTGCTAGAGGGTCAATTAATATGTGTTGTCTATTAAGATTTTCTAATTTCCCTACGTATAGCTAATCAGCCATTATTTGCTCCGTTGCGCTTCACATGCATAATTACATTTTTAATCTTATTTTTGAGCAGGATTTAAGAAGCAATGGATTCTAAAATTACCAATGAATCTGGTGAACTTGAATCACTGCCACCTCCCCCACCGACCATTCCTGCAAATGTTGTTCCTATAAAAGCAGAAATGGGAAAAGCACACAAGCCAGGGAAAGAAGCTTCTTCTGAGACAAAATTTTTGCCCATGGCTAGGAAAGGTGCTGGATCCAAGGGACAGAGGATACAGCTGCTAAGTAACCATTTTAGAGTTGGCGTGGGCAAAAAAGATGGCTACTTCTATCATTATAGTGTATTTATTTCTCTTCACTCTCTTACCATTTTGTGTGCGTATGCATGGTTTTATATTGGGGTTGCGTTGCCATTATTACGGTCGCAGTTGTGGTAAAATGTGCTTGACGTGGCCGCAGTTATCGTGGTAATGACGTAATAATTGCAATTGCTAACTCCAACTTAAAACCATGCGTGCATGTGCATGTGATTTGTGGAGCATACTTATTCATGATTCTAGTAATTAACATCATAAATATGGTTGGCTAGGTTGCTATGTCTTATGAAGATGGGCGTCCAGTTGAAGCAAAGGGTATTGGAAGGAAGGTCATAGATAAAGTTTATGAAACATATGATGAACTTAAAAACAAGGACTTTGCATATGATGGTGAGAAAAGCTTATTCACTCTTGGTTGTCTACAAGAGAACAAGTTGCAATTCACTGTTGTGTTGGAGGAACTTTCATCAAGGAGGTAAATTTGCACTATGATGTTTTTACTCACTGTTTTTCTTGTGTTTGTCACAAGCACTGATTTGGAGCACATATAAATGGTTCAGGGTTGGAAGGAATGATGGCCTTGACAGCTCTACTGATGGAGACAAGAAGAGAATGAGGCGTCAATCGCAGTCCAAAACTATCAAGGTAGTGATCAGTTATGCAGCCAAAATCCCAATTCAAGCAATTGCGAATGCGTTACGCGGCCAGGATTCTGAGCACTTCCAGGAAGCATTGAGGGTTCTCGACATTATACTGAGGCAGCATGCAGCGAAGCAGTATGGCAACACGAAAAAAGTTTTGTTCCCTTGTTTTCTTTGCATGAAGTCCTGTTTTACCTTGACTGGTTTGTTTCTAGGGGCTGTCTCCTTGTTCGCCAGTCCTTCTTTCACGACAATCCAAGGAATTATACTGATCTAGGAGGAGGTGTTCAAGGTTGCCGTGGTTTCCATTCGAGTTTCCGGGCCACTCAAGGAGGTTTATCTCTGAATATTGGTAAGACTCTCAAGTGAAATGCTTGGAAGTTTATGTTTTCTCTCGGTTTTGATTGACCGTTTGTTGTTCTTTCTTTGAAGATGTGTCAACTACTATGCTTGTAAAGCCTGGCCCTGTACTAGACTTCCTGTGCGAGAATCAGAATGTTAAGCATCCAAACCTTATTGATTGGGCCAAGGTGATGTTGCTATCTTATCTAATAGTGAGGGTTTGATGTTTTCATGTTTATGAACTGTGGTTGTTTGATTTATGTTTACTTTCAGGCAAGAAGAATGCTGAAAAACCTCAGAATCAAGGCTAATAATATTGAGTACAAAATCACTGGACTGAGTGATAGTCCCTGCAGGACACAGATGTAAGTTGCTAGAAAACATAACGTTGCTTCCTTGTAAAAGTTCTAGTCAGTTGTGGGATCTTAACGCCTTTTAGAATATTCCCTATACCAGTGATAAGGAGAATTTGTTTCTTACAGGTTTTCGTTAAAACATGGAAAGGATGCGAATGGTGAAGCGCGAACAATTGAAATCACAGTTTATGATTACTTTAAACACCATAAGAGGATTGAACTGCTCTATTCTGCTGATTTTCCCTGCATCAATGTTGGCAAGCCAAAGCGCCCAACTTATTTTCCAGTGGAGGTGCTAAAATGTCCATAGATTTAAAACTGTTTTATTTTTGTACGGCGAAAACACTAATGAAACGATCTTGCTTTGCAGCTATGCACCTTGGTCTCGTTGCAGCGGTACACCAAGGCACTTACAAATTTGCAAAGGGCTCAGTTAGTGGAGAAGTCAAGGCAAAAGCCCGATGAGAGGAAAGCAGCTTTGGCTGATGTATGTAGTGAACTTTAAAATGCTTTGTTAATTTCAATTTCGCTTTAAAATGCATGCCATGCACAGTTTTAAATGATTGTTAACTTTCTTGCAGTCCTTAAGAAACAGCAGATATGGTAATGAGCCTATGCTTCGCTCTTCTGGGCTTACCATTGAATCTGATTTCACACAAATTGATGGCCGGATTCTGCAACCCCCAAGGGTATGTTTTTCTATATGCTCAGCTTATTATCCCTGTTTATTTTTACCATTGGATTTTACGTCCTGTGGAGGTGGTTTCTTATGTCATTTGTATCCGCAGCTTAGAGTTGGAAATGGGGAGGATTTCATTCCCCGGGGTGGGCGCTGGAATTTCAACAATAAGGTTGGTCTTTTCTATCATTTTATTTTTTGATCTTCTAGTTGAACCAAATTTAGAGTTGTTTGTCTAACATTGAGAATCATCTTTCAGAAACTGGTTAAACCTGTGAGGCTTGAGCGTTGGGCCATTGTAAACTTCTCAGCTCGTTGCGATATACGCTACCTTAGCAATACCATCAAGAAATGTGCAGAAATGAAGGGGATTGTATGTTTTTCCATGAGTTCTGTGGCAAATTCACTTTGTTTATGTTCTGATACCTCCCATCCATTTGCATTTTGGTTTCTTTTGCAGTACATAAATCCTCCCTTTCATATATTTGAAGAGGATAATCGCTTCACACGTGAGCCAGCTACCGTCAGGGTCGAAAAAATGTATGGAATTATAAAGGCCAAGTTGCCTGGCCCCCCTCAACTTCTGTTGTGTATTCTTCCAGAGAGAAAGAATTCCGACATTTATGGTAGGATCAAGAAGCTTCAATTCTGTTGTACACTGTTCAATCATTACAACTCCCTAATTAACGCAATGTGTAGGTCCTTGGAAAAGGAGAAATCTTAGTGAGGAAGGAGTTGCAACACAGTGTATTGCACCATCAAAAATAAATGATCAGTATATTACCAACGTTCTCTTGAAAATTAACGCAAAGGTATATGACATTAATACTACAGGAAAAAAATGCTCGCCAGTCTCTTCTGTAAATCGTGGCTGAAGCAACTGTCAACGTGTGCCTGTGCTTCATTTTCATTTCATTGCTTTCATACAGCTTGGTGGGATGAATTCCTTTCTATCAATGGAGTGTTCTCCTTCCATACCTCTACTATATAATGAACCTACCTTAATTCTTGGTATGGACGTTTCTCATGGATCTCCTGGCCGATCAGATGTGCCATCTATTGCTGCGGTATGATATTTATACTTATAACATCCTGTTACGACAAACTAGACAGTCTCAATCTCAAGTAGTAGCACAAAATCACAATTTTTTGTTTGCATTTTTAAGTAGGAGCTTTCTCTGGTACCCTTGATATTTGTAAGGGTACCGGTATCTTTATCGTTTTAAAATCAAGGGTACCAATGAAATGACAAAGTATATTTACATGATGTAAACATTCAGGTTGTCAGCTCTAGACGTTGGCCTTCAATTTCATGTTATAGAGCCGCAGTTCGCACTCAGTCACCAAAAGTTGAGATGATCCAGTCTCTATTCAAGCCTGTTTCTGACACTGATAATGGAGATGAAGGTATCATCAGGTGTGTGTTCTCTATTTGTGTTTTGAGATTTGAAGTTATGTGCTGGATAATTGTACTTCAGGCAGTTTATAAGTCCGCATTCTTAGTATGTGAAGGCTTCCATCTTTTCAATCTATTTTGTTGTATCACTTTGCAGGGAGCTGCTTGAGGACTTCTACGAAACTTCAGCAAAAAGGAAGCCTAATCAAATTATAATTTTCAGGTATGAGTTTATAGAAATTGGAATTTTGGCTAAGTCATTTATTGACAGGTATTATCAGTTAAATGACCATCCATGCATTGTATTTGTCTAATTTGATAGTATGAAGTACCGGCTTTTCATATTCACACATCATCCAGTTAATTCTTTATGCTTTGGTACGCTGACAGCACCTTTCTTTTGATCCTTTCTGTTTATCTTTTGCCAGGTTTGCATTACTGTAGAGCCATGTATTTTTGAATGTATACTAGTGAGCTAATACTGTATAATTAGTATACTTGGCATGATTATGTCGAATGTAACAACGTAACATTTTCATCCTGTTACTGTTATCAAACAAATTATGTAAGACAGAAAATGTCCATGGCATTTTCTCTGTTTTGTTATATAAAGCAGATCCAAATTTCTGGTCCCTATTGTTTATTGCCATATGTTTTATTTATAGGGATGGAGTGAGTGAATCACAGTTCATCAAGGTCCTGAATGAAGAGTTAGCTCCAATCATTGAGGTATTAAAACTCACCTATTTAAATTTCAATTATGATTGTATGTATCGCTTGGTAACTGAAATGAACATTGAACTTGTACTTTCAGGCATGCAAGCGTCTTGACGAGAACTGGTCTCCTAAGTTCACCTTTATTGTTGCCCAGAAGAATCATCATACTAAGTTCTTCCAGCAAAATTCTCCCACAAATGTTCCACCAGGTTTGCGACTGGAACAGCAAAATTATATTTAAAGAAATTACAAAAAATAGTTCGAGTTTATTTTCTGTTCTAATAGAATATTCTTTTGCATGCAGGAACTGTTATTGACAACAAAATCTGTCATCCCAAGAACAATGACTTCTACATGTGTGCCCATGCTGGGGCGATTGTAAGTATCATTGTCAAATTAGAATTTCAAATATTTTTTCTGTCAGCCATTTTCTATGGCATAATATTGGCCAAACAGCAATTTAATAATTGACGAATCTAAAATCAGTCTTCAACAGAATATAATATTTACAATTACACAGAATATAGTATATTATCAGTAAAAGAACCGTTTTATTTCTTTACTCCACATGCGCACCCATGCCATAATGCTTGTAAGTTGCAATTTGACCGTGATTTGTATTTGTTTATTTTTCGAACAGGGGACCACTCGACCTACTCATTACCATGTTTTACATGACGAGATCGGGTTCAATGCAGATGATTTGCAAGAACTAGTGCATTCTCTATCTTATGTGTAAGTAATATATAAGTAGTATGTATGATTAACGCGGTCTTTGTACACACAGATCATCTTCACAGCAAAGTTACACAATATTATAAATTTCTCATATATAGCCATTCGTCAGCCATATGTGTCTTCGAATTTAGACTAATGGATCAATTTTAACTTTTCACAGGTATCAGAGGAGCACAACCGCCATGTCAGTAGGTAGGTCTCCTATAAAACTTTCAACATATATCTCTTAAATGTTAACTTTTTACAGCATCCAGCCAGATTCAGTAAAATAGTGTCTTGTGAGACCTCTATTTTTAATCTTATTTTTTTTTTTAAAAAAAAAAAGGTAAAAGTCTACGATATTCCTCACAAAATATAAGTGGCACAAAATTGTTTCTCAAATTTAAAAAGTCACTATACTCATCTTTTTTGGAGAACTAAAGTGACAACACAAAAGTACAAAAAACAAGAATGAGTTGTTTGGCTGTTTCGAATCTTTGATTGACATATGCAATTACAATGATTATTAGTATACGGATATGATAATGCCCATATTTTTTGCGTACCATAATATGCTTTTACTGTTTAAAAAATTTCTCTTTCAAAACCCATCGTTCTGTGGCTCAAATTGGCTTTGATCAAGGTCAACTCTATGCATTATTGCAGTTGCTCCTATTTGCTATGCGCACTTGGCAGCTGCCCAGATGGCACAGTTTATCAAGTTTGACGAACTGTCGGAGACTTCTTCCAGCCATGGTGGATTCACTATTACTGGTGCACCTCAAGTGCCTCCATTACCCCGTCTTCACCAAGATGTCACCAACTCCATGTTCTTTTGTTAAACTTTTTATTTATCTTCCTTTCATACAGAAACCTTATGAGTTGAATTCTATTAGCGGGAACTTACTATAATTGAAGACACAAATTTTTAGGACAAGTCTTTATACTTTGTTGGCTGCCTTACATTTATCATTAAACTCTTCAGATGTTTTTGGGGTAATACCTAAACTCTTCATTAAACTTTATCATTATAATTACTCATACGGTACTATTATATGTTTCCATATTTTTTTCAGACATTAAGTGCTTTAATTATGATTTCAAATTAATGCTTAGTTTTACAAACGTTTGAAATTCCTGTAACAAATTAGTCTTCATAATGAGCATTTATGAAAAAAACTATATTTTAAAATTATTTAGAGCTTCTTTAACCAACAATTTTGGTCATATGGGATGAGATATGCATAATGAATATATAAATATATTTACTTTTTGGGGGGTATTGATCGCAGTCTTGGAAGGTGTTCGGAATGGAATAATTCATCTGTTTGCCTGACAGCCTGGAAATAGGATGGGTTGTTTGCCTGACTTCGCAAAGCCTTGATCAGCTCCAGAAAATCAGACTCAGCCAACAATTTCCGAAACCATAGCTCCCCCGGCCAGGATCAATCCTGTCTTCTTCAGTCCAATGCCTAATGCTATTTTTGTCTCTGGACCACATCTAATTCTTCTCACCGCAGTAGCCAAAACATCTCCCTTATTGCCTCTAAAGATTATTCCCACGCCTCGGCTGCATTCATCAATTTTTGCCACGTCCACATTCATCTTGTAGTAACCTTCTTCAGGTGGTGTCCATCGAGTCACTTGCCTTTCTTCACTGCTTCCAGCCCTTTCTGCTGTTTCATGCTCGTTATTGGCTCTCTTATATGAATACAGCAAAGAAATGGCGCTGGATATTGCAAGGTCTGGTTCCACCACTTTGTCATCGAAACAAAGCTTATTGCGTGATATCCAAACACCTTGACCTAGCACAGCGAGCAGCTCTACCGCCTCATGTGGTTCTTTTTTGATGAAATTACGGAGCCATTCCCACATGACAATGTCCCCCTTTGCTTTAAATATATTTGCTTTAAACATATTTGCTTTTGTGGGTTTTGATCGAACTCTTAGTGTTAGGTATCGAATAATTGATCTTTATTATTGACAATATAACTTTAAATTGTTTTAGTCTACGACATTGTTTGTTTGGCCAAGCAAACCATTTTGTCTATGTGGATGTAGCAAGGTTTTAAATTGCAGTTGATCGCTTGATTGCGGATGCGATTGCGATCATTGCGATTCAGTGTTGTGCTGCTTCTGATCGAATTTATCATTCTTGGCGTGATTTTTTATTTTGGTGCACAAAATGTAAAAAACAAAAGAAATACAACAATTGTAGAACTAAAAGATAAGGTGTCAAACATATTTGATACAAACTTGTGTCTCTAATATATTCAAATATAAACTTCTCATGTTGTTAGAATAATACAATAAAATTAGAAATTCTAAGAGAAATACAACTTACTCCAGTTATGATCAAATCCCTAATTGTCCAATCCAATTAACAAACCACCAATTTAGATATATGACTTCACTGCAGAAAACACGAAAATAAATTAGAATTAGAATCTTAAGATTTTAAGAAAATCAATATTTTCTTTTAAATATAAATATAATTAACTAAAAATACATTTACAATTAAAAATAAAGTAAAATAATTTAATTAAAATAAATAGGATATAAATCAAATAAAACTTACATGATGCTTATTACCACATGGTAGAATGATGCGGTAGATCATATTCTCCACTTTCATTCCGACTGTCACTTTGTGTATCTCCTTGTCCAAAGCCATAACTGAAAAATCCACTGCTTGCTTGTTGATAATAAGGATTTTGATAACCCATTGGTAATTGGCAATATGGTGGAGCTTCACTACTTGTATATTGGTCATATATGCTCAAATAAGAATGCTGATAATATGGTGGATACCCTTGATTATTTTGAGATGATTCATCAATACCAAAGTCACTGAAAACTTTGTTTAATATTAGAAGTGGAAGACTCTTCATTTGCAATATTTTGTTGTCTTTTTCCTCTTTTAGAATGTGATCCACCCCTTATACTATCTCCAAGTGAACTATCAGAAGGCATATATGGCCTATAAGATCTCATATCAATCACTAGACTCCTATCACGCCTATTGTATGGTACCTCCTGATATAGATCATTCTATATTTGTTCATCACCATCATCTTCATCATCACTTTTTTCAGCTTCTACATTATCACCACCATTACCACTGTTATTACTTGGTGGTTACTGTTATTACTTGGTGGACTTAAACCACCATTGTTTTCATTAGAATTAGCATTATCATTACCAACTTCCATATTTTCATCATCAGAATCGATTATAGGTAACCACTCAGTATTTTGTACTCCCTCTAACAGTGGATTTTCTCTTTCTTCAATCCATGGTGACAATGGATCATCATCTTGAAATATGTAGTCAAGATTAATTGGATTGAAACTAGCTTCAATCTCTTCTTGACTTCTTCTCATTTCATGTCTCATTTTCAGCTTCATATTATAAAATGTAAAGACAAGTTTTTGCAACTTTTTGTACTTTAGTCTATTCCTTGCCTTGGTATGGATATAACTAAATGTGCTCCAGTTTCTCTCACAATTTGTGGCTGAAGTTGTTTGACTAAGAACTTTTATTGCCACATGTTGAAGTTGAGGAGCACATGAACCAAATATCAACCACCATTCAGCTATTTTAATTAATCAAGCAAAATAAATAAATTATTAGTTATATAAAAAATAAAGTCGTAATAAATTTATTTTATCAAAATGTAAACAAAGACAAATAATAGTTTACTTGGATTCATTTCATGCCAAGCTCTTTTAGCTTGTGGTGTGCCAAATGTCTCGCCCATTTCTCTAAAAAGCATCAACTATAAAGCATAATATAATATGTTCATATGTAAATATAATATTAAGTTATAAATGTATTAAATTTTAATCTAAATGTTTATCACTAACCTGATTCAATGCTTTAATTTGATCATCTAAATTTCTTTCCAATTTAAGGATCACATTCCTTGTTCCATCAAATGTTTCTTTATAAACATCAGTTCCATGTTCAACTCCATATTGAAATTGTGGGTTAAGAAAATAGCCTAAAAAGAAAGTTAATCAATTAAAGTGTCCTGAGAAGGAATTTAATCAAATAAAGTATGCAAAGCAATGAATATAAAGTTTTAGAAATAATATAAATTAATAATTAAACTGATGTACCTGCAGAATGAAGATCACAATGCATGAATCTCCATCGTTCATCTATTATTTCATTGTACTTGGAATAATAACGACAATTTTGTTCAATAGATTGCTTCGCTCGATCAATGGCTTCATAAATAAAACCTATTGTTGGCTTCTCGTCACTATCAACCAACCTCAAAACTTTTACTATAGGCTCAAATACTTTTAGTATATCATTAGCCTTGGTCCAGAATTCACTACTTACAAAAATGTTTCGGGCTTTACATGCTGGTCCATTCTTCTCTCTCCCAAATTTAGATCTTCTAAATTCTTCAGAGTTGAACATATTTCTTAACCCTTGCTTTTGCTTCACAATTGCCTGAAGTTGCAAGAATTGTGTTGCAAATCTAGTAATTCCAGGACGAATAATCTCTTTGCCTCCAGTGTATTTTTTCATGAGATTTATAGTCCATATGTGGTTATAGATAAAAGATGTCACTATCTTTGCTTCATCCAATATTTTTTTCACATTTTTCCTTTTTCCTATGTCTTCCAAGCAAAGATCCAAACAGTGAGCTGCACATGTAGTCCAATAAAGATGTGGCCTTTTTTCCATCAATTTTTGACCTATTGCTTTCACTGCTTTTTCATTATCTTGAACCACATATTCTTCTTCTACTTCCTCTATAACTTTATCAAGCAATTGGAAGTAATAATCTGTATTTCTGGTATCAACACTAGAAGCATCAACAGATTTTAAGAAAATTGTCCCCCTACTGCAGTACACCAAAAAATTCATAATGTGTGTATGGTTTATACTATCTGTCCAACCATCACACATTATCGTGACTCCTTTCTCCTTCCATGTACTTTTCAACTTATTTATCCATTCCCGCATGTTTTGAAATTCATTTTCTAAATATACATCTGAAATTTCATAAGGAGTTGGGCACTTAACTCCTCGCCCTACTTCAGCAGCAGCAACAATCAAATTATGCAACCAAGGAGAGTTAGATAAATTCATAGGCAAACGCTCATAAATAATAAATTTGCTTACAGCTTCTCTGAGCTTCTTCCTTAGCGTTTTCATGAAGCCAGTGTTAACTTTTGGTTTGCTTTGTGCTTTTGCTTCTCACAAGATAAATATCAGTAGACCTCAAAGCAAAAGAGACATCTTGTGACATTGATGCTCCACTAGCACTTGCATGAGAGCTTCCACCAAGCTCATATATATTATGAAGTCCTCCTGTTTGTTGTCTAAATCTTTGTCTATCTTCCCACTCACGATGTGATCTTCTACTTTCTTGTGTGGCTAGCCTTATTTGCTCATCAATATGGTCTTCAATTTCATCTTCATCATCTCCTCTTAAACATGCTTCAAATTCTTCTTTTCTTTTTTTGGAGTCATTTCTTTTTGCTTTTGCATCCATAAGGAACTTCATCATACTTTGTTGAACCAATGTGGTAACTCTAGCACATCCTGCCACTTGGCCTTTAACATGTGCAATGTGATCCTTCAACCTAGTAATGCCACCCTTTATGACTTTATCACAAAGTTTACACCTGAAATTATTTCGATTTCCAGCCACAGGATCTCCAAAATGCCATCCAATATCATCACTTAGAGCACCTTCCAATCTTCCTACTGGAAACTCTTCTCTTGGTGACATTGTAAAATTTGACAATTTCTACTCACAGAAATAATTACTAATAATTAAATTAAACAATAATTTTGATATAACATACTAGTTAATTGAACTTAACTAGCTTAACTAAATAAAATACATTATACATAAATGTAAACTTATAATTAATTATTTTAACTATTAATTTCCTAACTTTTAATTATATATTTTTAGATAAAAATTATTACATATATATTCTTAAAATACATTATACATAACCCCTTTTTTTTTAAATTAGAAACTCAATATATATTTTTAAAAGAAAAAAACCAACCCAAATAAAAAAAAACCTCACCTAAAAGACCAAAAAAAAAAAAAAATACACACACACACATCTCAAACAAACCCAACGTCTTACTCCTACCCAAATCTCAAAAAAAAAAAAAAAAAAAAAAGTGAAAAGTCACCCCACCCACGTCCCACTCCCACCCAAATTCCAAAAGGAAAAAAGGGGGAAGTCACCCACCCAACGTCCCACTTTCCACCTTCTTCTTGCATCCACATTCTTCTATACATTACCCATCCATCCAAACGTACAACAGCCAAACCAAAGGGAAAGAAAAAAAAAGAAAGAAAGGGGACCAGCGGTCCCCCCCTTTCCCAACCCATCCCCACTTTTTTGTCTTCTTCTACATTACTTTCCCAACCCAAGAAATCGAACAACAATAACAGCTCTCCCCCTCCCTCTCAACAAACCAAATAGCAGTGTCTTCTTCCCCCAGCAAACAGAGCATGACGATATGATCAGATCTACACAGTGGAAACATCGAAAAACCAAAAGACAGACCACAAAGAGGCAAAGAGCTTTCTTTGCTTCGGTGATTCAAGATCTAGAAGTGGAAAAAAAGGATGAAGACGGGACGAGCTTCGAAGTGGAAGAGAAGATGAAGAGTCAGAGATGATCTTGAGCTAGAAAAAAAATTTTGTGAGTATTTTGTAATGTTCAATAGATCTGATCTGATTAATCTGTAATTCTGAATGTGTAGTTGTGTAGCGTGTACTGATACTGAATATTATGTATTGTTAGCTTTTGTCTTTTGTCATTTTTATTGTATGAGAATCTTTTACTTTTGAAAAAAAAAAAATTTGACTCACGAGAAAGGGCAGGGGAAAAACGGAATCGGGAAAGGGAAGGGGAAGAACGGGACGGCGAGTACGGATTTGTTGCATTCCGTCGTGGCCGCAAAACGCTATTACGTTGCGGCTGCAACGCTGTTGCATCGCGTTTATTCTTGTGAATTGGAGTCACTCCGCAATTGCGGTCCGATGCCATTGCGGCCACTGTCGCAACCGCAATATTGCGGCCGCATCATCTAATGCGATCCGCAATTTAGAGCGCTGGGATGTAGCATTCCTTTTTTTCCCCCACAGATAGACCTTAAAACTTTATTTGCCTGCATCTCTCCCTCCTCGTTGTAGCTCCAACTTTATCCTTCTCTGACTTCAGCAGCGCCCTCCACCTCTACTACAGCTCCGATGCCATCATTTAGAACTCTGGCAGCACCTGCCACCTTGCTTTCTTTGCCATCCTTGAAGATAGAATTTTACTCTTGGCAAGTTTATGAGATCAGGGTGTTACTCTTTTAGCGTTCATCATATCACTGAAATTTCTGTTTTTCATAATACTAAATATTTAATAAATTAAAGAAAAAAAGAGATGTTACTGTATTATTATATTAATTTTTTTATTTGCTCTAAAACGTTTAGCAATTTTTTTAATAAGCAATATCTTATTCTACAATAAAAAAGTCTATTATAGTTGTTAAAATATTGCTTCAATCCATGGTCTCTATTGATTATATGTAAACAATTTCATAATTAAAAGTAGTCGATTTGGTTCAATTTAGACTTAAAATGATTTGATTGCCCAAATCAATTTAGTTTGGATTTTCAAACTCATTGGATCACCCTTATGTATGGTACTTCCCCCATTTTTTTATTTATCTATTTATTTATACTAGCAGTATACTTGTGCTATGTACTGCTGCAACATTGTTTCATAATAGAATTTTAAACTATTAATGTTTACTATTATAAATATACATAAATAATATATAAATATTAAATAACCAATTTTAATATAGTTCAAAAATAGAGGAAGGCCACCAATGGGAATTAAGTCTAGTAGAAGAGATTAGTTTCCTACATCCACAGCTCGAATCCCAATTGAAAGATGTGCTCACATTTAGTGCCCGACTATATTTCAAATAGGATTAGCTTTAGTGGAGGATACATGTGAAAAACAAAAAATAAAAGAGAACCAATAAACACTCCAAATAAAAACAATATAATCTTGTAAAAATAGAATGTTCAATTCTCCTACCAAGTAACAAAGGAGATCTAATTTCACTTGAGGCTACATTCATAAAAACTTTTCTTTCTAAAAAGTAATCAACATGTCAATCACTTTCATATGAAAGTTTTCTATATACCACTGTGAACATTGTATTTTGTCCTTTTTTTAATAAAAATAAGAAAATAATAAAACAAATTTTCCTTCCTATTAGCTTCTAGAATCTCATCCTAATCTTATATTTTTAACCATTTTTCAAATTTTTATCTCATCCTATCTTAAGTTTTTTAACTGATTTTTAAATTTTTGGTCAATTCGCTAGCAAATATCCTTCTCATTCTTCTTTATATAAAGCCAATTCCCTCACTTCAAAAGGGAGAAGGAATTCAGTCAGTCAAGAGAGTTTCACTATTCTTCATTCTCCTTCTCTTATCAAATCCTAAATCCCAATAGCCTAACCACGCTCCCATTGTATTCTTCGCCCGCCATCATCTTCAGCCACCATACCCACCACCATTCCAAACTATCACACCATTCTTAATACCAATATCTTCCATCAAAATCAATCACATTCTTATTCCAATTTTATAATTGAGCTAAACCATAGCCCATCTTCATCTTTCTACCCATCACCATTATCGCACTATTGTGAAGCCGCACAACCAGTACTCCTCCTCAGCCTCCACCAAAGCGCTCTACCATCATCACTGCTATTATTGCCTCAAGCTTTCTCTGCATAGTGGTTTTAATCTTTTTCCTGTATGCATACTATTTTTTTGTTTGGCCTTTGGTTTTTATTTTCTTTTAAAAATTAAATTTATGCCAATTTTCTTTTTTTTTTTTTTTGTTAAACCTTTTCTTCTCCATTGCAATCTTTTTTCTTTTTTTCATTTGATGTTTTTTACTCAAGTTTATGTTGTTTTTGTGTGTTTGTTTTTTTCTTGTTTGACATTTTTTTTAATTGGTTGAATTCTTTTAAAATTTTGAAATATCACATTATCTTTAACCAAAAAGTTTTCTTTTTTTAATGGTCAAAACATTTTTTTAATCCATGCAAACAAACTTATGACATTGATATATGATTTGACCATTCTCAAGAGTTGTGAGAATTGTAAAGATTTATTGTATAATTGATGCTATCCTAAATCTTGTGCAATAGTGGATTAGGTTTTTTTTCCTTTTTTTTGAAAAAAAAATCTTTTTTGTAAATAAAATCAACCCAACATACAATTATTTTCTACAAGAATGACGATAGCTTTGAGTTCCTCATTACATCGAAGGATACGTACGAGCAGGCAAACCCGTCAAGCCAAAAATTAAATTTTCTTAAATTTTGTTTCTTCTTTTATTTTATTTTCTTGTAAATAGTTGTTATATTAATTTTGTTTTCTTTTCTTTTGTAAATAATGTTATAATTTTAAGAGAAAAAATAAATATTATTATAGTTATTAATTAATTTGTATAACAAGTTTTAGGGTGACCATCTTGAGATAGATGTATTAGGGGTGCAGTGGAATTAAGTTTCCACCTTTCCCTAAACATAACTAAACTCTCAAATTCAATCTTATTTTCCAAACACCAATTTTTTTCAAAATAAAAGGTTTTTCAAATTTTTTCTTAAATAAAAATTAGTGGCGACTCCATTAAATATTTTTCAATATTTTTTTGCTACCATCACATCACGGTGCCCTTCGAGCATGTTGTGACAGTTTGGTGACTCCACTCAGGATGATTAGAGAGTCAAACCCATTAGAGTCAATTATGCAAATTATATAACTAAAATCATGTTTATTTTTTCCCTTCTTACTGCTTTTCATTATTTTTTTGTCTTTTGTTTCTAATTGTAAATACTTATTTTTATAAATAATCTTTTATTTATTTGTAAATAATTATTTTATTTTATTTGTCACTCAAACTTTAGGGTAATAAACTTTTTTTTTTTTGGTATATATCTCAAACCTTAGGATAGTCAACTTTTTTGTGTAAATTGTTGGACCTTTATTGTATAGTTTTTAGGGCTTTAAGTTTTGTATGCTCCTTACACACACTTCACTTTCACTTACCTTACACATCGTTTGGGCTCTATACCTGAGCCTTGGAAATCCACAGGAATAAAAGGGGCTTTGGCGAAGTTATTGTGAGGCTTATGCTTCCCTGACAATCATTGATTCTATCGCTCAGATTGTTACTAGAATTGTGAGCCACCATATTGTGACTTCTATGTCCCTGTTGTAACATCCACCGTTTTTCGCCTAATTATTCGGTTTTATCGAATAATTGAAAATAAATAGATTTTGGTTAAACCATTAGTTAGACTCAATTAATTAGCAATAACTTGAGTTTAGGTAAGAGAGAATTAAGTTAGAATATAGGAGATTTCATAAACTTTTTATTGAAAACCGATTTACCGATTCAAAGGAAATCAGTAACTTTACGATATTTTAAACTGTCGGAACCGGACCAATAGAATTACAAGCTCTAAACCCTATTTTGAGTGGCTGATAACCCAGCCACTTAGCAGCCAAAAGTGGCGCAACAATAGCCACATTTCATGGAGAAGCTTGGCTGAATTTCAGCCAAGCATTATGGACCAATCAAATTACAAGAAGAAAGCCACCTACACACCACCATGTGATCAGATTTTCTGCTGCTTTATCACATTTCTGACCCACATCCAACGCCACTTTTCCTCTTCTCCTTCAGCTCTCTTTCTCTCTTCCTCACACACCAAAAACTGAAGCAAACTCCAGCCTTGTTCATCCAAGCTTCAAGAATCCAGCACAAACACTTGGATTAAAGGTAGGAGTTTTGATTCTTGCATCAAATCCATGGACTTGGCTGGCTGGACTTGAATTATTTTCACCTTCCTTGATGTATTAAATGAATGTTTATGATGATGTGTGATTGGTTTTGGGCTGTTGGTTTGATTCAAACCGAAGTGGAAGCATGAAACCATGAAAATAGAAAGAGCTGATGGGTTAGAGAATCACAAACCCTCGGCAGTCCGTACGGCGGAGTGTACGGCTCTGCCTAAAGCCGATCAAATTTGATGAAACCAATTTTAAATGAAACTAGATATCTAGGGCTTTCCATAGATATATCATATAAGGCTTTTGGATTAGTATTGAGGGAGTTATGAATTTTTGAATTTCGACCTAGGGTTCTGACTCTGAATCTGGGCAGACTAGCTTGTTCAAGATAGAACTCGACCTATACTACTTGAAAATGAATGAAATAAATTTGTTAGAAAGCTTACACATAGGAGAATGTCCCATAAAAATTTCAGAATTTGATAAGGTCCCAGATGCTCCCAGTGATCCAAGAAAGTTGCCTATGTCCAAACCGGGCCAGAACAGGGCAGTTTAGGAAGGTCAGAATTTGAGGCTTATAACTCGAGCTCTACTAAGCCAAATGAAATGGAACTTTTTGAAAATGAAACTTTACCCTGTTAGCTTTAATTTGAGTCCAATTTTGTATGATTTGAGTTAGTTTTCGATTTTTAGTGGATTTTTACTTTTAGTTGCCTGATTCTGGCAAGCCACTGGGCATGCCGGGATAAAATCTGAATATCTTGAGCTATAGATGTCAAAATTAGATGGGACTAAAAAGGTTAGAAACTAGACATACAAGGCTACAACATATCCAAAAATCAGGTTTAAAGGAGTTAAATTGAAATAAAGGTGGGCTATACCATAACCGGGCAGAAATAGGCAAAATCAGTTAAAAGTCCTATTGAAGCTTGTTGAAGCTATGAATGAATTTATGAATGTATGTGTATAATTGCTGCTCTATATTGAAATTGCAAATTGTGTAACTGTATTGGTTGGCTAGCACTATTCATGGGGAAGCAGACACATTCCGTTATGCTGCCGAAATTATGGTAGGACCCATGCACAAGTTATGAATTCTATGTTAATGCATGTGCATCCTTAAGAAAGTTATGAAAGTTATGAAAAGGATTATGCCACTATGAAAGTTCCATGCTACTTGGGCCAGCCCCGGATAAGAAGTTAAGGGGAATAGATCGGTGGGAACGTCGGGGAAAGTAAACCCGGCAATTCCTGTATAGGAACGAGCTCGATCCTGATAAGCAGACTATTACCCAGGAGTCTAAATGGCCAAGAACTCCTAGGGGACCAAGAGATGGAAAAATGATGAAAGGAAATGAAAAGTTTATGAAGGAAAGTTCAAGTATGAGTTTGCATAATTACATGAACGCATGATTACATGGCATGATTATTTCAGGATGTTTACAGTTTGTCTGTTATATTTACGTACTACTGTATGTTTATTTGCTATGCTCATTATCCTATGTTTTACTGTTAGTAGCCTATTCTATTTTTTTTATGCTATCTAAAGTAAAACTGAACCTCGCTTCTAACTGATGTTTTATTGAACTCATTAAAATGGGTAGTTTAGTTTGAACATATATTTTTATAATTAAATAAAACCCGAGGCAACTGAGAATGATTGTGACGTCAGTCAAACACCACACGTGGACCCTACTGAGAATTTCCTTAAATTCTCACCTCGTTCTATATTTTCCGCATCATTCTCAGATGCTGGCGAAGGACTCAACGGCCACTCCTTGTATTGAGATCCCAGACTTGCAGCTCCACTATGACTCCGATTTGGACTCGTTGCACATAGCTTACTCCTGCTAGTTCTGCCTTCATTTTTTTAGCAATAGGAATTTTGCTGTTCCTGTAGTTCATATGCTGTTAATATATATATATATATATATGTATAAACTGAAGCGTTGGCTTTTGACCTACATATGTACGCATACAGTTGATAATATACCATGTGTTCGTATTTTTGTGTTATGTAATATTAAACTCTATTTCATTATATAATGCTATTTACACCTATTACATGACAACAAAGACCGCTTTACTGTTTTATGATACAACTCACGAAATTTAAGCAGAATATTAACACAGTAACACAGTCTACTTAATTGAATGCTATGACTTAAGCATAATATTAAATTAGTAGGGTGTTACACCTGTGCCCATGCTCACAAAACTGGGTCCTTATCTTCTGAATATGGGCAATCTGGGGACCTTGACTCATACTAGTCTTGATCCATCCAAAGAAATCGTGCACAATATAATAATAGACTAGTGGACCACCCAAATTAGGGTTTTGACCTTAGAAATAACCAATCACTAGGTCCCACCTTACTAGGACACAAAGGAGCATTTTTTTTCATCTTCTTATCTTATAATATGAATTTCAAATCATGCATGTGAATAACATACCATACATATTCTATTTTTTGCTCTTATGAGTCTCCCTCCTCCACTTCATTCATTGCAACATGCATAACATTCACTTCTATGTCATACATACATAAATAAGCAAAAAAAAAAAAAAAAAAAAAAGCTCATTCATATCACTGCATCTTTTTCCTCTATCCTTTCCATAAAGTCATAACATGCACAAAAAAAAAAATTTCATTCATAAAATTGCATTTTTCTTTTTTCCCTCTATCCTTTCCATAAATTCATAACAAGCATAAATAAACAAAAAAATAAAATAAAATTTTAACATGCATTTTTCTTCCTTTCTCCTCTATCCCTTCCATACATTCATTAAGTTACAACATGTAACAGCCTCTCAATTATAATATTATGCTTAAGTCATAACATTATATTAGGAGTTGTTACCATAAATTAAATGGACCTAGATTTCTTTTCCGTCTCAAGTTCTGAGAAAATACAAACTCTCTTGCATTTTACAAATAAGTATATTACAACACGGTTCTTTTCAGGTACATAAGCAAGACTACTAGGATATATAGCTAATAAAACAATTTGCTAGTACTAGTATATGAGGATGTGTTCGTTAATGTGTCTTCAACAATAGTTCAGTTACAGTTGAATTCTATTGAGGTGGGCCCTCCTTAAGCTCCCTTGAATTCTCTAGAGATGACATGAGAAACACATAGGCATGATAATTTTTATTCTCAATAGGATTCCTAAATTACTTGATAATTCATGTCAAGTTTAGAAAACGTATTCTTCTGAAGTATATTACTTTTATCAATCACTTAGCGGCTTCTAAGGCAGGTGTTAAAATAGTGACAAATAAACTAGAGCAGATATAATAATAGTATAAGATAAACTACAATCATAATAATAAGAGTAATAGCCATACAGTATGTATATATAGATGCACATGCTGAACCATGCAATTGTGCTTAATTTTCTTACTTAACACACCTAGTCGCTCATGTATCGCCGTTCCTAGGGTGTTGCCTCTTATCTTTCATCCATACTTGGTCCCCTAGGAGCATTTGACCATATAGCTCCTAAGTAATAGTCTACTTTTCAGGACCGAGCTCGTTCCTATACAAGATAGCCGAGTTTACTTTTCCTAACTTTTCCACCGATCTATTCCCCTTAAAGTCATTTTGGGGCTGGTCCAAGTAATATGGAATTCATATAGCTCTCATAAATTATATAGTCATGGTTAAATCAACTTGGATGACATATATATTTGCATGCATGATACATTATGTATATAAGTTTTGCTGAAATTTCGGCAACATAACGGATCAGATCCGCTTCCCTATAAATAGTGCTTTTTTATATCAAACAGTTAGCCAAGGCATCAAAATGAACATAACACATTAACCTTTCAACATCAACATGGAATTGAAACATTTAACTTTAAATATACCTTATCCACACATTAGGGTGCCTAAGCACTCAATTTAGCAACTATACCTAAGTTCCTCAATTCTGCCCTGTTTTATAATTTATGCTATAATTTCTATTTAACTTATGTAAATATGAATTTTTGATATGTTAAAGTATTATTTGTTTAATTTGTGTTCTCTTTAGTCTCATTAAGTTTTGATAAATATAAATTAAGTTATTGAAGTTTAATCTAGGTCTGCCCTGCTGTTGAGTAAAATTAGGTACCAAAATGTAAAAATTTACCAAAAATAGAAATCTTATTGGATTTATTTGAAATTTATATCATTTTAAAGCTAACTAAACCAAATTTTGTTTAGTAGTTTCATTTCATTTGAGTGGACAGATCTCAAGTTATAAGCTCTCACATTTGGCTAAAATGGTCTGCCCTATTTCAGTCCAGTCAGGACATAGGGGAACTTTGGTGAATTATTGGGAATGATAGAGAAAGAATCTAATTCTGAAATTTTTATAGCATACTACCCTATGTATTAGCTTTCTAAAAAAATTTGTTGCACTTTATTTGAGGTTGTATAGGGTGAGTTATGCCCTTCACAATCTAGTCTAGTTAGGACCAGGGATGGAATTTTAGGGTTAACTTCAAAAATTCACATTTCACCCATTATAGATCCAATGGCCTTATAATTTATATGGTTAGAAAGCTCTGGATGTCTAGTTTTATTAAAATTAGTTTTATCAAATTTTGATGGCTATAGGCAAAGCCATATACTTCCTAGTACGGATACATCTAGGGTTTTTCAATCCAGCCAATTTTGGTTAGCTATCCTTTAAGCTTTTCACTCAATTTCCAGCCCAAACCAAATATTCACATGTTAATTCAGCCATAACAACTCATATGAACACACTATATCATCAAATAAATGAGTAGAAATAAAATCCTAAATAGCCACCATATCACAAACAACAAGAAAGAAATCATGAATCCTACCTAGATTCCAAGTTTGAGCTAATAAGAGCAAGTCTTGTATGAAGAGAATTTTGTTATGATGAAGAAGAAAGGATGAGGGGATGAGATGAAGAATGAAATGAAGGAGAGGGGTCAGTGTTTAGGGGCCAAAATGTTTAGGGAGAAGATGGGAAATTTGTGAGTTTTGTGCCATAAAAGAGGAGGATGACTCATGGGAGCTCATTGGTGGATTTGTGGGTTGATTGAATTGTAGTTTAGCTTCCCCAATCTAATGGCTGATCTTGCACCAGCCTGGGGGGTAATTTGGCTCAATCTTGGCTACTCAAATGAGGGTTGTAATTGGTATTCAAGTGATCCTACAGTGTAAGTTCCTATTGGCTCGGTCGTTGCATTGCAAAATATCAAATCAAATCGATTTTTCTTAAATTTGCATGACATTGCTAATAGTTTTTCATAAAATTTTCTATATTACAAAACTAAATATTATAAATCCTAATATCGACATTTCAATTCTAATTAAGGGTATTTCTCAAACGTAACAAAATAAATCAATAAACGGTACTAATCAAACGCACCATTTCTCCAGGATATTACACAACATGCATTTTTGTCATACTCATAACATGCATCAATAAGCATTTTTTTTTTTTTTGAAAAAAAGAGAGACTCATATAACAAGCATTAAAAAAAAGTAAAAGATTTCTCAAACATGCATTTTTCTCTTTTATTCCCAAACATTCATGTCATGCATTTATTACGTAATCAAAAACATCAATAAGCATTTAGGGAAGAGTTCATCTACCATGCACTTCTTTACTTTCTTTATTCATCCTACATCCTTCATGCATTTTGTAACATCCCGAAAAAAAAAAATGATATATCTGAATTTCACCGTTTTCTAATCTATTCTATTTCAATAGAAAAATAAGAGCAATTATAATTGAAATATAAACATTAGGCTTAGAAAACGTTGAGTTTATTATGTAGAAAATTTAAGAAGACCATGGGCAATGTTTTGAGAATTTAAGAGAAATCGATAATGATTTAGGAATGTCTTCATCTCAAACTCGAATTTGATGATATCATGATCACAAGTCAATCTTAGAAAATATGGTTGCCCCTTGCAATTGATCCATAAGATCATCTATCCTTGGTAGAGGATATTTGTTCTTAATTGTAACTTTATTCAATTGTCGGTAGTCTACGCACAATCGCATGCCTCCGTCTTTCTTCTTAACTAATAGAATAGAAGCTCCCCATGGCGACACACTGGGTCTAATGAATCGTTTCTCTAAAAGTTCTTCAATCTGCTTCTTAAGTTCAGCTAATTCCAAGGGTGACATCCTATACGGAGCCATAGATATTGGTCCCGTTCCTGGTGTCAACTCAATGGTAAATTAAATTTCCTTTTCTAAGGGAAATTCAAGAATGTCCTGTGGAAATACATTTGGATATTCTCTAACTACTAGAATCTCATTCAACTTCTAATCAATTTGTGCCACACTAGTTGACAAGAGAACTTATTCTTGTTTTTCTTTCTCACAACAATTTACTAGCAAGGAGCTTAGGCAGAGATTTGCAGGGGTTATAGGTTCAAAAGATAAAGTGGAGGGAAACACAACAATTTTCTCAGAGCAATTTAGCATGATTCAATTAACAGAAAGCCAATCCATGCCTAGAATTATATCAAGCCCAGATAGTAGAAGACAAATTAAATTAGCTACAAAGGTTTTACCCTCAATCTGAAGAGAAATGCCCACACAAACTTGACTAGTTCTAATGGGTTTATTTGTAGAGGTGGAAACTAGTAGGTCATAAGGTAACTCAGAAATGGGTAATTGCAAAGTGGTCACACAACTACGAGAAATAAATGAATGTGTAGCACCCGAATCATATAGTATACTTAAAGTCATACCATTCACTTGATACGTACCTCGAATTAAATCTTTGGATTGGCCAACTTCTTCTGCATGCATAGTGAAAACCCTTCCTTGAAGCTAAGGTTTAGGGGTAGCTTGCGGGTTCCTAGTAGGGCACTCATAGATTTTATGCCTTAGTTTGCCACATCCATAACAGATATTCTGTCCCGCCAATCATGGTCAACCACCGTGGTTCTTTCTGCACTGAGCGCAAGTGTGCTTTACAAAAGGTTTTAGGGGTTGTTTTCACATATTACCTATCAATTGGAATTTCTTATGTTGTTAAGTTAGGCTTGGACTTCAGGCCTTGTGACGCTAATCCTTTTCTAAAATTGCTGCTGGCAAACTTGGTAGCTTCCAACTTCTGGTTACAGTCCTCTACAAGTCAACACTTGTTCACCAGAGTAGGAAAATCCCTAATCTCCAAAAGTGCTACTGGCACGAGGATATTTTCTCTCAATCTACCTTCAAACATGACGCACTTCCATGCTTTATCTAGGTTTCGCTAGTAAATTGTGGTAAACTTACATAACTCCTCAAATTTGGCTATATATTCCGATACGCTCCTGCCTCCCTGATGGAGTTGCATAAACTCCAGCTCCTTGGCATTCCGAATTGAGGCGAGGAAATATTGTTGATAAAAAGCATCCTTAAATACCTCCTAAGACATGTTGGTCTGAAACTCCTCTAACAGCCTTTTCATGTCGTTCCACCAAAATTCGACATCCGCTTCCAACATGTAAGTAGCAAATACTACTTTCTGATGATCAGTGCAGGTTAAAATGGAAAAGACCTTCTCTATTGCCTTAATCCACTCCTCAGCTTTATCTGGGTCAAAGGCTCCTCTGAAGTTAGGCGGATTTGCCTTCCGGAATTCAGCAAACTTAGGATATTCTAGGTCCACCTCTGGACCATTCGAATTCCCTCCTTAATCGACTTCAGGTTGTCTTCCCAATTAGTCCATCATTTGGTGTGCTGTCGCTGCTTGCTTTCTCATGGCATATGACATTTCCCGCAATGTACCCATGAGGTCAACAGGGTCTTTTGGAGCTAGTTGAGCTTGTGGCCTTCCATGTTAGCCATTAAGTTCTAAACATATAAAACAAAAGTTATTGAGTTGATCAAGCTCAATACTAAGTTCAGTGCACTAGTAATTAAAAACTCGCACAATCAGGCAACCATGTATATATATATATATATATATATATATATATATATATATATATATATATATATCCCTACATCTTATCTAGACAGACAAGATTCAATGCATAAAATCATCTAATAAATACAAAATATGCACAAAGTATAGTCAGTCCAATCCTCAAGCCTCTACTAGGAAGAACTGCTCTAATACAAAAAATATAACACCCTACCAAATATAATACATGCTTAAGTCATAATATTACATTAGGTAGTTTGTTACATAATGCAAAGTTTAACTTAACTTTACTTTTGGATTATTAATTTAGCGGAGTTTATTTTTAGCTAAATACGGATAATCAGTTACGTTTTATTTATGTGATAAGTACCACACAGATGCTTCGTAATATAAAAGAAAAGTAAATGAAGCAAACAGAAATGAAATTCATCACTATACATTTGATACATACATAACCATAGTCTCATGTGTACATGTGTATACAAGTGTTGAGTACATCATGTTAGACCGTAAACAAAAAGAACTAAGTCCATATTTGTGAAAAAGCATCCCTATAGTGGTCCTTAGAAGGACATTTCAACTAATATGAATGCATGAGAAATAAAAAAAACTAAAAACAAAAGAAATCATACCTGTGGCCCAACGTCATAAAAGGCATCAAAAGAGGGCCACTCTATACAGCTACAGTATCTCAAGTTAGATAACTCTCCTAACCGAACTCGAACAAGAGAATCCATTCAAGATGATGCCGCAGGTCCGTGATTGGCGGGTGCGGGTCCATCACCAGGGGTTGAAGAGGAGGAGGATGAAGAAGAAACTCCATCCACTCTTATGGATCACTCTTGGATGATGTAGGAGGTGCCGATTAGGGTGGTGCTACGGGTGGTGGTACGGGTGTAACACCCTAATAAACCCATACTATGCTTAAGTCGTATTACGGCATTTTATTAGTTGTTACTATGCTCGTGGAAAACTAAACTTCGCTTGAAATTAAATTACGCGGAAAATATGGTAAGATTTTTATTTTGAAATACGTCGTCGCTTTGCAGCGTTTTGAAAAGTAAAGCCTTGAGTGAGAAGATAGACAAAGAAAGAGTGTGTCGCATAAGATACATAACCTAATATCATAAAACAAGAGAAAAATAAATAAATAGTAATTCACCAATACATTGCATTGAATAACTAACCATTACATTCATATGGGTTCATAATATATAGATATACATACATATACATCAGTATTACATCAAAGGAGGCTCATGGTCGGGCCATGATCCAAATACTAGATACTAAGTACAAATTTAAATTACAAAGCCCAACTCAAAAAGAAATATGCGAAGGTGCAGAATGATGGTTGCTACAAGTCCCAAAATAGCTACGCCTTGCATCCTACGCCACACGTCTGCTCACAGTGTAGGGGATCCACGCTCCACTCTGCCGGATGTACCCTCGAGATCTGGTGACGATACGGAAGAACAACTAGGGTGAGAAATGGAATTTCTCAGTAGGACTCGCACCCGACACGAAAGTGTCATCGTCATTGTCCCAGCCACTTCGGTTTTATTAATGAAAATAGTGAGCATTCATATGGTTTAGTTCTTAGGTTTTTGAAAACATGAATATCCGAAGTTGATTCAATTTTAACATACTCTCTAATCATTTATATCATAACATACATGGGCATAAGTATAATCATATAAAAATGCATGATTGTGCTGTAAGTTTTTTTTTTTTTTTCTTAACTTCTTCCCTTTCTAGGGTTTGGATCGAAGTCCCTTTTCTTTTCTTAACTTGACTTTATCTTAAGTCTTATCTTTTCACCCACTAAACATAAGTGGTAATGAGCTCATACCGTGGCCGTCGCCACCATAGAATTTTGGTACTTACACTAGCTGGGTCATGCCATGCCTCATGTAAGACCTATCCCCTATACTCACACTAGCTGGGTCATGCCATGCCTCATGTGAGTCGTGGGTGAGGGGAGCTTAAATTAGGTCAACTTCCCTTTTGAAGGATTATACCCTTAGTTCATCTTTTTCTTATTAAGGCTTATGATGCAAAATTATTCTGATTCTTTTCCACATTTAGGCGTTACGTATTGCCGTCCCCAAATGTGGTTTCATTATGAATCACCTCACGCACGTATCACCGTCCCCAGGGTGTTCATATTTATTAATTCTTTCATGTATATCATTAAGCATCATATTATTAACATATCATGTTCATATTGTCATCATATCATTATCATAGTCATCATCATCATGATCATCGTCGTCATATCATATCATAATCATCATCATCATATCATGTCATAATTATCATCATCATATCATTATCATAGTATCATGCTTGCACATAAACATAGGCATATTCTCAAACAAAGTTTTATGAGTTTAGCTTAGTAAATTTGGTGCAAACTTTTAATTGAGGTTGCCTCTTGAATAAATTCTTTTATTAGGCATAGGGTCAATTTCATCCATTATCCTCTTTGAAACTTTTAAGTTGAATTATGAAGGTTTTCTAATACTTAATGTAATGGTCTTAATGTCTTAAAGCTTATTTCTCATTATTCTTTACGTTTTACCATAACCAGTTTTTACTTTTACAGTGGGGCAGTAACTTTGAAAATTCACCATAATTTCATCTTTTACTCTTTTATTTCGAATTTTGGATGATTATACTTCTCTGAGTCTATTTTTAAACAAAACAAGCCCCACTTAAAAATTCATTTTGTAGCTTGAGTTATACACATTTTATTCTGACTATTCAGACTTGAAAGTTCACCTCGGGTCAGTGGCTTGTTAACTCCACTGGGAACTCCTTACATGAAATCTGATAAAACTGTTTTATGGGGGTGTTCCTCTATGTCTTAGCTTTCTAACAAACTTGGTCCCACTCAAAAATGTTATGTATAACTTGAATTATGCACATTTTATTACATACTGCCCGAACAGAAACTCATCTGGGGACAGCAGACTTTGAAAATTCATATCTCCCTCATTTTAAGGCCAAATCTCACATATTTTATATGTATGAAAGTCTCTTTGAGTATATTTTCACAGAAAATTAGTTTCGTTCCATTTGGAGTTATATTGAAAGAGTTATTAATCGCGCCATACAGACTGCCAGAAGTTTCCAGTTTTCACGGTTTTGGTTTCAAGGAGTTTTTTTGTAAGAACATTAAGTCTTTTCTTCAAGTGACCATTTTTCTCTTCCAAACCACTTTTATACTTTGAGATCTTGGTATTAACTCAATGTTTTAACTTCTAAAAATTTGGTTCAATGGCAATAGACATACCAACCGAAAATCTCATGCCAAAGAGAAGGATACAACACATAAAACTCATCATATCAACAAGTATGGCCATGAGGCCTTGGAAACAAGTCCTAGAACCACCTAGCTATGGAGAGCTTAGGAGTTAAAGGGCTTGAAGAACACATAAAAGAAGAGGGTTAGAGTCACTACCAATTGGATTTCTTGAAAGCTTGAAGAGAAAGGAAGATGTTGGAGATGGCCTCCTTCTCCTTGAGCTTGATAGTGAGGCTTGTGTATGAGTGGCTTTGTTTCTCCAAGGACCAAAAATGGTAGTCCTTAAAGGGATAGTGATGGTGGTGATGGAAGATGAGGGTGATGATGGTAGAAAAGTGAGGACTTAGGGTAGGAAAACAAGAAGAACAAGAAGAAGAGTAGAAAGAACAAAGAGAGGTTTAGAGAGAGGTGAGAGCTTTGTGTGTATTCTTGAGAGAGGAAATGAAAAATGAATTGAGGAGAGAGGGAGGGCTGAAAGTGGCGCACAATTGAGGGGGGAGATGATGTGATTTTTGCTTCTTACACAAGCTAGGGAGTGGGAAAAACCTTGGGGCAAAAGAGAGTGTTGTGTTTCATTTGAGTCTTGGCACTTGGGTAAGGGCTTGTAGTGTTTCTTTTCTAGTGGTTAAAAGCATGATCTATCCTAGGATTGGCATTGAATGGTTGTGATCACTCCAAGTGTCACAATCTTGATGGAGAAAAGTGGATCTTTTGTCATGACTCAAGGAATCTACTAACATAGACTCTTGATCTAGTGGTGTATGATGAGAAGGCAAATGGATGGTTGGATATGCTCTTGCTTTAACCAAACTTTCAAATAATAATTAAAGGGAAGTTTCTACATCTTTATAATTGTTATAATTATCTAAATACTAATTAATTCAATTGGTTTAAATTACACATTAGCACATTTTAATTGAGAAGGATTTTCCTCATTAATTATGTAAGAAGATGTGAGGGTTAATGTGATTAAGATATGATACTTATATGCTCTTAGTTAATTAGGTTAGATCACCTTGATTTTATGTTCTAAATCACGAATTAATAAGGATTGGGAAATTAGGCTTTTAATTGTAACTTTTAATGCATTATGTTTCAATTGTTGACTTTTACTTATCTTGTTGACTTGCCTTTAATTTACTAAGCTCTTGCTCTCGAGATTAATCGATTAATTATCAATTAGTCGTTAATCTCTCTAATTAGCTAGGATCACTGAGCTAATTAGCTTAAACAAAAATCGAGGATGTTACAACGGGGGTCGGATGGGCCATGTATAATGGTCCTTCTAAAAAAGGAGCAGCAAGGTCAAAAAGAGGGCTAAGAAGTGGTACAACAAAGGCTCTATAGAAAAAGACATATAAATGAAAGCGAGAGGAGGCTGTGAGGTATAGAGAGTCCAAGAACGGATCGTAGTGCCAGTGCCACTCTAGCACCTCAACAAAGAACATGATTGCCAGCATTGCCATCATCTGATAATGACATGGACATATAACAAGATGAGAATTTAGAAAATTCTCAGTAGGATTCCTTATCTACTTTATATTGACATCACAACCATTCTTAGTTTGCTTGGGTTTAGGTTAATTATGAAAAATGTGACTAGTGAGGTAAATGTCTCTATTTATAAGTATTAAAATAAAGTGGCCCAAAGTAAAATTCCATTTTTACTTAAATATTGATAAATAAATAAAAAAAAACACATATACTAAATAGAGTAAACATCACAGATATTAAGACGCAAATCAAACTAAATCACAATAAATTACATAAAACGTATAAAACTAAACAAAATAGAATGTAAATGTAGATGCATCTGACTCATAAACTTTCTTGACTTACATCTCATAGTTTTCCATACTTGGTCCCTTGGGAGTTTTAGGCCATATAAGTCTTCAGTAATAGTTTGCTTCTCAACATCGAGCTCATTCCTATACAGAATAGCCAATTTACTTTCGCCGACTTTCTCGCCGATCTATTCCCCTTAGTTTCATTCCGGGGCTGGACCAAGTGATATGGAATTCTTATATTTCTCATAACTTATGTAATCATGACTAATCAAACTTGAGGGATGTATATACTTATAATGCATCATCCACATAGATTCTGCTAGAATTTTGGTAATATAACGGCTTAAAATTCGCTTCCCCAAAATGCAACAGGCACATTTCCAGCCAATCAGTCAAGATACCAGAATTAACATGATAATTTCATTAATAGAATATAGGAATTTCATTAATAAATCTCAACCTTTAACCATGCATGGTCTAAGGGTGTTCAACCACCTAAACTTGGTACTTGCACTTCAATGTCCTAACTCTGCCTTATTTTAGAAATTTTGCCATAATTTCATTTTAACTCATTTAACTCTGGAATTTGGATATGGTGTGGCATTATTTGTCTATTTTTAGTTCTCTTTGATCCTACTAAGTTTTGATGAGTATGAATTGAGTTATTGAGATTTGACCCAAGGCTGCTCTGCTGTTGGGAAGAATTGAGTACTTAAATGTAAAAGTTCATCAAAAATAAAATATTTATTAGTTTTTTCCAAAATTTATATCTACTTAAAGCGAATTAAACCATCTTTCATTTCCCATAAGTTTCATTTCATTTGGGTAAGTAGAACTCAAGTTATGAGCTCTCAAATTTGGCTAAAAGGGCTTGCCCTGTTTCAATCTAGACAGGACATAGGGCAACTTTGAAGAATTTTTGGGAGCAATGTACTCAAGATATGACTTTGAAATTTTTATGGCATGAACAACTATGTGTTAACTTTCTAACAAAATTAGTTGCACTCAATTTGAAGTTATATAGGGTGAGTTATACTCTTCACAACCTGCACTGGTCAGAATAGGGGACATGCAAATTTCGATGCCTACAAAGCCGTAACGTTCGCCGTATGGACAGGCCTTAGGGTTTCAATTCCAGCAATTTTGTTTGAGTTTCCTTTTGATTTTTTAATCAATTTTCCAAATCAAATAAAAAATCCCCATGTTCAATCAACTATAACCAATCATATAATCATCATACCACAACATAAAAGAGAGACATAAAAACCCTACTCAACTACAAAGTTCTAAAATCAAGCAAACACAAGAAATCCTACCTAGATTCCATGTTTAGACAACTAAAAGCAAGCTTTGGGGTGATGGAAATTGAGTAGGAGGAAGAAGAGAGGATGAGAGCCTAAAATGAGAAGGAGAAATTGGGGATTATGAGTGTTTTATGTCATAATTAAAGAAACGAACTTGTATAGTTTTGATTGGTGGATCTTTGTGTGAATAAATTTTTGCTGAATTTCTCCATTTTGTGGCTAATAGTGGCGCCACCTTGTGGGGTGTATGTGGCTAAATTCTAGCCACCCAATTTAAGGTTTTAACAGTATAAATTTCTACCGACTCGATTCATACAGTATACAATATCGAGATTGAGCTGATTTCTGTCTAATTTGTGAAATATCGCTAATAATCCTCCTAAATTTTCTACATGACAACTTCAAATTCCTTTAGATCTAATATTTATAATTTAACCCTAATTACTCTTATTTCTTTAATGTAATGGAACAAATTAGTTAATGGTGCGAACCAGATACTTCGTACTTCAGGATGTTACAGGGTTTCTAGTGAGCAATAAGCTATTTATTCAATCCGTTTTATAAAACCAAAATGTCAACTAATCAATAGAAGACCAAACCTAGAAAATTCTAACATTACTGAAAAACTCTAATTCATATAAACTAAGCTAGTGGGCTTAGCTGTCAAAACTAACACGAGCAAAAAGAAGGAAAAAGAAGAAAAAAGCAGGAATATCAATGGAATCCCAATTATTGACAAAAGAATTCCCGATCCTTGTGATAAGGCTGAACATGCAAGCAACCCAAATCTGCAATAGCACAATGTAGCTTCCCTGTTTTACTTCTTCGTACATGCAGGGAGTGGCAGAACTGAAAAATGATGAAACTATTGAAGAAACCTCAATATATTAAACAATAATAAGCATGAGGCAGGGGTAAAAGAAGGATAATCACCTCGGATCTAAGAAGATGCTGCATGCTTTTTACAGTGGCTAGCCTATATTGAAAGGTCCATATTAGAGAAATTATTTTCCTTGGCCTTGCCTTCTATATTCTCGTCTTCTTCTACCTTTTTCGAGGAACCGGCATGATTATAGAGATTATTTTCCTTGGCCTTGCCTTTTATATTCTCGTCTTCCTCTTCCTCTATGGAATGGCCCAGGTTATAGAGATTATTTTCCTTGGTCTTGGCGTCCATATTCTCATTTTCCTCTTCCTCAGTAACCAACCAATTATAGGGAAGCTGGATTTTAGGCCCAGAGCTGCTGCTGCTTTCATATACATCCTCAATAACTAACCTATAATCGCGAAGCTGAATTTTGGGCTCGGAGCTTTCGTCTATATAATAACGAAAGCTAGGATCGTCACCTTGATTACTTATATTTGTGTGGGGAGTACTATGGTGAAGATGGTTTTTTCATCTTCATACGAAGATATGATGTGGATATAACAAATAGATGACATGTGACAGAGGTGTATTGATGCACCAATCACCTATGATGTATTGTAGTAATATCTAATTTTAAGAAAATTTAAAAATATAATTAAATATATTTTAAAAATTAATTATCATACACTGACAGTATAAAATTATACTGATAATATAAAATAATTATACTAGCAGTATAAAATAATTTTATACTGTCAGTGTAATAAAAAAATTTTATATGAAGAATTTCACGTAAAATTATACTGGCAATATAAAATAATTTTACACTGTTAGTATAATCAAAAAATTTTATCAGTATAATTTTAATTATCATACACTGACAGTGTAAAATTACACTGGTAGTATAAAATAATTTTACACTCTCAGTGTAATCAAAAAATTTTACCCAGTATAAAATAATTTTACACTGATAAAATTTTTTGATTACACTTATAGTGTAAAATTATTTTATACTGCCAATATAATTTTATATTATCAGTGTATGATAATTAAAATTATACTGATAAAAATTTTTAATTACACTGATAGTATAAAATTATTTTATATTACCAGTATAATTTTATACTGTCAGTGTATGATAATTAATTTTTAAAATATATTTAATTATATTTTTAAATTTTTTTAAAATTAGATATTACTACAGTACATCATAGGTGATTGGTGCATCAATACACCTCTGCCACATGTCATCTATTTGTTATATCCACGCCATATCTTCATATGAAGATGAAAAAACCTATCTTCACCATAGTACTCCCCGTATTGTGTAACTCCCTCTTCATCGTCCCCATATCTTGCTTGAATACCATGCGTAGCCCCCATTTCTTCATCTCAAAACCCGGGCGGGCTTTAAACGTGATACGGGCTCCTGATTTCACAAAATGGCAGTGCGGAAGAGAGATATAGATTATCCAGCTATATTTTGATATTGGACCAACATGCTCCTTGTCCCTGTCTAAACAAGGTGGTGCATCAAAGCATTCCTCTGTATTTTCACTTTCAAAAGAAAGATAAAAAGGACGTGGCAGCTGTGAGGAAGAGCTAGAAATTGTTGAACAGTTTTTGTTTACCTCAAATACTACACAAAAGGCAAAACCAAGCCAGATATCATTCACATCAGAGTCCGCTATCCTTATTATTGAGCCACCCTCAAATTGATGATTGAAATACCATTTTGGAATTTCACTCCCATTAATAGGAGTTACAATGTCAAAACCACATCGAAAGTGACAGGGTTGCTGCTACCAAAGGAAAAGAAAAACACACATAAACATGAATTTTAGTGAAAGAAATAAGACTGCGGGAAGAGAGAAAAGGCAAGCGGAGTGCGCACCTCAACTAGTCTTGCTAACCATGAAAGTGCAACTAGCATCCAGCAACTTTTCATAGCCATGTTGCAGTTGAAAATATACATTCCCGACCTATGATTACGAGATGTGGATACCGTTTTAAAATACCTTCCCCCTGGTAAGTCACTATCAAATGGGAGCACAGGCAGCCTAGAAAGCCTGTAGCAATGCGCCAAGTTTAAATATGCTAGGTTACAAAGCCTCTCAACGGTATCAGGTACATAAGTAATGTGGCTACCCTCTAGATTTAGTCGTTCTAAACACCTTAACTCTCCAATGGAATTAGGAATTTTTATTAGACGGCAAAAGCCAAGGTCCAGATATATCAAAGATTCTAGACAAGAGGAAGACGTGATTGTCGGTCTTAGGGGAAGAGTTATCAATTTTAGGCAGCCCCGTAAATCCAGAGTTTGAAGAGATTTCATATTATTGATGTTGTTGGGTATCACAAGAAGATTTATGCAGCCCATCAAACTCAAGAACTTAAGATTTGCAAGAGCCCCAATGGATTCATTAACTCTGGATAAACTTATACATTGTTCAAGATCAAGGTACTTGAGATTTGAAAGCCCCGTAAAATCTGGCGTGCTCTCAAGTTTTGTGCAGCCAGAGAGATGTAGAACTTTCAGAGAACTCAACTTACATTCACTGCCAAGATTGAGGCTAACCAGACTACTGCAATTTCGTAAACTCAAGTAAGCAAGTTCTGTAAGAAGTCCAATTGATGGATGGACTTGCAATAGGTTTGTGCATCCTGAGAAGTCTAGTTGCTTAAGACTTGAGCACCATTCAAAATTTGGCATCTCTGTAAATGCTTTAGAGTTGCTCAGATCCACTCTTTCCAAACGGCGGAGACGGAAATTCTGTTAACAGAGGATTAGCTACCACGGTGTCAGCTTGTTATGTTAAGACTTCAATTCTTTCTTGCTCAACCAAATAACAAAACACTAAATAATAAAATCTACATTAAATCTCAACCACTGGTGTAGAATTCTTAAATTAAATAAAACTTCTCGACATAATGACATTAGCTAAAAAAAATGTAAAATTTAATTTTGATATTCTGATTGAGTAAAATATTTTATATTATTAATTAATTAATACTATTATGTAACTTTTAATATAGTTACTGTTAGAACTATCATTTTTATTGATAAGATAATGTTTGATTAAATTATAGTGTATAAATTTTTATAAGGACAATGTATTAAAATTAAATTTAAAAATATTTAGTACCTTTTATTTAAATAATTTTAATTACTTTGAAAAGAAATATTAAATTCTTCTTGTTAAGTACTAGCCTAAATATTAAATTTATCGAAGGAAAATGCAATTGCAGCAAATAGAAGTCGTTCTTTCTTCTCGTCTTATGAACATATAAGATTAAGTAATATTATGGAATTTGACCGCAAAAAAAAAATAAAAACAGCTTAGGTAGCGATTCCCCCCCCCCCCCCCCGGTGCAAGCTTAGGTAGCGAATTTGGAAGTGCACAAATAGATTAAAATTAAAATTGAATTCCTTTACAAATAGGAAAAAAAGAGTACGTTAAGTTTTCATAATATAGATGAGTGGAGAACGGTTGTAATTAACCAAAAATAAAGAAAAGGAAGAGTAATATGCTTTGGTTATAAATTATAATTAAGGGAATACAGTTTTCTTTACATTAAATAATAGAATATATTGCCACTTTGGGCATTGGGCTAATGCAGATCTTTATTCAAATTCTTTCAACAAGTTCAGCTAACCTACAGTAATTAAGAAAAATGCTTAGAGTTCTTGAGGGTAAGACAAAAATTTTACTTTGTGCCATTTATTGCTTAATATATAAGCTGTTATATTAAACATATAAGAAAATGAGAGATAATGCTGGCCCACAAAAATTTATGTATAAAACCATGAATAGTATAGAGTAAAATTTTTATCTTATTCCAAGAATATCTAAAATTTTTTTCCTATATTGATATTTAGATGTAATATTAAAGAAAATTATATAGTATATATATGTGTGATTGCGCGTGTGTGTGCGCTTATTTAGGTGCCATTATTTTGATAAAATCTAATTAAAAAATATCTTTTAATATTTTTTGATATATTTGGATAAATTTTTTTAGTAAAAATAGAATCACTAGAAAAAGCATAAAAAGATCTTTTTTGAAAAATTACAATTTTTATCTTCTAGAAAAAAAAAATTTATAACATAAAAAATATGTTTAAGAAAAAAAAGTATCTTTTAATATTTCATTCAAACATAACTTAATTTTATATCCAAACATAAAATAACATTTACTTTTCTAAAAGATTTTAAAAAAATTATTTTAAAAATACTTTTTTAGATATACTCATCCAAACAAGCTATATTCACTGAGCAGCAATTTCTATTATTATCACTAAAATATGAATTATCTTACTATTAAAATACTTGACTGCAAAAATAATTAATTATTTTACTGAAAAAATAATTAGCTAAACATAATTTACACCATTTTAATAATTTGCCAATATATAATCGAATATGACGAAAATGCTTTGCAGTAAATCAAAATTAAGTTAAAAATATTTTTTAATTTTTCTGAATATTATCATTTACTAAAATTTAAAATGAAAAACTCAATAATAAGAAAAAATTTTAAAACGTTGTTTAATTTCGTTTCTTTTGAAAAATAATTGAGATTCTTCTAATTGTTTCTTTAACCCATAAAAAAATTGAAAAAAAAAACATTAAATTACCTCTGGGTGATGGCATAGTCGTATGATGCTGCTGCTCGGCAAATTCAGTTCAACAAGACCATACGGATGAAATTTTGATGGCAAAGAAGAGAAAGGGTAACCATGCCACATAAGATACTGTAAATTGTTGGAAAGAAAAGTGAGGCTTCCTGAAAAATTTTTATGATAAAGTACAAGCAATTTAAGAGCCTTCATTTTTGACAACCCTTCAACCCTCACACTTAAGTGATTGTATTCGGAGACATCCACTTTCTGATCCAGAACTATGGCTTGAACATTCATTGTTTCCTGCAAAATAAGAGTAAACATATTATAAAATAAAAATATGAAAATACTTGAATTAATTGGACTTACTTTAAAAAATCAGAAAATTACCCCCATATATCTGTTTAATAATTAAACGTCAAATTTTTTTTATGAAAATAGGAAAATCTTATAATCTAATTTTTCAAGGATAAGTTATTACCATTTCTGACCTCAAGACTTGAACGAAATCTTGGTAAAGCCACAATCTGCTCCACAATCTTGGCTCTCCTTGATAGTTTTCCCGAACGATTTTCTTCCCCAATTGTTGCAACATTTCATGCATATGAATTTCTTGATCTCTAATGGTTATGAGTGATTTCTCTGTTATAACTTGAATTCCAATATGAGGGTATAATCTACAACAATCAAGAATTCGCTTCACATAATCCTCCCTCTCTCCGTGAAAGAAACAAGCAATGTGAAGAAATATTTCTCTCTCCGTTGATTGTAGGTCCTCAAAACTTATTTGAAGAATATCCATAATTTCTTTGTATGGTTCTTCCCCCAATCTATTTAAGGCAACTCTCCACTAGGTAGTATCTCGGGTACATAAGAAACAACCTATTATTTTAATTGCTAATGGAAGACCTTGAGCATATTGTAGTTCCTTGGGAATTAGATTCTCAAAATTGCTACTGTAATCAACACTTTTGAAGGCTTTTTTACATAAAAGTTCATGAGCATCATCATTATTCATTATTGGAACCTCGTGAGCTCTGTCTGCTCCATACACTTTAAGAATATGCTCATTTCTTGTGGTTATGATCACTCTACTTCCTCTATGGAGCAATTTAGGATTTATAGCCAATTCATGCAATTGCTCTAATTGATCAACATTATCTAAAACTATAAGGACCTTTATGTTACGTAGCCTATTTGTTATAATCCCAGATATTTCAAAAGGACTATATGTGTCTAGATTTTTTTCATCTAGAATTTGACGAAGAATTTGTTTTTGTATAGTAATAGCACCACTATCTCTATAATTTTTGCTTACGTCCTCGATAAAATAGCAAGCATCAAATTGATAAGAGATTCTGTCATACAAGGCAGAAGCATGAGTAGTCTTCCCTATTCCACCCATGCCCCAAATTCCAAGAACTCGAAAATCATCATCATCTGAGCTTAATTTTAGAAGTTTTTCTAATTTCTCTACATGGCGCTGTATCCCAATTAAATCATTAGCAAACCCTGAGAATTTATGACCCAATTCTCGTATTACCTTTTGAACAATATTTTTAATCTTCCGAAACTCTGGCCTAAAAGACAAGAGAGAGAGAGAGAGAAAAAAAAAATAAGATACTAAGAGAGACATAGAAAATAAGATACTAACTTATCACCTAAGAAAACAAGAAAAATAGGCATAAATTTATGTGGTCAAGATAATATATGCATTAGTCGATTTTAACTTCTATCGATTAATATGTCTAGTTTGCTTAGTCAAGCTTTATTTTTTGATTTCTATATTGCAAAATCATGGAACTCCGCAGAAAGATTTTTGTTAAAAATGTATATATAAACAAGCAGGAGAAAAATTGTTTGTATACATACCCATCCCTTACATCCCAACCAACCGAATTGGCCAAAACTGTCATAGCTCTCCTCCACCGATCAACCTTTCTTGGATCTTGTTTGAATTTCTCTGTATGCAAAACAAAGGCATCCTCATACACCCCATTCTGATTTCGCACATGAGATGGATCCACATCGTAGAAAACTGGGAAAATAGTTTGTTTCAATTCTTTGTGGCAATCAACTATAGTAGCCATTTCTTCTAAACACCATGTTGAGCCAGCATAATCCCTCGAGAAGACAACAATAGAAATGCGTGAATCTTTAATTGCTTGCAGAAGCTGTGATGAGATGGGTTGTCCTTGCACGAGGATCTTGTCGTCCATGAAGGTGAAAATACCTTTTCTGATGAGATGATTGTAAAGATGATCCGTAAAAGTGTTACGGGTGTCAGTACCTCTAAAACTTAGAAACACATCATCTTTATAGATCCTCCGAGATGAAGGTATGCTTTGGATACTGTTGGAATGCTGAGGATGGGTGGAATCTGTATCTTCCTGGCCCAACCGGCTATCTTGGATGACGATGGAATCTATGGGCCTAGGGGAAGCTGTTTCTCGGTGGCTCAACCAAATTAGATCTGAAGATTGCGGACAATCCAACGGACCTAAAATTCCGCACGAGTGATGATTTCCAAGAGCGTAACTTTCCTGATATGGAAACACATCGCGTGGATGAACAACAGGCACAAACCCACGTCTCGTTGTCAACTGAGTTTGAGCCCATTTGTTCTCGAACTCTTGACCGGGGCGTTGAAGGGATTTTGCAAATATCCTCTCCTCTAAAATTCACAAACAGCAACTCGAAGAAGGGCTCTCACAGTTGGGAGAGAGAGAACTAAAAGCTTATTTACCTGGTATTTGGTGAAGGCCAAGGTTGATATCATATCAGAGTTGAATGACTTGATGATGATGAGGGAGATGTGGCCAGCTGTTCAGTAGGAGATGTGAAGCGTGGAAAGGGAGCAAAAGGAAAATGAATGGAAGCAGCAGCGGATGAAGTGGGGCCGTTGTTTAGTAATTTAGGAAGGAAGGAAGGAAAGTTACTTTCTGGCTTTGGTGGATAAGTAAGACGGTGAAGATTTATGGACTAATATTATTCCACCCAAAATTCATCTTTAGATGGATTTCACTTAAAATCGGACGGCCGATGTTTTACCCCTTTTTGGAATGAATTTGTCTGAGTATCTTAATTCTTTAATTTTGCATGCCAGTCCCATGTCCGTCTTTGAATGAATTGGAAACCGCCATGATATTATGACAAATGAATTGGAATGAATTGGTCTAAGTCAAACTTTTGGATTAAATGGAAGTCATTACAACTTGAATGGACTATCATATTTAGGGGTGTTCAAAACTAAACCGGACCAAAGAAAACTGAAAAAACCGATCAAAAAAATCAAAAATAAAAAAAAATTGATTAAACTAGTTTTTTTTTCATGAAAACCGATCGGTTCCATTTGATTTCTGGTTGGAAAATTCAAAATCGAACCGAATTATACATAATAAAAAATCTATTATATCCTTAGACTTTATTCTATAGATGAAATTGCCTGTGCTACCTATCTTAACCCTAATGCCACTCCTCATTGTCACTATGTCACACAATCCTCCTCTCCCTCTTGTGCCGCACATTCTTGCCTCTCTCTCTCTCTCTCTCTCGGGCGACTGACCTCACAGTTATACGACCAATAACTCAGCCTGCCTTTCTTATTAGCGACGTTGGGACTCATTGTCTTTGTAGCACAACAATGCAACAACTCCTTTTCACGACTACTGACAACAATGCGCGGTCATAACATCTAATAAACCCATACTACGCTTAAGTCAGATTCTGCTTTATTAGTTATTCTTATGTTAGCGAAAACTAAACTTCACTAAATTAAGTTTCATGGAAAATACAATAAGAATTTTTTTGAAATACGTCGCTTTGCAGCCTTTGAAAAGTAAAGTCTTGGCGAAAAGTAAATAGAGAAAGAGCGTGTCGCAAATATATACCCCAAAATCGTAAAACATGAGAAAGGTAAACAAATAAAAATTCACAAACACATTGCATTAAATAACAAACCATTACATTCATATGGGTTCATATTATATATATATATATATATATATACATACATATATATCAGCATTACATCAAAAGAGGCTTATGGTCTTGCCATGATCCAAATACTAGATACAAATTAAAATCGACATCGTTCGTCACAAAAGAAATGAATGAAGATGCAGAGCTACGGCGACTACAAGTCCACATCAAGAATTGTCCTGACATCCCACGCCATACGCCCCGCCACACAGTGTCGGGGATCCATGCTCTGCTCCACCGGATGCGCCATCGAGATCTGGTGACGATACGGAAGAATAACTAGGGTGAGAAATGGAATTTCTCAAGAGGGACTCAAACCCTATTACCTGAAAGGTCATCGTCGTAAATAAATCGTCTTCGATTTTATTAATGAAAATAGTGAGCATGCACAAGGTTCAATTCTTGGATTTTCGAAATCATGAATATCCGAAGCGGATTCAATTTTAACATAATCTCTAATCACTTACATCATAACATACATGGGCATAAGTATAATCATATAAAAATGCATGATTGTGCTATAAGTTTTTTTTTTCTTAACTTCTTCCCTTATTAGGGGTTGGACCGAAGTCCCTTTTCTTTTCTTGACTTTATCTTTTCACCCGCTAAACATAAGTGGTAATGAGCTCATACCGTGGCCGTCGCCACTATAGAATTTCAGTACTTACAATAGCTGGGTCATGCTATGCCTCATGCAAGATCTATCCCTTATACTCACACTAGCTGGGTCATGCCATATCTCATGTGAGTTGTGGGTGAGGGGAGCTTACTTCGGGTCACCTTCCCTTATGAAGGATCACGCCCTTAGTTTACTTTCTCTTCTTATTAAGGCTTATGATGCAAAATTATTTTGATTCTTTTCCACATTTGTGCTGCTATGATCGGCCCTCAAACGCTGATTCCTTTATGAATCACCTCTGGGTGTTACGTATCGCCGTCCCCAGGGTGTTCATATTTATTAATTCTTTCATGTATATCATTAAACATCATATCATCAACATCATATTATATCATCATGATTCATTATAATATCGTCATCATATCATTATCATCCTTATCATCATCGTAACACTATTATAATCATCATGTCACTATCGTAATCATCATATCATATCATCATCACCATTATCATACCATCATCATCATATCATATCATCATCATCATGTCATTGTCCTCATATGGACACATAGAGGCATACATATCACACAAAGTCTTATGAGCTTAACTTAAGAAAGGCTTGGTGATGCTTTTAATTGATTTACTTCTTGCATAAATTCTTTTATTAGGCATAGGGCCAATTTCATCTATTATCCTTTTTGATGCTTTTAAGTTGAATTATGAAGGTTTTTCCAATGTAGGGGTATTAGTGTTTTAGAGCTTATTTCTCCTTATTCCTTAACTTTTATCATAACTAGTTTTTACTTTTACAGTGGGGCAGTAACTTTGAAAATTCACCATAATTTCATCTTTTACTCTTTTATTTCGAATTTTTGTGTGGATGTACTTCTCTGAGTCTATTTTTAAACAAAAGAAACCCCACTTAAAAATTCATTTTGTAGCTTGAGTTATGCACATTTTATTCTGACTGTTCAGGATTGAAAGTTCACCTCAGGTCAGTGGCTTGTCCACTTCACTGGGAGTTCCTCACATAGAATCTGACAAAACTGTTTTATGAGAGTATTCTTCTATATCTTAGCTTTCTAACAAACTTGATCCCACTAAAAAATGTTATGTATAACTTGAGTTATGCACGTTTTATTACCCACTGCCCGGACAGAAACCCATCCAGGAATAGCAAACTTTGAAAATTCATATCTCTCTCGTTTTAAAGCAAAATCTCACATATTTTATATGTATGAAAAGCTCTTTAAGTCTATTTTCAAGAAAATTAGTTTCATTGCATTTTGAGTTTTGTAGAGTGAGTTATACTGTATGCTTTACAGACTGCCAGAATTCCAGATTTACTAGTTTCTATGTTTTACATGTTAAACTTATGGAGATGTTGTTATACCACTTCAAGTCACCATTTTCATGTTTTATCTCACCATCATATTCAATATTTTAGTTATCAAATCAGTACTTTAAAACAAAATAAAGCAAGATGCATAAAAAAACCATCATACCACAAAATTTTATTTCAAAACAACATTTTCATCAAGGCAAGAAAACTCATAGAATAAGATATGGTCATGAGACCTTGAAGCAAGCTTCAAAACCACCTAGCTATGAAGAGCTTAGGGGTTCTAGAGCTTGAAAAATACATGGAGAAGAAAGGTAAGAGTCACTACCAAATGAGTTTCTCTTGGAAGCTTGAAAAATGAAGTGGTTGGAAATGGCCTCCTTCTCCTTGAGCTTGATATTGGGGCTTGTGTATGAGTGGCTTTATTTCTCCAATGACCAAAAATGGTAGTCCTTGACGGGATTGTGAGTGTGGTGATGGAGATAAGGTAGAAAGTAGTAAGAAGGTTTGAAGAAGAATAAGAAAGATGGGAAGAACAAAAGAGTAGGATAAGACTTGGAGAGAGGAGAGAGCTTTTTGGTGTTTTAGTGAGAGGAATAGAAAATGAAATGAGAGGGAGAGAGAGAGGATGAAGTGGCGCAAAATGAGGGAAGGGAGTGAGGTGACTTTGCTTCTTACAACAAGCAAGAGAGTGGAAAAACCTTGGGGCAAAAGAGAGTGTTGTGTTTCCTTTGAGTCTTGGAAATTTGGATAAAGATCATGTAGTGTTTTCTTAAGTGGTTAAAGACATGAGCTCTCTTAGGATTTGGCTTGGATGGCTATGATCACTCCAAGTGTCACCATCTTGATGGAGGAGAGCACATTTCTTGTCTTGACTTAAGGAACACTACTAGCATGGACTCTTAATCTAGGGGTGTATGATGAGAAGGCAAATGGATGGTTGGATATGACTCTTGCCTTGAACAAACTTTCAAACAATAATAAAAGGGAAGTTTCTACATATTTATAATTGTTACAATTATCTAAATGTTAATTAATTTGATTAGTTAAATTGCTCTTTAACCGATTTCGGTTAATTACATCTTTAAGACGTTTTTCCTCTTAAAAGAATTGATCTTATGAATTATGTAATTAGGGTTTAGAATTAATCTATTTCAATTAGTAAGGTAGAACAATTGTCTTGTACTTAATTAATAAGATTGGATTAGCTTAATTACATTTCTAAGTTATGAATTAATGAGGTTCGAATAATTAGGTTTTAATTAAACCATTTAGTACATTATGATTCAATTATTGACTTGACTCAATTTACTAAGCTCTTGCTCATCAAGGTTAGCCGATTAGTCCTCAGTTAATCGTTAACCTCTTTAATTAGCCAGGACCACTGAGCTAATTAGCTTAGACAAAAATTGGGGATGTTACAGCGGCACCTTCCCTTTCAAGCGCTCCCTTGCGACCGTAACTATGCTTTTTTCGATCGCTCCCTTGCGGCAACAATATATTCGTCCCTCAATCTCATTGCAACAGCCTGTCAATCTAGCTCTCTCCCTCAATCGACCACTATCTCTCTATGTAAGTAGAGTGAAAGCAATTTTTTTTTTTTTTTGAGTTTTGGGTTTTCTATTTTACAAATAATTATTTTGGGGTCTTCTTCTTGTGTGGGAAAAAATTTGAGTATGAGTTATTGATTTGTCTTAATTTTGTGACTTGTAATTTGCTTTTATTATTACTATTAGTATTATTATTATTATTTTGATGATCTAGTTTTCTATGGGTTGTAGTGAAGCCAAGTTTGAGATTGGTATCGGATGGCGCTGGGTGATTTGCTTTTTGTTTTTATTTTGATTGTTTCTTTGGCCTTGATAAGGATGAATGTTGTGTTTGTTGTTACGTTGAAGAGTAGAACAAAGCAAATGGAAAACATGAACATTTTTCAATGGATGCACATATGTTATTTGGCCTTGATTTGCATACTTTTTTCGTGAATGCCTCTTTGTTCATGTACTTTTTTTTTTCTGTTTTGAATGTATTTCTTTAGGAATGAAAAAATCAAACCAAACTAAACCAAACCGGGCTGCGAACATCCCTAATGATATTATGACAAAGGAAATGGCCATGTCCATCTTCATAGCACAAGTTTATTATATGAACTAAGAAGATGCCTCAAGGCCATGTCTTAAATGTACCCGATAAACTAAGGAGCGTGATGCACTTAGGACCATCTCTTTTAGTTAAGGTGTAATTGATGGTAGGGACTTCTTGGTGACAACTTATAACACAAGTTGTGGGATGTTTGAATTTCTATAATAAAATAAACGTAAATTATAAAAGGGATAATAATAACATTGATTATTTTTAAAATGAAGTTAAAACGTGACTTTTTAAAACATTGCCCATAAATAGAAATATATGATTGTATGATAATGTAAAATATTTTTATACTATTAGCGTATTAAAATTAACCTTATATAATTTTATTAAAAAAAATTTACATAACTTGTTTAAACAATTAAAAATAAATTATTAATTTACTCTAATTTTATAAAATAAATATACGACGATGCTTGTCAAACTAGTAGATCACAAATCCTCTTCATTAAAGCAATATGTGTTATAAGGAATATTTCCTCATCGGCAGTCAAACCAAGATGGCAGAGGTTATCACGGTTGAGTGTCTCAAGTAAGTTAACAATTTCCAACCCAAAAAAACATTAAAGCGCAAGGAACAGCTATAATGCAAGGGGCCCAAAAAAAAAAAAAACAAAAACAAAAACAAAAATTTATAGCTTGACCGTTATATCATGCTGCTTAGGTATGCCGTACAAGATGCAACTTGAAATTCAAGCTCTTTCCATTATCTTATCAGACAGCCGTTAACTGGCCACTGTTCACAGCACTGTAACAAGTTAGCTGATGTCAGTTGTCCAGTTAAAATAGTTAGTTGGAGACAGTTGAAGACGTTTGAACAGTTGTGTAGGCGGTTACCTAATTAACAGGGGACGTTAGAGGGAGAGGTGAAAGGGATTGTTTGTCTATAAATACCTCAACCCAATCACTAAAATGGATGCAAAGCAATGTATTCCATTAAAATTCTCTCTGCTCTGTAGATAGCTTAATTCTAGACAGCTTAGTTCATTTTGAAACGCTCAGCAATTTGTTAAGAAGTTGGAGCTCTTGCCGCAAAATTCTCATCTTTCAACTTGGGACCCTCTGAAAAAATGCTCAGAAGTTGCTACATTATAAAGCAGGGCAGGGAGGTAAGAGGTGCTAACTTCTACAAAAGTTTATTAACCAGGACGATAACCAAGTGTGACGTGATTGGTGTGGCTTGACTTTTCAAGCCAATGGAAGAGCAAATTTGGACAAAGTCCACAAAGGTGCCGCAGCTCATGCTTTCGGTGCTGCCATACAATAAATGAAGTTAGAAAAATTCCTATTGTTGCAGGAATTAAGAGAAAAAGCATCGAATGCATTTATTGTTGAGGTTGAAAATTTTGCATTCGGAGCTTTATAAATAGAGCTTGCATTTGAGCTCGTCGAGATCAACCAATTCGACTTTCTCCTCCACATTTCAAGTATTTGGAGAGTTATTTGTTTCTTTTATCAATTTTTTTTTAATGTGTTGAGAGTATATATCGGTAAGAAAATTATTATAAGGTATTTTGAGTGTATTTGAAACTTGGGTTTGAGTAGAGTATGATAAACTTTTATATATTCATCATATTTTCTTAGGGAAATATTTGATTATCGCCTTTTCTTGTGGACATAGGCTGTAACACCCTAATAAACCCATACTACGCTTAAGTCATATTACGGCGTTTTATTAATTGTTACTTATGCTCGTGGAAAACTAAACTTCATTTATATATTAAGTTACGCAGAAAATATGGTAAAATTTTTTTGAAATATATATACGTTATCGTTTCGCAGCGTTTTGAAAAGTAAAGCAATGACCGAGAAATTAGATATTAAAGAGCGTGTCGCGAGAGAGTCCAAAATACAATATCATAAATTATGAGAAAGGTAAATAAATAGTAATTCACAAATACATTGTATTACACAGTTAATTATTACATCCAGGGAGGCTCATGGACGTGCCATGACCCAAACACTAGATACTAAATACAAACTTAAATTGACATAGTTCGTCACAAAAAGGAATGTATGAAGATGCAGAGCTATGGCAACTACAAGTCCAAATCAGTATTGTCTGGCATCCTACATCAAACGTCCGCTCCACCGAATGCGCCATCGGATTCTGGTGACGATACGGAAAAGTAACTAGAGTGAGAAATAAGATTTTTTAGCAGGACTCGAACCTGACATTAAGGTGTCATTGTAACATCCCCATATAACATAATAGGAAATAATAACAACAAACTTTTGTTATTCACCACCTTGCCCCTAAACTTTTTAGAAAATGACATTTAGGTCCCTATATCAATAGGATTAGTAGAATAAGGTTTTAAATGAAGCAGGATCACGTAGCGAAAATGTAGAAACCTAAACCTCGGCCGATTGAGCCACGGAAGTATCCATATGTGAAATGACATGGGAAGCCCCTAGACTTACCCATAATTACGAAAATGCCACTAGCCCTAAAAGACAGAAATAGAAGGCCCTAAAATTTGAAAAACATTTAATGTATACTGTTAATCGATTTACTCGATTTTATTGAGTTTGTAGAGTTAATTAAAAAGTTAATTAGAGGTTAACTAAGAGTTGATTAGAATTTAAATTAGAGAAATTAGGGTTAAGATAGAAACTTATAAAAACCTCACAAAATTCTTCAAAACCATTTTACCAATTTAAAGGAAATTGGTAAGATTTCGGTGTTTTAAACTGTTGAAACTGGATTAGTAGAAATTATGCCATGAGTGCCTTAGGATCAATGGCTAAGATTTAGCCAAATAAACCACCCAAGTGGCGCCTAGGGCAGCCCTTGATGGTGGAAGCCAAACCAAATTGGATAGCTTGGAGAAATCCACCAATCAACATACACTTGCCTAAAAAATCTTTGCTTTTTCTCTCCTCCTCTCATCCAAATTTTCGGCCTGCCCTTTCTAGTTACTGAAGCTCTTCTCTTTCTCTTCTCTTTGCTCTCATCTCCACTCCATTCCATCTCTTCTTCAAGCCTCATCACCAATTGCTTGCACCAAAGACACAAAATCAACACAAACTCAACTAGACAAGGTAGGAACTTCATCCTTTCTCTTATTTTTCTCTGATTTGAGGCTGCCTAGGTCTTCTCCTTCTCTCTTTATTTTGATGTTATGTTGGTTGGATATGATGAATTAAGGTTGGTTTAAGGTGTACATGTGAGTTTGAATTAAAGATTGGATAGATTGACTAGAGAAGAACATGAATCCAAGAAGAATTCAAGAAGCTATTAGGGTTTTCACCTTGACGGTCCATACGGCGGAGTATATGGCTCAACCTACGACCGTTTAAATTTGATGAAACCATTTTTATATGAAACTAGACATCCAGGGCTTTCCATACATATAAAATATAAGGCCATTGGATTAGTATAGAATTAGTTAAGAATTTTTGAAGTTAGACCTAGAAATCTGGGTTCTTACCCGGGCAGCATGGGTTGAGAAGGGTGTAACTCACTCTAAACAACTCCAAATTGAGTGAAACTAAAGTTGTTTGAAAGCTAACATATGAGAGAAAATTCCATAAAAATTTCAGAATTTGATTCGTTTTGATTTGTTCCCAGCACATCAATGAAGTTGTCTTAGGTTTAAACAGGCCTAGAATAGGGCAGCCCAGTAGGGTAATGTTTCGGGACTCATAACTCAAAATCTACTTAGGAAAATGACATGAACCTAATTCATCTGAAAGCTTGCTATGTTAGCTTTAATTTGATATAAAATTCGTAAGATTTCACTTAGTTTTCTATTTTTAGTGAATTTTCTTTTATGAGAACCCAAGTTTGGCAAAGAATAGGGCATGCTGAGGTAAAACATTTATATCTTAAGTTATACAAATCCAAATGAGATGGGACGAAAAGGGTTAGAAACTAGACACATAAGGCTACAACATATTCAAAAATTAGGTTTAAATGAGCTAAATTGAAATAAGGATGGAGTATACAATAACCGGGTAGGATAAGTAAGAATGAACTGAAAGCCCTATTGATGCTTGAATTGAGACTAAAGAATGAATCTATGGATATATATATTTGCTGGTCTATATTGAATTGCAAGTTTGCACAATTGTACTGGTTGTCTGGCACTATTCATGGGGAAGCGGACTCGATCTGTTATGTTGCCGAATTTCCGGCAAAAGTTAGTGATAGTTCTAAAGGTTGTTGTGTTAATATTGTTTTGTGATGTGTATGAATATTAAGCAAGTATTATTGTTTGAGGTTAAGGTACGAAGTCTATGTATTTATGATTTTATGATAAAAGATATGATGATGAGTCCATATTCCGAAGGAACGTGACATGGCGATCACGCTCTGATAGGGTATGACACGGCGATTATACTCCGGAATGTGGCATAAGGATCCCACCCCTAAGGAATGTGACATGGTGATCACATCCCGAGGGAGTATGACATGATGATCATACTCTGGGACGTGGCAGGATGAATATATTTTAAGGAGTGTGATATGGTGATCACACCTCGATGGGGTATGACATGGTAATTATACTCTGGAATATGGTATGATGACCACATCCTAAGGAATGTGACATGGTGATCATACTCCGATGGGGTATGACATGGCGATCATACTTTGGAATGTGCATGACAAGTAAAGGAAGACCAAGAAAGAAAAGACAATTATGTATATCTGCATAAGTTCAACTACAAGTGAAGGCAGTTGAAAATTTCAAGTTTCCAGTATGTTAGTGTTATTATATTTTAATATGTTATAGTTATTATGCGTAATATGCTTCATGACTTTTTTGTGTATTGGCTCTCCTAAATGACAAGTGCATGAGTAAAATGATTTCTGCTTCGGACAATGTATTTTTCGAACTATAAAACTGAACAGTCTAGTAAACATGCTCACATTTTTTTCATAATAAACCGAAGCAGCTGGAGATAATAATGATGACACCGTACAAAATTTCTTAGCGAACCCTACTGAGAATTTAAAATTCTCACTCTTGTTTCCATATTATCTCTAGATAGATTGAGAAGATTCTAAGATGGCTGAAGTTGTTGTCAAGTAAGGTTCGCTCAGGTAATAGTAACAACTCCAGAGTGGGGTACTATGACTTAAGCATAGTACTGTATAGAGGAGGATGTTACAGTCATCGTCATTATCTCAGCCACTCGGATTTTATAAATGAAAATAGTGAGCATTCATAAGGTCCAATTCTTAGGTTTTTGAAAACATAAATATCCGAAGCAGATTCAATTTTAAGTACGTATTCTCATTATAATAACAATATCATGGTATACATAAGAGCTTATATGACAATTCGTATCATGCATGAACATCTTGAGAGTTTCATTCTTGACTTGAGTCGGATCGAAGTCCCTTTCTTTTCTCAACTTGACTTTATCTTAAGTCTTTTTCTTTTCACCCACTAAACATCAGTGGTAATGAGCTCATACCATGGTCATCGCCACCATAACTTTTTGATATTTACACTAGCTGGATCATGCCATGCCTCATGTAAGCCCTATCCCTTATACTCACATTAGCCAGGTCGATGCCATGCCTCATGTGAGTCTTGGATGAGGGGAGCTTCTTATTACAGGTCACTTTCCCTTTTGAAGGATCACACTCTTAGTTCAATCTTTTCTTATCAAGGTTTATGATACAAAATTATTCTAAGTCAACAATTTTTGCAGAATTTCGGCAGTATAACGGCTGAACCGAAGCTTCCCAAAATTTTGCCAAACAGAGAATCCAATATCACATATTATTAAGCATCATATCATCATCATATCATATTCATATCATCATCATTCATTATCATATCATCATCATATCAGCCTCATATTGTAACATCCCCAATTTTTGTCTAAGCTAATTAGTTCAGTGATCCTGGCTAATTAGAGAGGTTAACGATTAACTGAGAATTAATCGGCTAATCTCGATGAGGAAGAGCTTAGTGAATTGAGTCAAGTCAATAATTGAATCATAATGCACTAAATGGTTTAATTAAAACCTAATTATTCGAACCTCATTAATTCGTAACTTAGAAATATAATTAAGCTAATCCAATCTTATTAATTAAGTACAAGACAATTGTTCTACCTTACCAATTGAGATAGATTAATTCTAAACCCTAATTACATAATTCATAAGATCAATTCTTTAAGAGGAAAAACGTCTTAAAGATGTAATTAACTGAAATCGATTAAAGAGCAATTTAACTAATTGAATTGATTAACAACTTAGGTAATTCTAATGGCTTTGAAGATTTAAAAAATTTCTCTTAATTAATACACCAAATCTTGGCCAAGGGCAAGAGCAAAATCCAACCATCCATTTGTCTTCTCATCATGCACCATTAAAACAAGAGTCTAGGTTAGTAGTATCTCTTTAGTTAAGACAAGAGAAGTACCTTCCTCCCTTAGGATTATGCCACTTGGAGTGATCATATCCACCCAAGCCAATCCCAAGAGTAGTCATGCTTTTAACCACTTGAGAAAACACTACATGGTCTTTACCCAAGTGCCAAGACTCAAAGAAAACACAACCCACCCTTTTGCCCCAAGGTTCCTAGCCCTTTTGCTTGAAAAAGAAGTAAGACTCACCTACTCTCTCTTGCTTGTTGGAGAAGCAAAGCAACCAGCCCCCTCCTAGCCAAAAGTGGCATCCCACCTTGCCCCATTTGGCACCAATTGCAAGTTTTCATCCTCTCACTTCAAATTAAAAGCTCTCACTTCTCTCTAAGTCTCATTCCAACACTCTTGCACTTCCAATCCTCTTGTTCTTCTTCCCACTTTCACACCCGATCCAACTCTCTTTTCTTTCACCATACTCACAAGCCCTTCAAGGACCACCCTCTTTGGTTCTTGAAGAAGCAAAACAAACACTTGCTTAGCCCCATTATCAAGCTCAAGGAGGAGGAGGCCATCTCCAACCATTTTCATTCTTCAAGCTTTCAAGAGAATCCTTGTGGTAGTGACTCTAATCTTCTTATTTTATGTGTTCTTCTTCAAGCCCTTTAACTCCTAAGCTCTCCATAGCTAGGTGGTTCTAGGACTTGTTTCCAAGGCCTCATGGCCATGCTTGTTGATATGATGAGTTTTATGTGTTGTATCCTTCTCTTTGGCATGAGATTTTCGGTTGGTATGTCTATTGCTATTGAACCAAATTTTTAGAAGTTAAAATGTTAAGTTAATACCAAGATCTCAAAGTATAAAGGTGGTTTGGAAGAGAAAAGTGATCACTTGAAAAAAAGACTAAATGTTCTTACAAGAAAACTCCTTGAAACCAAAACCGTGAAAACTGAAAAATTCTGGTAGTTTGTATGACACGACCAATAACTCTTTCAATATAACTCCAAATGGAACGAAACTAATTTTTTGTGAAAATATACTCATAGAGCTTTTTATACATATAAAATACGTGAAATTTGGACTTAAAATGAGGGAGATATGATTTTTCAAAGTTGGCTGTTCCCGGATGGGTTTCTGTTTGGGCAGTCTTCACTAAAAACCTTATAACTCGAGCTACAAAAATCATTTTTGAGTGGGACCAAGTTTTTTAGAAAGCTAAGACATAGAGGAATACCCCCATACAACAGTTTTTTTATATTTCATGTGAGGAACTCCCAGTGAAGTGGACAAGCCACTGACCTGAGTTGAACTTTCAAGTCTGAACAGTCAGAATAAAATATGTATAACTCAAGCTACAAAATGAAATTTTGAGTGGGGCTTATTTTGTTGAAAAATAGACTCAGAGAAGTATATCTACACAAATATTCGAAATAAAAGAGTAAAAGATGAAATTATGGTGAATTTTTGAAATTACTGCCCCACCGTAAAAGAAAAACTGGATATAGTAAAGTTTCAAAGGTTAATGAGAAATAAGCTTTAAGACATTAAGACCCTTACATTAAATATTAGAAAACCTTCATAATTCAACTTAAAAGTTTCAAAAAGGATAATAGATGAAATTGGCCCTATGCCTAATAAAAGAATTTATGCAAGAAGCAAATTAATTAAAAGCTTGTACCCAAGTTTACTAAGCTAAACTCATAAGACTTTGTGTGATATGTATGCCTCTATGCATCAATATGATGACAATGACATGATGATGATGATCATGATAATGATGATATGATATGATGATGATCATGATGATGATGGTATGATAATGGTGATGATGATATGATATGATAATTATGATAGTGTTATGATGATGATAAGGATGATAATGATATGATAATGATATTATAATGAATCATGATGATATGAATATGATATGTTGATGATATGATACTTAATGATATACATGAAAGGATTAATAAATATGAACACCCTGGGGACGGCGATACGTAACGCCTAAATGTGGAAAAGAATCAGAATAATTTTGTATCATAAGCCTTAATAAGAAGAGAAAGTAAACTAAGGGCGTGATCCTTCAAAAGGGAAGGTGACCCGAAATAAGCTCCTCTCACCCACGACTCACATGAGGCATGACATGACCCAGCTAGTGTGAGTATAGGGGATAGGTCTTATATAAGGCATGGCATGACCCAGCTAGTGTAAGTACCAAAATTCTATGGTGGCGACGGCCACGGTATGAGCTCATTACCACTTATGTTTAGTGGGTGAAAAGATAAAGTCAAGTTAAGAAAAGAAAAGGGACTTCGGTTCAAAACCCTAGAAAGGGAAGAAGTTAAGAGAATCTTATAGCATGGATATGCATGTTTTATGTAATTATGTTTGTGCTTATGTATATTATGATATAAATGATTAGAGGATACGCTAAAATTGAATCCGCTTTGGATATTCATGATTTCAAAAATCCAAGAATTGAACCTTATGCATGCTCACTATTTTCATTAATAAAACCGAAGTGGTTGGGACGATGACGATGACACTTTCATGTCGGGTTCGAGTCCTACTGAGAAATTCCATTTCTTACCCTAGTTATTCTCCCGTATCGTCACCAGATCTCGATGGCACATCCGGTGGAGTGGAGCGTGGATCCCCCACATTGTGAGCGGACGTGTGACGTAGGATGCAAGACGCAGCTGTTTTGGGACTTGTAGCGACCATCGCTCTGTACCGTCGCATATTTCTTTTTGAGTTGGGCTTTGTCATTTAAATTTGTGTTTAGTATCTAGTATTTGGATCATGGCCCGACCATGAGCCTCCTTTGATATAATGCTAATATATATGTATATATATATATATATATTATGAACCCATATGAATGTAATGGTTAGTTATTTAATGCAATGTATTTGTGAATTATTATTTGTTTACCTTTCTCATATTTTACGATTTTGGGGTATATATTTTATGCGACACGCTCTTTCTCTAGATATCTTCTCGCTCAAGGCTTTACTTTTCAAAATGCTACAAAGCGACGACGTATAAAAAAAAAAATCTTATCGTATTTTCCGCGTAATTTAATTTCAAGTGAAGTTTAGTTTTCCACGAGCATAAGTAACAACTAATAAAACGCCATACTACAACTTAAGCGTAGTATGGATTTATTAGGGTGTTACACATATCATTATCATCATCATATCATTGTCATCATATTGACACATAGAGGCATACATAACACACAATATCTTATGAGCTTAGCTTAGTAAACTTGGGTACAAGCTTTTAATTGATTTGCTTCTTGTGTTGACTTTTTTATTAGACATAGGGCCAATTTTATCTATTATCCTTTTTGAAACTTTTAAGGTGAATTATGAAGTTTTCCAATATCTTAAATTGAGGGTCTTAATGTCTTTAAGCTTATTTCTTATTAAGCTTTAAACTTAACCATAACCAGTTTTACTTTTATAGTAGGGCAGTAATTTTAGAAATTCATCATAATTTCATCTTTTACTCTTTTGATTTGAATTTTGGTATAATTATATTTCTCTGAGTCTATTTTTAAACAAAAGAAACCTCACTCAAAAAGTTATTTTGCAATTTGAGATATGCACATTTTATTTTGACTGTTTAGCTTTTAAGTTTATTTTCAGTACAGTAATTTTTAAACTTTACTGGGAGTTCCTCACAAGGAATCTGACAAAACTGTTTTATGGGGATGTTCTTCTATGTCTTAGCTTTCCAAAAAACTTCATCCCACTCAAAACTATTTTGTATAACTTGAGTTATTAAGATTTTATTACATACTGCCCGAACCAAAATACATCTAGGGACAGCACATTTTGAAAATTCATATCTTTCTCGTTTTAAAGCCAAATTTCACGTATTTTATATGTATAAAAATCTCTATGAGTCTATTTTTATTTAAAACTATTTTGTTGCATTTGAAGTTATATTGAAAGAGTTACTAGTCATGCCATATAGACTGCCAGAATTTCTAGCTTCAATAGTTTTTGTTTCAATTAGTTTTCTTGTAAAAACATTAAGTCTTTTCTTCAAGTGATCACTTTTCTCTTCCAAACCATTTTTATGCTTTGAGATCTTGATATTAACTCAATGTTTTAAATTCTAAAAATTTGTTTCAACAACAATAGACATACCAACCAAAAATTTCATGCCAAAGAGAAGGACACAACACATGAAAACTCATCATATCAATAAGCATGGCCACGAGGCCTTGGAAACAAGTCCTAGAACCACCGATTAATTGGATTTTTATATATTTATTTTCTCTCATATTTAGTTAATTAATCTTCTTTTGTGCTTAATAGGATTAATTTGGGCTATTTTGCGTTTTATTGAGTTTTGGTTAGGCTAGATATAGTTTTTCCAGCATTAAGCTAATTTTGAGACTGTTTTGGTTCTTTGGGCATATCTTGAGTTATAGAGCTCATTTTATTATGATTCTTGATTTGAAAGAAAGTTGGGAGATAGGGCCACAATTCCTATGAAGAGGTTAGAGGCCAATTCTGATGATAAGAAGCCGAAATTGGGCCTAGAAATGAACTGAAGAGATGCACTCATGATTTCTGAAGTGGAGTGCAGATGTTGGACCATATCTTGGTCCATAGTAGCCCAATTAAGCCCATTCCAGTGGCATTTTGAAGCTAACATCCAAGGCTACAATTCTTCTTCAGAATAAAAATCCAAACGGTTGCATGTTCCTGGCAAAAACCATGGAAAACATTACTAGTTGTATTGGAAAGTTGAATTTAGTGTTTTTAGCATAATTTTCTCTCTAGAATTCAGAATTTAGCAAATAAGATGTCCAAATTCATTTAGGAGACATGGGGATTAATGTAATAACTATTACGAATTGTTTAGGAGATGTTTTGATTCTATTTTGGCTGGCTGAATTAGAAAGGGGCTAGAAATTGTAAGGGGGGACAGTTTTTTTGGAATAGAGAATTTTTATTCGGTTTTTCTTCTTCTCCTCTCTTCTTTCACGCCCCCCCCACCTTGCCAATTTGTCTTACTCCATTCATGGAGGCTTGAACTTACATCTGATCCATGGATTAAAGAAACAACAACAACACTCTTGAGAATTAGTTTAATCAGACTCGGCATACAATCGGTTTCATCTATTTCTTCTTCTCTTATTTCAATATCTTTTGAATTGGGGTTCTTCATTCTGAATTGGTGGTTGAAATTTGATTGGTTGCATAATATTCGGTAGATATATGTAATCAGATTGTGGAAGGAACATGAATTAGAGTTTCAGGTTTGAATTCTACGATTAACTGCATTGGCATATGAAATTAACATAATTCACTTAGATTCTAGAGGTTTCTGAATTTTAATTGAAATTATGTTAATCAAATGCATGAAGGTTTTCATGTGAATGCTAAGTTTGAATTGAGGTTTCATTTAGATTCAATGTTAATCACTGATTCTATTTGCTGAGTTATTTCTAGAATTCAATGATTGAGTGTTTGTGGTTGTTCCTTTGATTCTTGGATTAGAGTTTCAATTTCTGTTCATTTCCATTTTAATTAGCTACGTTTCTATTTGATAAACAACCCCCCCATGAATTTCTGATCATATAACATTGTCATCCAGGTGAGACGACCCCGATTGCAACCTTTACCACAAAGTAGTGTAACTTGGTTTTATTGTAATTTGACCGAGCTCGGCACTCGAGTCAAATTTTGGCGCCATTGTCGGGGATGATTGATGTTATTTGGTCATGTTAATATGTGTTAATATCATTGCATATTCTATTTTGATGTGTGTTTGGTTAAGTTGTTATTTTTAATTCATAGTTAGTAGTTCGATTTTACGGTTTTTTTGACGACTAACTCTTTTTAGTTGATTTCAGGGGACTTGATTCCATAGCAAAACATCATTTTGTGAAAGACTCAATCCTATGGATTGAGCCCCCCTGTTTTTGTCAAATTCCATCGTTTAGATAGGTTTTTAGAGGCTTTTTGATCTTTTCGGTATTTTTAGGGACGTAATGGACATTTTTGTAAAAGATTTTGTGCTCTGATTGGCTTGAAAATTGGTCAGTTGAAGGAAAATGGCCCTCTGATCAAGATCAACACCATTGTTGACTTTTTATTTTTAAGTCAAATTCCTTCATTTAGACCACTTTTTTTTATTTTTTTTAAGATTTTTCTTTGCATTTTTTTACTCCTTGAGGGTAAAATTTTGAGGTGTTTTTATATTTATTTTGATTATTTCGAGTGTTTGTGTGCAATTTTTAGTGCTTTGTGTTAGGGGTGAAATAGGTGTGCATATGGTTCTGTTTGCTCTTTTGTTAGTGCATGACTAGGTCTGATCCAAGTCCTAATTTAGTTGAGTTTGATCTTGAATTAGAGAGGACTCTTAGACAAATTAGAAGAGATAAGAGGAGGCTGTTTAAGACTAGTTCTGCTAATAATTCTATTTTTGATTCTATTCCTAACCTTGTTGACAATTCTGATTTTTCAGGAAGCATGGCTAATAGAACCTCGAAGGAACTTGCAGCACCTGATGTCAATTATCAAGCTTTGGCCATCTAGTGCCCAAATTTGGATGCAGACTTCGAGCTAAAATCAGGACTGATACATCTGCTGCCCAAGTTTCATGGCTTAGTTGGAGAAGACCCTCACAAGCACTTGAAGGAGTTCCATGTAGTGTGCTCAACCATGAAGCCATATGAAGTAGAGGAAGACCATATCAAGCTGAAGGCATTTCCCTTCTCCCTGGATGGATCTGCCAAGGATTGGTTGTACTACTTGCTTCCAGGTTCCATCACAAGCTGGCAAGACATGAAGAGGATGTTCTTAAAGAAATTCTTTCCTGCATCAAGAGCTGCTGCAATCAGGAAGGACATTTGTGGAATAAGGCAGATTAGTGGAGAGACATTGCATGAGTATTGGGAGAGGTTTAAGAAATTGTGTGCAAGCTGTCCACACCATCAAATTAGTGACCAGCTCCTTATTCAGTATTTTTATGAAGGTCTTATGCCAATGGATAGAAGTATGGTCGATGCTGCTTGTGGAGGAGCTTTGGTAGATAAAACACCTATTGCAGCTTGTGAATTAATTGCAAACATGGCTGCCAATGCACAACAATTTGGTACCCGAGCCATAGTGTCAACAAGTGGAGTAAATGAAGTGCAAACCTTTGATACAAACAAGCAGAAGATGGAGAACCGAATAGATGAGTTGACAACCTTGGTGAGGCAACTGACAATTGGCCAGCAGCCCCAGCCCCAGCAGCCAGTAGCTATCATTTGTGGCATTTGCTCTATACCAGGACATCCAATAGATTAGTGTCCACATCTGCAGGAGAGCAATGAAACTGTTGCAGGAATCTTTCCTGGTAGGCCTTATCAGCAGCAGCAGCAACAGAAGAGTTATGATCCATTCTCCAACACATACAATCTTGGCTGGAGAGATTGCCAGAATCTGAGGTATGGTAACAACTTCAATCAGTTTCAGTAACCTCAGTTTAAGCAAAATTCTATTGGACCAAGCTTAGGACAATACCATCCACCAGTTGAACAAAATAAACTACAAACCAATAGTTCAGAAGCTAGCCTTGCAGATTTAGTGAAGCAGATAGCAACTAGCAGTGTTCAGTTTCAACAAAGAATAGAAGCCAGTATCCAGAATCTGCAAACACAGATTGGCCAATTGGCTACAACAGTAAATGAGATGAAGTCTCAAGGTTCTGGCAACCTTCCCTCCCAATCTGTGACCAATCCAAAGAATGTAAGTTCCATCACTTTGAGAAGTGGCAAGGAGCTTAAGATTCCTGATGTTGTAGAAAAGAACAACCAAGCAGAGTCTACAGAACAACCAGAGGTAGTAGAAAAATCTGATTTTGCAGAAATAAAGAAAAATGGTGCAGAACCAAGTATTAGCAGCAGCGAGCAAGCTGAACAAAGTGTTCCACTGCCTTTCCCCAACAGAGTGACACAAAACAAGAAGTGGGTAGAAGCAGAATTGGACAAGGAGATTATGGACACGCTCAGAAAAGTGGAAGTCAATATTTTGCTCCTAGAAGCCATCAAACAGATTCCAAAGTATGCCAAGTTTCTCAAGGACTTGTGCACTCATAGAAGGAGGCTGAAGGGAAATGAGAAGGTGAGCATAGGCAGAAATGTTTCTGCCATTATTCAGCCAAGCATTCCTCCAAAATGCAAGGATCCAGGGATTTTCACCATTCCATGCATCATAAGAAGCAAGCAATTCAATCAAGCCATGTTGGACCTTGGAGCCTTAATCAATGTGATGCCTAAGTTAGTTTATCAATCCTTATACATTGGAGAGCTTAAGCCAATAAGAGTGGTGATCCAACTTACCAACCGAAGCATAACACACCTGAGGGAGTTTTAGAAGACGTGTTGGTAAGAGTAAACGAGCTTATTTTACCTGCTGATTTTTATGTGCTAAACATGGAGGATGATATGCATGTTAATCAACCAATGATCTTAGGTAGGCCATTTTTGAAAACTGCTAAAACTAAGATTGATGTACATTCTGGTACTTTATCCATGGAATTTGGACATAGCAAGGTGCATTTTAATTAATTTGATGCCATGAGATATCCATCAGAAGAACATTCCATTTTTCATTTAGATATCATTGATTCATTGGTTGATAATGTGCATGAACAATTGTTGTTTGATTTTCTAGAAATTGTAGGTTTTAAAGATGAATTTCAATGTTCTGATTATGATGGAATTCATGAGATATGTGCTATTTGTGCTGAGATTGATGCATGCTTACATGCTGAATGTGCTGTTTCTGCTATTTTTGCTATTTTTGAATGTGTTGTTTCTTCTATTTCTTCTGTTTCTGCAGATTCTGATTTAATTTCTGCACATTATGAAAATATTGTAAATTCTGTTTTTGCTGTTTATGCTAAAAATCCTATTTTCAATTATGCAGATTCTGCTGCTGTTCCTATTTTTTCTGCTATTCCAAATTTTTTTGATAAATCTATTTCTATTTCTGTTCTTGTTATTATTTGCAAATCTGAAAATTCTGGTTTTATTTTTGAAGTTGAAAATTCTGAAGGTGCTGTCACATTATTTTCTGTTGCAGAAAATTTTGTTCCCACTAATTTAAATTCTGCAGTGTCTATTTCTATCAATTCTACTACTGTTCATTCTAGTTGTGTAAATTCTAGTTGCGCACATGCTGTTGCTGCTAATTCTGCTCTTTTTGCTATTTCTAAAAATTTTGCAGATTTTAGTGTTAATTCTGAAGCTTCTGAAAAGTTTGTTGCTGTCAAATATGTTTTTCTTTGCTGTGTTAAATTCTGAAAGCTCTGCACATCATGGAAATTCTAATTTTGTGCATTCTGGAAGTATGAAGTCTTTTGAACCTAATTCTATTAATATTGTTTCCAAAGGATATGATAATGCTCTTGTGCAAGATTCTTCACATATTGTATGTGCTGAAATTAAACTAGCTGAAGAAAACCTAAGACTAGCACCTTCCATGCAAGAACCACCCACCTTAGAGCTGAAACCATTGCCAGAACATTTGAAGTATGCATTTCTGGCACCAAATAAGAAGCTACCAGTCATTATAGCCAAAGATCTGCAACCAGAGCAAGAAGAGAAGTTGCTAAATATCCTGAGGCAAAACATGAAGGCTATATGATGGACATTGGCAGACATACCTAGGATTAGCCCCTTTACGTGCATGCACAGAATTCAGTTAGAGGAGGGAGTGAAACCAGTGAGGCAATCTCAGAGAAAGCTCAACCCACTTATCTTGGATGTGGTGAAGAAAGAAGTGAGTAAGTTGCTAGCTGCACGAATCATTTATCCAATTTCAGACAGCAAGTGGGTGAGCCCAGTGCAAGTGGTTCCAAAGAAGACAGGAATAACAGTGGTGAAGAACTCAAAGGAGGAGTTGGTGCCTACAAGAGTGTAGAATAGCTAGAGAGTCTGCATAGATTACAGGAAACTGAACCAGGCCACCAGGAAGGACCACTTTCCATTACCCTTCATCGATCAGATGCTGGAGAGATTGGCAGGTCAGTCACACTATTATTTTCTTGATGGATTTTCTGGTTATTTTCAGATCCACATTGCACCAGAAGATCAGGAGAAGGCCACCTTTACATGCCCATTTGGCACATTTGCATACCAGAGGATGCCCTTTGGTTTATGCAATGCCCCAGGTACATTTCAGAGGTGCATGGTGAGTATCTTTTCTGATTTTCTAGAGAATTGTATGGAAGTCTTTATGGATGATTTTATTGTTTAAGGCATTTCATTTTATGCATGCTTGGATAGTCTTGATAAGGTACTGAATAGATGTGTTGAGTCTCACCTTGTTTTGAATTTTGAAAAATGTGATTTTATGGTTAAACAAGGTGTAGTCTTAGGACATGTTATTTCTAGTGAGGGTATTACTGTTGACAGGTCCAAGATTGATATTATTGCTTCTTTACCTTACCCCACATATGTGCAGAAAATGCATTCTTTTCTTGGACATGCAGGTTTTTATAGGCGATTTATCCAGGACTTCAGCAAAATTGCCCTTCCACTTTCCAAGCTGCTACAGAAGGATATAGACTTCCAGTTTGATGATAATTGCAGGAGAGCTTTTGACCAGTTGAAGCAGCACCTAATTTTTGCTCCTGTTCTTCAACCGCCGAACTGGGAATACCCGTTCGAGCTCATTTGTGATGCATCGAACATTGCAGTTAGAGCTGTTCTTTCCCAGAGGATTGGGAAGATTCCTCATGTCATAGCATATGCCTCCCGAACCCTAGACTCTGCACAGGCTAATTACACCACCACGGAGAAGAAGCTTTTAGCCATTATTTTTGCTTTAGATAAATTCCGTGCTTATTTGTTAGGAACTAAAGTAACTATTTTTTCTGATCATGCGGCCTTGAAGTTCTTATTGAAGAAGCCTGATGCAAAGCCTAGACTCATCAGGTGGATGTTGCTATTGCAAGAATTTGATATTGAGATCAGGGACATGAGTGGAGCTGAGAACTTGGTAGCAGACCACTTGAGTCACATTTCACAGACCTTGGAGCCTTTACCTATCCGTGAGACCTTTCTAGATGAGCAGCTTTTAGAGTTGCGAGATAAGGATCCATGGTATGCTGATTTGGTTAACTATCTAGTTGCTTCTGAGTTGCCTACCTATTTTAAAAAGCATCAGATACACAAACTTAAGAGTGAGGCTAAATATTATGTCTGGGACGATACTTATTTGTGGTGCATGTGTAGTGATCAGATTATTAGGCGCTGTGTGCATGAGCTTGAGATTCCTTCCATTTTGCATTTCTGTCACACACTTGCTTGTGGTGGTCACTTTGGACCACAGCACACTGCTAGGAAGGTCTTAAATGCAGGTTTTTATTGGCCCACATTGTTTCGCGATTCTTACACTTATTGTAAGAATTGTGAACAATGTCAGAAGACAGGTACTATTTTCCGTAGGAATGAGATGCCTCAACAACTATTATTGTTTTGTGAGATATTTGATGTTTGGGGTATTGACTTTATGGGTCCATTTCCTATCTCATTTGGTTTTGTTTATATTCTACTGGTTGTTGATTATGTCTCCAAGTGGGTGGAGGCCAAGGCCACCCAGACTGATGATTCTCATGTTGTTGTAGATTTTGTCAGATCACACATTTTTGCGAGGTTTGGAGTGCCTAGAGCAATCATCAGTGATCAGGGAAGCCATTTCTATAACAGGAACATGGCAACTCTACTGAAGAAATATGGTCTCACCCACAAGGTCACAACTCCATACCATCCATAGACTAATGGACAGGTGGAGGTATCAAATAGGGAAATGAAGCAGATTCTAGAGAAAATAGTGCAGCCTAGCAGGAAAGATTGGAGTAAGAGGCTGGAGGATGCATTATGGGCTTACCGCACTGCCTACAAGACTCTTTTGGGGATGTCCCTTTATAGGATTGTCTTTGGCAAGGCATGCCACCTTCCAGTGGAAATTGAGCACAAAGCATATTGGGCAGTCAAGAACTACAACCTTGATATGAGCCAGTCCGGACTTCATAGGAAGTTACAACTTCAGGAGTTGGAGGAGATCTGGTTGGAAGCCTATGAAAACTCCTGCATGTACAAGGAGAAGACAAAACTCATCCATTATAAGAAGTTGCTGCGGAAGGAGTTCTCCATTGGCCAGAAAGTGTTTCTCTACAATTCTCGCCTTAAGCTCTTTTCTGGTTAGCTTCATTCTAGGTGGCTTAGTCCTTATATAGTGATTAAGATTTTTCCATATGGTGCTGTGCAGATTTTGGAGCCCGGAACTGATAAAGCTTTCATAGTGAATGGCCACTGCCTGAAGCCATTTCATGAAGACACACCCTTGGAGACCATTGAGGATGTCTGCTTGCTAGTGGCCACTTATACTTGATAGGGGAGTTTTTCTTTTCTTTCCCTCATCTCATTTTACTTGTGCTTAATTTGCTTTGTTCTACTTTGTTCTGCTTTGTTTTGCTTTAGTTCTCCATTGTTTAATTGAAAGTTGTTGAGTTAAGGCATTAGGCTTTAGGAAGGATAGGGTTCCAACATGATTTCATTTTTCTTTCCCCTCTTGATATGTAAGTTGGGTGATTGATCGTGATTTGCAATGATTGAGTATGTTGGACTTTACCTTTGTGAGCTTTTGAGCCTTATTTTGGATGGTAGCACTTCATGCCATTTTTTTCTTTCTTATGTATTTTCCCTCATAGATTTTGATATTCTAGAACTTGCTTTGATTTTTCTTTGAGGCTGCATTTTTCATTTGCATTCATGTACATGATAGAGGCATTTCTTTCATTTTAACCACTTGGCCATATAGTATAGCTTACCTTGCATTTTGCCCCTTGTTTAGCCCCTTTGAGCCTTATTGACCATTTCTTGGTTTCTAGCACATTATAAGCTTTAAGTGGAAAACCATGTTATACCCAACCTTAGGGAATAGGGAGTGCATTGGTTTCATCATTATTTTTGCATTTCAAGTGTGGGGGTTTGAAAGGATGCAAGGGTTCTTAAAAAAAAAAAATTTAGAATGGGGAATCTTGATAAAGGGAAAAGAAAGTTCAAAGAAAGTAAGTGTGTCATAGCTTGATTTGTCTAATGACCAATGTCACTTCTATTCTCTTAGGTTGTATCTTGTCATATCCTCATAGTTTCCTACCCTTACCTTGGCCCCATTACAACCTTTAATAAAGTCCTCTTGATTTGTGTTTGCATATGATTGTGAATAGTGGAGAAGTAGAAGATTAACAAGCTTATGGTAATGCATTGTCTATTGAGATGACTTGAGTGAAACACTTTTATCCATACACTTGCGAGTTGAGAGATTTAAACACCATCTTGTTAACCCTTTCATGCTCGATATATTTGCATTTTGAAGGATATTGCTTAACTTACATTTTTGAGAAATGAGGTGTTGAATGATTTGATTGTTAGAAACTCTTAATGCCTTATATGCTCTTATGTTCCTAAACTTAGCACTTTTGATGATTCATTGGAGAATTTGTTTGTTCAATTTGGTTATTCTCTAATTTTTAGGTTGTATGTTTTTGTCCTTAGTTGAATTTTGCATGAGGACATGCAAGAACTAAGTATGGGGGAATTTGATTAATTGGATTTTTATATATTTATTTTCTCTCATATTTAGTTCATTAATCTTCTTTTGTGCTTAATAGGATTAATTTGGGCCATTTTATGCGTTTTATTGAGTTTTGGTTAGGCTAGATTTAGTTCTTCTAGCATTAAGCTAATTCGATACTATTTTGGTTCTTTGGGCATATCTTGAGTTATAGAGCTCATTTTATTGTGATTCTTGATTTGCAGGAAAGTTGGGAGATAGGCCCACAATTCCTATGAGAGGTCAGAGGCCAATTCTGATGATAAGAAGCCAAACTGGGCCTAGAAGTGAACCAAAGAGATGCACTCACGGTTTCTAAATTGGGTGCAATATTTGGACCATATCTTGGTCCATAGTAGCCCAATTAAGCCCATTCCAGTGGCATTTTGAAGTTAACATCCAAGGCTACAATTCGTCTTCAGAATACAAATCCAAACTATTGCATGTTCTTGGCCAAAACTATGGAAAACATTACTAGTTGTATTGGAAAGTTGAATTTAGTGTTTTTAGCATAATTTTCTCTCTAGAATTGAAAATTTAGCAAATAAGATGTCCAAATTCATTTAGGAGACATGGGGATTAATGTAATAACTGTTACGGATTGATTGGGAGACGTTTTGATTCTATTTTGGCTAGCTGAATTAGAAAGGGGCCAGAACTTGTAAGGGGGGACAGATTTTTTTGGAATAGAGAATTTTTTTCGGTTTTTCTTCTTCTTCCTCTCTTCTCTCACCCCACCTTGCCAATTTGTCTTCCTCCATTCATGGAGGCTTGAACTTAAATTTGATCCACGGATTAAAGAAACAACAACAACACTCTTGAGAATTGGTTTAATCAGACTCGGCATACAATCGATTTCATCTATTCCTTTTTCTCTTATTTCAATCTCGTTTGAATTGGAGTTCTTCATTCTGAATTGGTGGTTGAAATTTGATTGGTTACATAATATTCAGTAGATATATGTAATCAGATTGTGGAAGGAACATGAATTAGAATTTCAGGTTTGAATTCTACGATTAACTGCATTGGCATATGAAATTAACATAATTCACTTAGATTCTAGAGGTTTCTGAATTTTAATTGAAATTGTGTTAATCAAATGCATGAAGGTTTTCATGTGAATGCTGAGTTTGAATTGAGGTTTCATTTAGATTCAATAATCACTGATTCTGTTTGCTGAGTTATTTCTAGAATTCAATGATTGAGTGTCTGTGGTTGCTCCTTTGATTCTTAGATTAAAGTTTCAATTTCTGTTCATTTCCATTTTAATTAGCTATGTTTTTATTTGATAATCAACCCCCCCACGAATTTCTGATCATATAACATTGTCATCTAGGTGAGACGACCGGATTGCACCTTTTACCACAAAGTAGTGTAACTCGATTTTATTGGAATTTGACCGAGCTCAGCACTCGAGTCGACCACCTAGCTATGGAGAGCTTAGGAGTTTAAGGGCTTGAAGAACACATAAAAGAGGGGGGTTAGAGTCGCTATCACATAGATCCTCTCAAAAGCTTGAAGGGAAAGAAAGGTGTTGGAGATGGCCTCCTTTTTCTTGAGTTTGATAATGGAGCTAAGTGAGCGTTTGTTTTGCTTCCTCAAGAACGAAAGAGGGTGGTTCTTGAAGGGCTTGTGAGGGTGGTGAAAGGAAAGAGGGTTGGATGGGGTATGAAAGTAGGAAGCAGAGTAAGAGGAATTGGAAGAGTAGAAGAGTTAGAATGAGGCTTAGAGAGAAGTGAGAGCTTTTGCTTTGAAATAAAAGGATGAAAGTCACAAATGGGAGAGTGAGGGAGCTAATTTGGGGTGCAAATTTGGGGGTGAGGGGTTGATGGGTTTTGCTTCTCCAACAAGCAAGGGGACGTAGGTGAGTTTAGCTTCTTTTTCAAGAAAGAAAGCTAGGAACCTTAGGGTAAAAGGGTGGGTTTGTGTTTTCTTTGAGTCTTGGTGCATGCTATGGACTATTTGTGTTTACTCAAGTGGTTAAAGGCAAGGACCCTCTTGGGATTGGCTTGATTGAATAAGATCAATCCATGTGGCATAATCCTAATAGAGGAAAGTACTTCTCTTGTCTTGACTAAAGAGATATTACTACCATAGACCCTTAATCTAAGAGTGCATGATGAAAAGACAAATGAATGGTTGGATTTGCTCTTGTCTTGGCCAAAATTTCTATGCAACCATTAGGAGAAATTTTGAATTTTCAAAGCTATTAGAATTACCCAAATTGTTAATTAATTTAATTAATTTAATTGTTCTTTAACCGATTTCGGTTAATTACATTTTTAAGACGTTTTTCCCCGAAAAGAATTGATTTTATGAATTATGTAATTAGGGTATAAGAATTAATCTATCTCAATTGATTAAGGTAGAACAATTGTCTTATACTTAATTAATAAGATTGGATTAGCTTAACTATATTTCTAAGTTACGAATTAATGAGATTCGAACAATTAGGTTTTAATTAAAACGTTTAGTGTGTTATAATTCAATTATTAACTTGAGTCAATTTACTAAGCTTTTGCTCATCGAGATTAGCCGATTAGTCCTCAGTTAATCATTAACATCTCTAATTAGCCCGAATAATTGAACTAATTAGCTTAGACAAAATTAGGGATATTACATAGGCCATAAGCCGAATCACATTAAATTTTTGTGTCTTTTTTCCTTACACTTTCGCATATTATTTTTGTGCTACTTTATTTGCGCCGTATTTAGAGGCAACCCCAACATTTTACAACAAACTAGTATTAGAGCTCTTATATAGTTCTCAGCTAATTTGTTCAAAGATGTCTACTACAAAGTTTGACATTCACCAGTTTGATAGGCACATCAACTTTGGAATATCGAGGGTTCGTATGATGGTTGTTCTTGTACAGCAAGGTGTAAAAGTAGCATTTGATGGCAAAGATAAGAAGCCCACAATAATGAAAGATTTTCAGTGGGAAGAGGCTGATCAAAAGGCTCTTTCTATTATTCAGTTGTGCATTACGAATGATGTATTGCAAGAGGTCCTTTCGAAGAAAACGATGTACTCACTATGGACCAAGTTGGAGTCATTATATATGACTAACACGGTTGCCAATCGTCTCGGTGTCTTGCAGCATCTGTATATGCTTCGTATGGCAGAAGGGACATCAATTTGATTTTACATTGTAAGTTCATATCACTTGTCACAGAGTTGAAAAATATGGATGAGACATTCTCAAGTGAGCAACAAGTAATGATGTTGCTTTGTTCCTTAACTTCTTCCTATAGGCCTTTTCGTGAGACGCTCATATATGGTCGTGAAAACCTCAAAATTGATAAGGTTATGTCTGCACTTTTTAGTTGTGACAGGATGTAGCACTATAGTGGCAGTCATGATGACACTGCATCTGGCTTGGTTGTCAAAGGGAGGTCAAAGGCAATTAGATCAAGTAGTAGTAGAGGGAAGAAGGAAGGGCATTAGAAAGCAGAATGTCCAAAGCTCAAAGACAAAAGGGAGAAAGATTCAAGTGATTCAACAAGCACTGCTTAAAGTGCTAACAATATTTTCTCAGTATCAACCAATTTAGTTGGTGATACTTGGATTCTTGATTTAGGTTACTCCTACCACATGTGTCCAAATTGAAATTGTTTTACTTCTTATTGGTCAATTGATGGTGGTGTTGTTGTCCTTATGGGAAATAATATGTCTTGTAAGGTCATTGGCATTGGAACAGTCCAAATCAAGATGCATGATGGAGTTGTAGAACTTTGACTGATGTTCAATACATATTGAACTTGAAGAAAAATCTTATATCCTTAGGAGTTCTCGATTCTCAAGGTTGTAAGTATTATGCTCAAGGTGGAGTTCTAAAGGCCTCCAAAGGTGCTCTTGTTATAATTAAAGACAAATTAGTTAATCACCTTTATTTACTTCAAGGAAGTACTATTATTGGCGCTGCTTCAGTATCATCTTCATCTGATGTAGATTTAGATACTACTCGCTTATGGCATTTGCGTCTAGGGCATATGAGTGAAACAGGAATGTCCATTTTGAGTGAGCATGGCTTGCTAGGTGATCACAAAATTGGGAAGCTTGACTTTTGTGGACACTATGTTTACGGGAAGCAAATGGAGTCAAAGGTTGTGGGGCCTTGCACGTGTTCCAGTAAAAGGTGTTGCTAGATACCTATTGATGTTCATTGATGATTCTTCGAGGAAGGTATGAGTTTATTTTCTGAAGCACAAGAATGATGTGTTCAATACTTTCAAGAAATGGAAAGCACTTGTTGAGAACTAGATCGGTAAGAAAATCAAGCATCCCCAAATAGATAATGGTTTGGAGTTTTGTGAAGGTTAATTCAACGAGTTCTATGAAAATGAAGGCATAGTAAGACATTTTACTGTACAGAAGACACCACAATAGAATGGAGTGGCAGAGCATATGAACATAACTCTTTTAGAGAAAGCTTGCCGCATGCTTTCTAACGCCGATTTGTTAAAGGAATTTTAGGTCGAACCTATTAATATGGCTTGATATTTGGCAAATCGATCTTCGTCAACTATAATCGATTTGAAGACTCCTATTATATATGGTCCGGTGCTCCAGTTGATTATTTGAATTAAAGAATTTTTGGGTGTTTTACATATTGATGATGGCAAGCTTGAGCGAAGGGCATTAAAATGCATATTTCTAGGATATGCATCTGAGGTGAAACATTATAGATTGTGGTGCATTGAACCAAAATCATCCAAATTTATAATTAGCAGAGCATCAAATTCAATGAATAATCCATGCTTTATCCGAACAAGGAGGATGCTGATGCAAAAATAAACCACAATGCCAATAAGTAGGTGGGGTTTAAAACTGAAGCACCAAAGCAAGTACAAGAAGATGCCCCTAATTAGCCCATTCAAGAAAAAGAACATCAAATCCTTGATGATGTGGATGTTCCATAACAATTACAGCAATATAGCCTCACTAGAGATATGGAAAGGAGGCAAATTAAACCACCATAGAGGTATGGTCATGCAGACATAGTATCTTTTGCATTATTGGTAGCAAAGGATATTGAAAAACAAGATCCTATAACATACCATGAGGTTATTCGAGTTGTTAGTCTGTATAGTGGATTGCTACTATGAGTGAACAGATGGAGTCTCTTCATAAGAACCAGACTTGAGACTTGGTGAAATCACCTAAAGGAGATAAGATTGCCGGCTGCAGATGGATCTTCAAGAAAAAGGAATGACTACCTGGAGTTGAATTAGTCTATTACAAAACAAGTTTAGTTGCTCAAGGCTTTAGTCAAAGGGAAGGAATAGACTTCAATGAAGTATTCTCATTTGTTGCAAGGCATAGCTCCATTCATGTGTTGCTTGCTATGGTTGCACTGTTTGACTTAGAGCTTGAATAGGTTGATGTTAAGACAGCTTTTCTTCATGGTGAGCCTGAAGAACAAATCTATATACAGCAACCAAAAGGCTTCATTATTCAAGGCAAGGAAGATCATGTTTGTCTTTTAAAGAAGGGCTTAAAGCAATCTCCTTGCCAGTGGTATAAGAGATTTGACACCTTCATGCTAAGTCATGGTTACTCTAGGAGTGACTATGATTGTTGTGTATACAACAGGAAGCTCTTGCATGGATCTTTCGTCTATTATTGCTTTATGTTGATGACATGCTCATTGCTGCTAAGAGTATGGTCAAGATCAAGAAATTGAAGGAGCAACTCAGTGGTGAATTTGAAACGAAAGATTTGAGTGCAACTAAGAAAATCTTGGGCACGGAAATTCACAAGGATCGGTATGCTGGAAAATTATATTTGTCTCAAAAGAAGTACCTTGAAAAATTACTTGAGCAGTTTGGAATACAAAATGCAAAGCCTGTGAGTACTCCATTGGCAACCAATTTCAAACTATCAATTACACAATCACCATAATCTATTGAAGAGAAGGAACAAATGTCACGTGTTCCTTATGCCATTGCAGTTGGAAGCTTAGTGTATGCTATGGTATGCACTCAACCAAATATTTCACATGTTGTTAGTGTTGTTGGCGGATATATGGGGAATCTTACCAAGATGCATTGGAAGGTAGTAAAATGGATACTTTAATATCTTCAAGGTATTGCAAACGTTGGCTTAGTATGTGATTGGAGTTCTAATACTGGTGACAATGTTACCAATTTTGTTGACTCTGATTATGCTTGAGATATTGATAAAAAGATATCTCTGATGGGATACACCTTCACATTGTTCGGCAGTGCAATTAGTTGGAAAGAGACTTTATAGTCTACTATTGCATTATCAACTACAGAAGCTGAATACATGGCAGCAGCAGAAGCGGTGAAGGAAGCCATTTGGCTTAGAAGTTTGATGGGCAATTTGGGTTTGGAACAAGATGTTACAGTTATTTACTGTGATAGCCAAAGTGCCATACATATGACCAAAAATCAGATGTATCATGAGAGAACCAAACATATCGACATCAGATATCATTTCATTCGGGAGATTATTTCTCAAGGTACCATACTTATGAAAAGGATTGGTACCTCAAACAATGCAACAGATATGTTGACGAAGCCAATTATGATAGCTAAGTTTAAGCATTGCTTGAACTTAATTGGCATCCATAATATTTAAGTTTGCCTTTCCAAGCACATTGGAAAAGGCAACTTTAGATAATTGAAGCTGGAAGAAAATCAAGCCAAGGTGGAGATTTGTGACATGATTAGTGTGGCTTGACTTTTCAAGCCAATGGAAGAGCAAATTTGGACAAAGTCCACAAAGGTGTTGTAGCTATGCTTTCGATCTTTGCCGTACATGCAATAAATGAAGTTAGAAAAATCCCTATTGTTGCAAGAAGTAAGAGAAAAAGCATTGAATGCATTTATTGTTGAAGTTGAAAGTTTTGCATTCAGAGCTTTATAAATAGAGCTTGTATTTGAGCTCTTTGAGATCAACCAATTCGACTTTCTCCTCCACATTTCAAATATTTAAAGAGTTATTTGTTTCCTTTGTGTTTCTCTTTTATGTGTTAAGGGCATACACTAGTGAGAAAAACATTGTGAGGTATTTTTGGTGTATTTGGGACTTGGGTTTGAGTGGAGTGGACAACTTTGACATGTAGTAGTCACAGCAGCTATGTCAAAGTCCTAGGAAGTTGATTCAACTATTCCCAAAATTCTTGCTCATTTGACCGCCCTTAGTCAAATGATGAGTTCTTCTTTGTTGGGTTTAGAGTATAGGATCAAAGTCTTTCTTGGAACTACAAGTATGAACCTTGCTTCAAAGCTTCCTTCCTTATTGTGAGCTTTATCCTATTCCTCATTGTTCACAAATCAAGTCTTATGTTACTCTCATCACTAGCTTCTCGATGTCTATCATGATATCTTGCACCCAAGATATGATTAGTCAATATGAATGAAGGAAATGATAATCTCGCTTCCCCATTTGGGCCATAAGGGTTTTGCTGTTACTTATTCCTTTTGATGTATTTAATAGGGAGATTTCTCATCTACTATATTGGCGCCTGACCTTCTCTCGCTTAGATAACATTTCCATTCCTCGCTAGTTACCTCACGAGGGTTTGCTGGCCTCATCTACCATAGATCTGGTCGTCCTTCAATGGAATAGTGGGTCTTCATACACTACACTTAATTTAGTCTCAAGAGTGGAGACTTAGTTGTCCAAGGTTGAGAGCCCTCAACTCTTGCATCGTAACCTTTACCACCATGGGGTGTAACTACAAATTCTTTATTCTTATATTGGTGCATCACCCAGTACTTCTTGAGGTGCATCGTGCAATGTAACATCCTCAATTTCTTGTCGTACTAAATTATCTCAGTAACCCAAAGTAATCAGGTACTTAATGAGAAATTATGAGATCAAGGCTTAATTAAGGGGCTAACGAAGAGTTTACGGGTTAACTCGGATGAGAAAAGTCAAGAGAATGCTTAATCGAGATTAGATAACCTCTAATTAAGCAAGTCAGAGCCTTTATAGCTTAATTAAGCACTAATCGCCCTTAATTAGCTTAATCGAATTTAATTAAGGTTAATTAAGCTTAATCGCAATATTAATTCTTGTTAATCATGTTCTTGTGTGTTAATCACTAATCCTTGCTTAATCATATTAATTAAGTTACAAGAGCACTTAATCACATGATTAAATTCAAATTTAGTCAACTAAACAATAAAGTAAAAGCTAATGTCATAAAAGCATAAAGCATTAGACAAGAATGGTTTATGTAAGAGTTTGACCATGCTTTGTCTTCTCATCATCCACTTTGTCTCCTTAATCACTAATTAACACAAAATAACACAAAAATATATCCCTCCCTCCCTTTGAAACTTACGACCAGCATCACACAAACACACACCTTCACTTTTCATTCTTCAACTTCTATTCTCTCTCTAAGTTTCCTATTCCTCCAACTTCTCTCTAAAATTCTCTCTTTTTCTTCTTCATCTCCTTCTCCATTCTCTACCTCCATAACCAAACCTTCTTCACTTAGCCCTTCAAAGATCACATCTTTTGTTCTTTGAAGAAGAGATTCAAACACTACAAGATTCATTTTCAAGAGAACTCAAGAGCTTCTCCTTCCTTCTTGCAAACCACCATTATCATCATCAAGAGGAGCCATCATCTTCTTCTTCCTCTTCTCTTGTTTTGCGCCATCTTCAAGAAGAGGTAGTGATCTTCATCTTTTTATTTTGTTTACTCAAGAAAGCTTGAAGCTTGGTTCTTTTCATGACTAAGATCTTTAAGTGAAAACTTAAGAAGATCCTTCATGCTCTTCATGAGCAAAAGTTTCCATTTTTGACAAAACATGTTCTTGTTGTTCTTCAAGTGTTCTTGATGTTTTGAAAAAATATGTTCTTGTTGTTCTTCAAGTGTTCTTGATGTTTCTACTTTTGGAAAAATATGTTCACGTTCTTTTTCTTGAATGTTCTTGATGTTCTGGGTGGTATTTTGGTTAAAGTTGTTCTTTTTTTATGATGGGTTTATGATTAGAAAAGTTTCATCTTTACATGCTTTTCATGATTTGATAAGACTATGAGCCTCTTAAAAGCTTAAAGCTTTAAAAAGTTTGCTTCTTGATGCATAAAAAGTGGCGCAAGTTTGATGTCTTCATAAAGGTCTTATTTTGTTTTGTTTTGAGGTCAAGACTACATGTAAAAGTTTAAACTTTTTGGAATATTAAGCCTCTTTGAGTTATAAAAATGGTATTTTGTCACTTGATGTTGTAAAGATTGATTCTTTGATATAAATCCTTTCATAAAGTTTTAAGCTTTAATCAAGAAGGACTTTAAGTCACAAAGTTATAAGCTTGCACACTAGGTCTTGTAAAGGTGGAATCTTGAAATGAATATATTAGTAAAGTTCCAAGCTTTAAGCTAAAATAGCATTTTTGAGTCATAAAAGTGTTAACTTTTATAAAAATCAAGACTTTATAACTCTAAAGCTAATGTTTTATGTCATTAGTTCATAAGCAAGAACCTTTTTAATTTAGAGACAACTTTAAATCATAAAGTTGAAACCTTGGTGGTCTTAGAATAATGAAAAGAATCAACTTTCATAAAGAACAAAACTTTTTAGTTGAGAAGCTAGTAACTTGTATCATTAGTTCATGAAGATCTAATCTATAAGATAAGAGCTTAATTTTAAAGGCACTTACTTTCACAAAGAATAAAACTTTATGACTACTTTATAAAGAATGATAATTTTTATAATACTTAAGGTAAGATCTTGTTATATTAGTGATAAAAGCTTGAATCTTTGTAACTTGGTTAAGTTAAAAATCACCTTCATGTTTAGTGAACATAGTGTTGTTGGGTTCATGATGTGGTTACGCGTTGTCATGACCCAAGGATTAGAGGGATCTCGAACTCTTAGGGAACAGAAGTATGATTAGGGCCTTTGAGCATACCATAAACCTAGGGATCACTAAGTGCACTATCTCAAGGAAAAGAAACAATCAGTTAACTTAATTCATTCGAACAAGTGTTCCATAAGACATGAACTCAAGCAAAGAATAATTTCATATGAGAACTAAGCAACTAGAAGACCATGTACATATATCTTAACTATGTGATTCTCCAATGGGTAACCATGGAAAATCATGTGATAATTCATAAGACTCTTCACGAAGAACAACACAACTATAAACCCCCTTTAGGGTATGAATTTGTGATGCCATTTGGCATGATAAATGATGAGTTTGATTGAGCTTTGTCTCATGATTGATTGATTATTGTGATGTGATAAACTGTTAGTTGAAAGCTTATGATTGGCATTTTGGGGAGAGCTCCGATCTAGCCATTATGCTGCCGAATTTCCATCAAAATTATGGACTTAGTCATATCATTGCAGGTGTCTAGTGAAAGAAGTATTATACATGTAAGGTATAATGATAAGAAAAGAATAATGGGACATGACCCTTCGATCACTTCTAGGAAGTGAGAGACGATGATCTACAAGGAACCTCTATGGGGGAGGCAAGAGCGATATGGAGGATCCTCCAATTCAGAGGTAACCAATATCGGCTTAGTTTGATTTGGTTACTACTGCGTGACGATAGTCACGGAATGAGCTCATGTCCAAAAGCAGTCTATTTTAAAAGAAAGTAAAGAATGTTAAGCACATGTTAAAAATGAAAGTAAAGTCAAAGTAAAATCATGGTCAAGTTGATGAGTTGCATAGTCATGCACGTTTCTATATTTCTCATGCGTATTATGAGTGTTTATCCCATGTGTTAGCATGTATGATGCTATGAATATGATGATAAATGTAAAGCAATCTGCTTCAAGATTTATATCTTTAGAAATTGTTAAAATTGAACCTATATCCATCCACTATTTATAATCAAACCCGAAGTGGTTGGGACAATAACAACGACACCATGTTTGTCTAGTCACAATCCTACTGAGAAATCTTATATTTCTCACTCGTATGTTTTCGTGTCATCTTCAGATGGAGCTAATGGCATCCATGGTAACACTTCTGATGGTACCTGACTGGATAAGACGAGGAGCTGCCATGTTTCTTCACCTAGCTAAGGAGGATCGAGATAGTAGCATAGTATTTTCATTTTCTTAAGAGCCCTAGTTGGGCAGTTTATGTGTAATTAAGATCATGCAGGAAGTCATGCTGCTTAATTTGACCTATTACATATGTGATACTTATTAAGTGTAATAATGACCTTGATTATCTATGATTACATTCTTGGCTTAATATATTATGTTATGTTGTTTCCATTTTATCATATGTCATATTAGTAACTCAGCGATATGAAGAACAACATTCATATGTATACAAATATATAAGTGTTTAAAGGCTCAGTTTTCAAGCATAAAGGTGTTACAAAAAAAAATTACATGTTATTTTCGTATATTATGCTAATTTCAATGATAAGAACTTCCGCTAGTTAAGAGTAACAACTAATGAACCCATAAAATAACTTAACTATAGTACGGTATTATTACGGTGTTACATTTTGGTATCAGAGCAGTTCATCCTTATAGAGCCTGGGGATAGACTGACTATGCTTCTAAGCATACTCTGTCATGTGTTAGAAATCATGCCATGGATCTTACCACAGGGGTAAGATATAGGAATTATGTAGGCATGACTGTCTGGTTACGAATGTGATTAGCTAATGCCACACTTAGCTCGATATTGAGCCTGATCAAGTAAATATCTTTGTTTGTGTGTCCAGGAACTGATGACTTTCGATGGGTAGAATAGGTTGCGAGGCGAGTTTGCCACCTTAGGTATAGCAGATGTGACGAATGTTTCTCTTACCTTTGGTTTCAAATTGCGAAGGACAGATTGCTATAACTAATTGAGCCTTAGGAGGAATAGCAGGAATTGAGGCTGACCTAGAATACTTGAAGTTCGCTAAGTTTATGAAGACCAACCCACCAGCTTTCCAAGGAGACTTCAACTCTAAGGACTTGAGGGATGGATCGAGGCACTGAAAGGGACATTCTCTGTGTTAGGTTGCACGAGGTTGCAGAAAGTAACATTTGCTACCTACATGCTGAAGGCTGATACTGAAGCTTGGTGGGCCAATGCTAGAAGGATGATGGAGGATTCCCAGACCCCCATTACCTGGGAAGTGTTCAAGGCTGCACTCTATGGTAAGTGCGCTACACCAAAGAAAGATGCTTATGGGAAAAGAACAATTTCTCAATACCAAGGGACAAGGTACAACTCATATTGCGAGAGACAATTGCAGTTTGGAAGGGGCACGGGTGGTCAGTTACCAAAGCAAATGGTGACTCCTAGATGCCCTAAGTGCGACAAGAATCATGGAGGACGACCCTGCTTAGCAGGGCAAAATGTTTGTTTCCAATGCGGGAAGCCTAGACATATGGCTAAGGATTGCACTATCAAGCTGTTGCCCCCTACCAACAAGCCCCAACACTAAGGAAGGGTCTTTGCCCTTAATGCTGAGGAGGCCACTCAGTCCAACGATCTAATCCAAGGTAAGTGCGAGGTCAATGGTAGAACCTTAACAGTACTATATGATTCTGGAGCTACACACTCCTTTATTTCTCATGATTGTGTAGATAGATTGGGATTGTCTGTGTCCAAATTACCTTACATGTTGACTGTTTCTACTCCTGCTGGGAAATCAGTTAAGACTTGTCATTATTGTTTACTTGTCAATTCCAAATTGATGGTAGGTCCTTCATAGCAAATTTGATTTGTTTGCCTTTGTTTGGTTTGGATTTGATTCTAGGCATGGATTAGCTCTCTGCTAACCATGCTATGATAAACTATTCTGAGAAATCTATTATTCTTCCTCCTATACCTGTTAAGCCTGTTGAACCTATTAGTTTGTTTTTGAATTCTGTTAAGATAGGGAGTAGTGAGTCTGGTAATCAGGGATATGTTTTCCTTATGGCAACTGAAGTGGAACTTGAGCGGGTATTGGAAGAGATCCCCATAGTTAAGGAATACCTGAATGTGTTTCCTGATAACATACCGGAATTTCCCCCAAAAAGGGAAATCAATTTTCTATAGAGTTAGTACTAGGGACGGGGCCAATCTCTATAGCACCCTATAGGATGTCCCCACTGGAGTTGTTAGAGTTGAAGGGACAATTGGAAGAGTTGTTTTTGTAAGACCTAGTGCCTCACCTTGGGGAACCCCGGTGTTGTTTGTGAAAAAGAAATATGGAAGTATGAGGCTATGTGTGGACTATAGACAGTTGAACAAGTGACTGTGAAAAACAAGTATCCTTTGCCTAGGATAGATGACTTCATGGATGAACTGCAAGGTGCAGCTGTGTTCTCTAAGATTGATTTGAGATCTGGATATCATCAGATAAGGGTGAAAGAGGAGGATATACCCAAGATAGCTTTTAGGACAAGGTATGGTCGTTATGAGTTTATGGTGATGTCGTTTGGATTGACTAATGCCCCTGCCTTTTCATGGATTATATGAATAGAATCTTTAGACCCTACTTGAATAAGTTTCTAATTATTTTCATAGATGATATTCTCATCTGTTCGAGAACAAAGGAGGAACATGAAGAGCATTTGAGGGTTGTATTAGGAATCTTGAGGGAAAAGAAGCTTTATGCTAAGCTATCTAAGTGTGAATTTTGGATGGAAGAAGAGAAATTCTTAGGACATGTGGTGTCACAAAGAGGTATCACCGTAGATCCAAGTAAGATTGAGGCTATGATGAATTGGGAGAAACCAACCTCAGTAACTGAGATAAAGAGTTTCTTGGGTTTAGCCGGTTACTGCCATAGGTTTATAATAGGTTTATAAAAAGATTTTCCCAAATATCTTTGCCCTTAACTAGGTTGACAAGGAAGGATGCCCCATTTGTATGGACCATGGACCATGAGAAAAGCTTTCAAGAGCTAAAGGGAAAGTTAACCTCAACTCCAATATTAGTTTTGCCTAATCCAAGTGGGCCATTTGAGGTTTATTGTGATGCCTCGGGGAGAGGATTAGGTTGTGTCTTGATGCAGAACAGGTACATGGTGGCTTATGCCTCTAGGCAGTTGAAGCCTCACGAAGCAAACTACCCAACCCATGACTTGGAGTTAGCAGCGGTAGTGTTTGCCCTGAAGATATGGAGGCATTATATGTATGGTGTGAGGTTTGAAGTGTTCTCTGATCATAAGAGCTTCAAGTATCTCTTTGATCAAAAGGAGTTGAATATGAGGCAAAGGAGATGGATGGAGTTTCTAAAGTATTATGACTTTGGGTTGAACTATCATCATGGGAAAGCCAATGTGGTGGCTGACGCTCTAAGTAGGAAGTCCTTGCATGCGTCATGGATGATGGTCAAGGAGGATAAGCTAGTAAGGAGCTTTAGAGACCTTAACCTCGGAGTGGTGTTGACCCCCCATAGTTCAAGATTGAATCAGCTTAGGGTGACGAGCGATTTTAAGAGTCAAATTGCTCAAGCCCAGAGCGAGGAAGAAGATTTCCTGAAAACCCTAGCGTTGGTGGAAGAAGGAAAGTTGAAGGGTTTTGCTAGAGGTACAGATAGACTGTGAAGGTTTGAAGGAAGGGTATGTGTACCCGCAAGTGGTGACTTCCGAAGAAGGATTGAAGGAGGCTCACAAGAGCCATTTCACCATACACCCTGGTGTGACGAAAGTGTATCAAGACGTTAAAAAGATGTTTTGGTGGTCAGGATTGAAGAGGGACATTGCCGAGTTGGTAAGCAAGTGTCTAGTCTACCAAAAGGTGAAGATTGAACACCAAAAGTCTTTTGGTATGTTGCAACCATTAGAGATCCTAGAATGGAAATAGGAAAGCATCTCTATGGACTTCGTGATGGGTTTACCCAAAACGCAAGCTGGTTTTGATGCGATATGGGTAATTGTTGACAGATTAACCAAGTCTGTCCACTTTTTGCCCATTCGAGCTACTTATCCTTTGAAAAAGTTAGCCCAGCTGTATGTTCAAGAGATAGTAAGGTTGCATGGTGTACCTTCAACCATAATTTCGGATAGAGACCCGAGGTTTACCTCTAGATTCTGGGGAGTTTTGCAAAAGGCATTTGGGATGAGGCTTTCCCTAAGTACAACTTATCACCCCCAGACAGACGAACAATCAGAGAGGACTATCCAAACTTTAAAGGACATGTTGAGAGCCTGTGTATTGGATAATTGAGGAAGTTAGGATAGATACTTACCTTTGATTAAGTTTGCCTATAACAGCAGTCATCATGCAAGTTGTAACATCCTCAATTTCTTGTCGTGTTAAATTACCTCAGTACCCCTAAGTAATTAGGCACTTAATGAGAAATTATGAGATTAAGGCTTAATTAAGGGGTTAACGAAGAGTTTATGAGTTAACTCGGATGAGAAAAGTCAAGAGAATGCTTAATCGAGATTAAATTATCTCCAATTAAGCAAGTCAGAGCCTTTATAGCTTAATTAAGCACTAATCACCCTTAATTATCTTAATCGCAAGATTAATTTTTATTAATCATGCTTTTGTGTGTTAATCACTAATCCTTGCTTAATCATCTTAATTAAGTTGTATGAGCACTTAATCACATGATTAAATTCAAATTTAGTCAACTAGACAATAAAGTAAAAAGTGGTGTCATAAAAGCATAAAGCATAAGATAAGAGCGCTTTATGTAAGAATTAGTATATGCTTTGTTCCCCTATCATCGAATTTGTCCCTCTAAACCTTAATTAACACAAAATTAAGAAAATATCTCCTTCCTTCCCCTTTATGTTGGACGCCACTTTCTCTCCACCCTCATCCATTTTCATTTTCACACTTTTATTCTTTCTCTAAGTTTTCTATTCCTCCAACTTCTCTCTAAAATTCTCTCTTCTTCTTCTTCATCTTCTTCTTCCTTTCTCCACCACCACCACCCAAAACCTCTCACTTAGCCCTTCAAGGACCTCATCTTTGGGTCTTTGGAGACAAGATCAAAACACTAAAACCTCCATTTTCACAAAATCTCAAGAGCTTCTCCTTCCACCAAGCCAAACCGCCGCCATCATCACCAAGAAGAGCCATCATCTTCTTCTTCTCCTTCCTTGTTGTAGTGCCATTTTGATAAGGAGGTAGTGCTCTTCATCTTTTTCATTTTGTTTGCTCAAGAAAGCTTGGTGCTTGGTTCTTTCATAACCAAGATCTCTAAGTGAAAACTTGAGAAAATCCTTTATGCTCTTCAAGAGCAAAAGTTTCCATTTTTGGCAAAATATGTTCTTGTTGTTCTTCAAGTGTTCTTGATGTTTCTACTTTTAGAAAAATATGTTCTTGTTGTTCTCCAAGTGTTCTTGATATTTCCCTTTTTGGCAAAATATGTTCTTGATGTTTCTACTTTTGGAAAATATGTTCTTATTATTGAGTGTTCTTGATGGTACCTTGTTTAAGGTTGTTCCTTTTCTTATGATGAGTTGATGGTTAGAAAAGCTTCATCTTTTTATGTTTTCATGATTAGATAAGACTATGAACATCCTAAAAGCGTAAAACTTTAAAAAGTTTGCTTCTTGATTCCTTAAAAGTGGCGCAACTTTTAAGCTTCCATAAAGTTTTATTTTGTTTTATTTTGAAGGCAAAAATACATGTAAAAGTCTAAGCTTTTTGGAATAATAAGCCTTTTTGAGTTAGAAAAATGATATCTTGTCACTTAATGTCTTAGAAGTCAAACCTTAAAGGAAAGACTTTTCATAAAGTTTCAAACTTTAATCAAGAATGAGACCTTTAAGTCATAAAAGTGTTGTTTTGTAACATTTAATTCATAAAGTTTAGATCTTGAACCAAAACAATGCAAAAAGGTGTTAACTTTTATAAAGATCAAGACTTTTTAAACTTAAAGTTAATCTTTCATATCACTAGTTGATAAAGTAGGAATCTTTTTAATGTAGAGACAACTTTAAGTTATAAAGTTGAGACCTTCATGGTCTTAGAATAATTAAATAAGTCAACTTTCATAAAAGAACAAGACTTTTTAGTTAAAAAGCTAGTAACTTGTATCATTATTTCATAAAGATTTAATCTTTAAGATAAGAGCTTAATGTTTAAGGCACTTACTTTTATAAAGAATAAAACTTTATAACTACTTTATAAGAATGACAACTTTTATAATATTTAATATAAGATCTTGTTAGCTTAGTGATAAAAGCTTGAAACTTTGTAACTTGGTTAAGTTAAAAATCACCATTGGTGTTTAGTGAATATGGTGTTGTTGGGTTCATAATGTGGTTATGCGTTTTCATGACCCAAGGATTAGAGGGATCTCGAACTCCTTGGGAACAGAAGTATGATTAGGGCCTCTGAGCATACCATGAACCTAGGAATCACTAAGTGCACTATCTCAAGGAAAGGAAACAATCACTTAACTTAATTAATTTGAACAAGTGTTCCATAAGATATGAACTCAAGTAAAGAATAATTTCATATGAGAACTATGTAACTAAAAGACCCCACACATATATCTTAACTATGTGATTCTCTCATGGGTAATTACGAGAAATCATGTGATAATTCATAATATTCTTCACAAAGAATAACACAACTATGAACCTCTTTAGGGTATGAATGTATAATGCCATTTGGCATGATGAATGACAAGTTTGATTGAGCTCTGTCTCATGATTGAATGATGAGTATGATGATATGATATAGATATGATGAACTGTTGGTTGAAAGTTGATGATTAGCATTTTGGGGAAGCTCCGGTCTAGCCGTTATGTTACCGAATTTCTGTCAAAATTATGGACTTAGTCATATCATTGCATGTGTCTAGTCAAAGAAGAACTATGCATGTAAAGTATAATGATAAGAAAAGAAACCATGGGATATAACCCCTCGATCACTTTCGAGAAGTGAAAGACGGTGATCCACAAGGAACCTCTATAAGGGAGGCAAGGGTGACATGGAGGACCCTCCAACTTAGAGGTAACCAATATCGGCTTAATCTGATTTGGTTAGTACTGCATGACGGCAGTCACGGAATGAGCTCATGTTCCAAAGCAGTCTATTTCAAAGGAAAAGTAAATGAATGTTAAGCACGTGCTAAAAATGAAAGTCAAAGTAGGACCATGGTCAAGTTGATGAATTCCATAGTCATGCATGTTATCACATTCCTTATGGCATTGTGAATGTTTATTATGTATATTAGCATGTATGCTTATGTATGACGTTACGGATATGATGATTAATTTAAAAGCAACCCGCGTCGGGATTTACGTTTTCTGAAACTATTAAAATTGAATCGATATCTGTCCAATATCTTTATATTAAACCTGAAGTGGCTGAGACGATGACGATGACACTGTGTTTGTCTAGTCGCGATCCTACTGAGAAATTTAGTATTTCTCATTCCTACGTTTTTGTGTCATCTTTAGAGGATGCTGGCATCGGGTAGGGTGGTGATGTTCGTTGTTTTCCCAGTGAAGCATTGGCACTTTGATCCGGTGCTAAATGCATCCGTGATGACTACTCAGGCAGCAATGCGGGTCTACATATTCCATAGACGCCAGTTCCGTGCACCCATGATGAGTCTGTTTTTCGCCCTTATGAGCCATTCGAGGACATCACTATAGATGATGTTTGCCCGCTTTTCCTTCCTTCGAGGTACCCTACTGACGGAGATTCCGACTCAGACACCCACCTGACACTGACAGTTTCATTGGATTTCGATTCTTCGGAACCATCCTATCCGAGCTACCACGTGGAGATGGACCCATCTGAGCCTTCCTTCCTGTCCGTGATTCGCCTGTCGTCCGATTTGTCTTCTTCTTCAGCAGCCCCTCGTCACACTCCACCCCTGGTTCGTGGTCATGGGTTCATTCGTACTCGTGCCGTGCCTCGTGGGCTTGGCCATGCTTGAGGAGGAGGACGTGGTGATGTTTAGGGATGTAAATGGGGCGGGCGGGCGAGGATAGGCCCTGATCCCCGCCAGTAAATACCGCCCCGCCCCATATCCGTATGGTACTGCTTTTTATTTACTCAAGGGTTTATGGTGCAAGTGGATATCCATGGATACCCGTTAGAATATTAAAAATTTTAAAAATTTAAATTAAATATAAAAATTCTAATATCATAAAATATTTAAAATAACCATAAATAATAATCTAATTTAACAATTAAAATTCTAACAATTTAATATACTTAAAATAAAAATAAACACATAAAATAAACAAAAAATAAGTACAATAATCCAATTCTACAATCTAAATTCTAACAACTTAAAATACTTAAAATAAAAATAAATACATAATAGTAATCCAATCATTAATCTAATATATAATAAGTATAAATAAATCTAACTTATAAATTTAAACCTTAGTCTAATCAATTTAAATAACAATAATATTAGTTTAACTAAATTAATAATTTAAGGGTAAAATAGTAATTTCATAGCGGGTACCCGCGGGTATGGGGATAGTGATCCCCGCCCCCGCCCCGTTTAACATGCGGGTATTGAAAATCCCCGTCCCCATTACCCGCGGGGGCAAAATCTTCCCCCCATACCCGCCCCGTTGCGGGTATTACCCGCGGGTGCGGGTTTTTTTGACACCCCTAGTGATGTTTCTCCCGGTGGATTTGGGAGCGGCTACCTCCTGCCAGATGAGTGAGGTGTTGATTGGCATGCAGAGCTGAGCATGAGGATATCCCCTTTTTAGTTATAGCGAGAGTTATCATTTTCTTTCGGCATGTATGGGCGGATTAGGATTTCTTATGTATTTCCTTTTATCATGTATTTCGTTAGGATATTTTGTAGGGCCGACAGTAGGTATCGGACCCATTATTATCTTTGTGTATGACTACTGCTATTACTACTATTATATTAACTATGGGATAGCTATGGAATGAATGTTATCTTTATCTAAGATTGTGGTTATTCTCATTGCTTCTATTTATGTTAAATGCGCTGTATGAATGAGATAGCGACGTTTGTATTACACGTTCACGATGCGTTCATGGCTCTTGATTTCAAAAACGGTTTATTTGTTATTGTTAAAAAAAAAAATTTACCCCTATTTTCGTTAAAAAGTAATTTCTAAAAAGTAATGTTAGTTCCGCGAGCAAAAGTAACAACTAGTAATTCCACAATATGATTTAAGCATATAATGGAACTATTAGGGTGTTACAAAAGTATTAGTATGGCACCCTATGAAGCTTTATATGGAAGGAAGTGTCAATCTCCCCTATGTTGGTTTGAACCAGGTGAGCAAAACCTATTAGGACCTGATCTGGCGAGGCAGACCATAGAGCAAGTCAAAAGGATTAGGGATAGAATCCTTACTACGCCAGAGTCACATCCAGAGTTATGCGGATAAGAGGAGAAAGCCTCTAGAGTTCCAAGAAAGAGAACATGTGTTCCTGAAAATCACTCCTACGACTGGTATAGGTAGAGCCATGAAGGTCAGAAAGTTTAGCCCCCATTTTCTTGGCCCCTTTCAAATTCTCAAACGTGTCGGGTCAGTTGCTTATCAAATGGCCTTACCTCCAAAATTGTCAAACCTTCATGATGTCTTTCATGTGTCTCAGTTGAGAAAATACCATTCCGATCCTAGTCATCTACTTGAAACTAAAAGTGTACAGTTAAAGGAAGACCTAGCCTTCAATGCACTTGCCGTCTCGGATCGTGGATGGTAAGGGTAAAATAGCTGAGGAATAAGACAGTACCCTCGGTCAAGGTGGCTTGGTGTAGAGGACATATGGAAGAGTATACATTGGAGCTAGAGTCCGAGATGAAGAACGAGTATCCAGATTTGTTTACAGGTAATGAATCTTGAAGGCAAAATTCTTTTTAAAGGTGAGAAGAAATGTAACATTCTCAATTTCTTGTCCTGCTAAATTATCTCAGTAACCCTGAGTAATTAGGCAATTAATGAGAAATTATGAGATTAAGGCTTAATTAAGGGGTTAACGAAGAGTTTCTGGGTTAACTCGGATGAGAAATGTCAAGAGAATACTTAATCGAGATTAGATAATCTCTAATTAAGCAAGTCAGAGCCTTTATAGCTTAATTAAGCACTAATCGCCTTTAATTAGCTTAATCAAGTTTAATTAAGGTTAATTAGGCTTAATCACGAGATTAATTTTGTTAATCATATTCTTATGTGTTAATCACTAATCTTGGCTTAATCATCTTAATTAAGTTGCAAGAGCACTTAATCACATGATTAAATTCAAATTTAGTCAACTAGACAATAAAATAAAGAGTGATGTCACTAAAGCATAAAGCATTAGACAAGAGTGCTTTATGTCAGAGTTTGACCATTCTTTATCTCCCCATCATCCAATTTGTCTCCTTAATCACTAATTAACACAAAATAACACAAAAGTATCTCCATCCCTCCCTCTGAAACTTACGGCCAACATCATACAAACACACACGTTCACTTTTCATTTTTCAACTTCTATTCTCTCTCTAAGTTTCCTACTCCTCCAACTTCTCTCTAAAATTCTCTCTTCTTCTTCTTTATCTCCTTCTCCATTCTCTACCTCCATAACCAAACCTTCTTCACTTAGCCCTTCAAAGATCACATCTTTTGTTCTTTGAAGAAGAGATTCAAACACTACAAGCTTCATTTTCAAGAGAACTCAAAAGCTTCTCCTTCCTTCTTGCAAACCGCCACCATCATCATCAAGAGGAGCCATCATCTTCTTCTTCCTCTTCTCTTGTTTTGTGCCATCTTCAAGAAGAGGTAGTGATCTTCATCTTTTTTTTTTTTGTTTGCTCAAGAAAGCTTGAAGCTTGGTTCTTTTCACGACCAAGATCTTTAAGTGATAACTTGAGAAGATCCTTCATGCTCTTCATGAGCAAAAGTTTCCATTTTTGGCAAAATATATTCTTGTTGTTCTTCAAGTGTTCTTGATGTTTCTACTTTTGGAAAAACATGTTCATGTTCTTATTCTTAAATGTTCTTGATGTTCTGAGTGGTATTTTGCTTAAAGTTGTTCTTTTCTTATGATGGGTTTATGATTAGAAAAGTTTCATCTTTACATACTTTTCATGATTTGATAAGACTATGAGCCTCCTAAAAGCTTAAACCTTTAAAAAGTTTGCTTCTTGATGCATAAAAAGTGGCGCAAGTTTGGTGCCTTCATAAAGGTCTTATTTTGTTTTGTTTTGAGGTCAAGACTACATGTAAAAGTTTAAGCTTTTTGGAATATTAAGCCTCTTTGAGTTATAAAAATGGTATTCTGTCACTTGATGTTGTAAAGATTGATTTTTGGATGTAAATCCTTTCATAAAGTTTTAAGCTGTAATCAAGAAGGTGACTTTAAGTCACAAAGTTATAAGCTTGCACACTAGGTCTTGTAAAGGTGGAATCTTGAAATGAATATATTAGTAAAGTTCCAAGCTTTAAGCAAAAATAGCATTAGTCATAAAATTGTTAACTTTTATAAAGATCAAGACTTTATAACTCTAAAGCTAATGTTTTATGTCATTAGTTCATAAGCAGGAACCTTTTTAATTTAGAGACAACTTTAAATCATAAAGTTGAGACCTTGGTGGTCTTAGAATAATTAAAAGAATCAACTTTCATAAAAAACAAGACTTTTTAGTTAAGAAGCTAGTAATTTGTATCATTATTTCATGAAGATCTAATCTTTAAGATAAGAGCTTAATTTTAAAGGCACTTACTTTCACAAAGAATAAAACTTTATGACTAATTTATAAAGAATGATAATTTTTATAATACTTAAGGTAAGATCTTGTTATATTAGTGATAAAAGCTTGAAGCTTTGTAACTTGGTTAAGTTAAAAATCATCCTTGGTGTTTAGTGTAACATCCACCACGAGTTCCGACTTCACCTTTAAATTTCCATGATTTCCGACTTCATCTGATTTCTGACTTTATCTTCAATTTTGATTATTCCTGATTTCCAACTTCATGTTCCAATTTCGAGTTAAATGAAGTGGCTTCTGAGTTCCAATCTACGACTTTGAGTTAAAGTATACTGTACATAATTTCCGACTTACGGGTTTAAGTTTGATATTCTTGTCCATGACTTTCGATTTCAAATTGTTTTTATGTGATTGTGATTCCGATTTCCGACATTAGTCCATATTGGTCTTCCAAGTTATGAATGATTCCAAATTCCTGAGTTCCGACATTAACTATAGTATTCGTCATTTCCGACTTACGACTTAATGTTTCAAAACAAGCTGTACATGGTTTCCGCCCTCCGAGTTTATAGTGATGGTCACAAGTACTGACCTCCGGGTTGAATGTTACGAGATCCGACCTTAGAGTTGAACTCAAATAGAATGGACACGAGTTCGGATCTTTGAGTTGATTTCCAAGTCAAACACGAGTTCCGATCTCCGTGTTTATTCCCAGGATCTTTCCATTTCTGTTGGTGTTCCCAAGTTTGAATGGGGAGTTCCGAGATTATGTGATTGTAAGCTGTATGACTTCCGACATCCGACTTTGCTTCCAAGTTTCAAATAAACCAGACAAGTTTTCCGATATCCGATTTCATCTCCGAGGGGCAAATAAATAGCACGAGTTCCGACTTTAAGCAGAATCGAGACGAGTTCCGATTTCAGATAGAATGGAAGCGAGTTCCACTTCTGGGACCACGTGGAGGATAATTTAGCCTCAAAAGAGGGAGACATGGCCGAACTCCAATCACAAAATTTCAACCAATCAACACTCACAATTCCAACTACCCTCAGGCATTTAAATCAGACTCTCCTTCTCATTTCTGACTAACTTGCCCCCCCTCTCCCTCTTGCTCCAGCCCTCTTCTTCTCTTCCCTCTCAACCTACTCCATCAAATCTCCAAACTTTGTCAAGATTCCATCAATCCAAATTCAAATTCAGCAAGATCACACCTAAAGGAGGTAGGATTCCATTCCTGTTCCTAAATTCTTGAACTGTGGCTTTATGAAATTTTACTTTTCTTCATGTATTTAATGATATGTTGAATATATATGATGAATTATGATTGGATTAATATGAAATCTTGAGTTGGAATTAGAGTTAGAAGAAGAAAACTAGGAGAAGTGGAGGATTGGGATGCTACCTAAGTGAGAAGCCACATGACAGTCCGTATGGCGGAGTGTATGGCTCCGCCTAAAACTGGTTAAATCCTATGAAACTATTTTTATATGAAATTAGACATTCATAGCTTTCCATATATATATAATATAAGGTTATTGGATTAGTATTGAGAGAGATATGAATTTTTGAAGTTTGACCTAGGAATCAGGACTTTCATCCGGGCAGTGTGACTTGAGAAGGGTGTAACTCACCCTACACAACTCCAAATTGAGTGAAACTAACTTTGTTAGAAAGCTTACACATAGGGAACATTCCATAATGAAATTCCAAGATTGTTATGATCCCAATTGTTCCCAGTGGTTCGAGGAAGTTACCCGATGTCCAAACCAGGCCAAAATAGGGTAGTTCAAGAAGGTCAGATTTCAGGACTTATAACTCGAGCTATGCTAAAGCAAATCGAATGAAACTTATTACAAATGAAAGGTTGTCCTATTAGGTTTGATACGACGCTAATTTTATATGATTTGGATTTGGTTTCGATTTTTAGTGAATTTTTACTTCCAAGAGTATAATTTGGATTAGTGACCGAATAGGCTGAGGCAAAATATAAATATCTGGAGCTACACATATCGAAATGAGACGGGACTAAAAGGGTTGAAAACTAGACACATAGAGATACGACATATGCAAAATTTAGGTTTAAATGAGTTGAATAGAAGTAAAGGTGGATTAGACAAAATTCAGGCAGAAATGAATAGAATTGGCAAAAATGACCACATTGATGGTTTCACAAGTGTTAGTGAACATATGAGGCTTGAGTTGATAGTTGTAAGTTTTACCTTGATAGATATGTTAGATTGATTATACTGCTATGACTAATTTGTCCGTGAGAGTTGGTACTATTCATGGGGAAACGGATCTGATCCATTATGCTGCCATATTTACGGCAGAGGTCTATGAAGCTATGAGTGTTTATATTACAAGAAATTTATGATATCAACAACTATACAATTATGAATTTGTATGTGGAAATTCTATATGCAAGAATGATATAAGTATGATATGAGGTATATGAAAATAAATGATGAAGTATATGTATGAGTGTATTCAGCATGTCTATGCTTGATTATGCATGATAATGAAAAGACATAAATATATTAAATGTGAATCCCTTTATTTGGAGGCAGTTGCACATTGAATCCCTCCCTATGAAGGCAGTTAAATAAGATGAAATGTGAATCCTTGTTAAATAAGATGAAATGTGAATCCTTTCACTTGGAGGCAATTGCACATTGAATGCCTCCTTGTGAAGGTAGTTAAAAGACAAAGATGTGGGTCCCTTCACTTGGAGGCAGTTGCACTTTGAATCCCTTCCTGTGAAAGCAGCTAAAACTATGAGATCCCTCTACCTTGGAGGCACGTGGTTAGATGAGATCCCTCTATATTGAAGGCACGTGGTCAGATGAGATCCCTCAATTTTGAGACATGTGACCAGAAGAGATCCCTTCAATTAGAGGCACGTGACTAAAATGAGATCCCTCCAAGACTAGAGGCACGTGAATCCCCTTGTAGGTTAGTCTGTGTGACGACGGTCACGAGATGAGCTGACGAGCTCACTCCTAGATCAGACTGCCCAAGGGCAGTAAAGACTAAAGACTAAAGATTAACGCATATGCAAGCACCCTACTCACATGAGGCATGGCATGACCCAGCTAGTGTGAGTATAGGGGACAGGGCTTACATGAGGCATGGCATGAAGAACATATTCCTAAGGAATGTAACATGGCGATCACATCCCGATGGGGTATGACATGGCAATCATACTCTGGAATATGGCATGTTAAGCAGAAGATAAAGACAGAAAAGTAAATTTTATGTATCTACATAAATTTAAATACAAGTAAAAGCATGTACAAATGTTATGCCTCCTGTATATTAATGCTATTGTATTTTATTATATTTCAGTTATTATTCATAATATAATTCATGAATTGACCTTGTATGTGCTCTCCCAAATGCCAAGTGTATGAGTAAAATAAACTTTACTTCGGATAATATATTTTCGAACTATAAAATTAAATAACTTGTATAACATGATCACCTTTTTCATAATAAACTGAAGTAACTGGAGATGACAACAATGACATTACGTATGATAGTTAAGGAATCCTAATGAGAATTCAAAATTCTCATTCCTATTTCCGTGTTATCTCCATATAGTGCAAGAAGTTCCGAAGATGGCTGAAGTTGTTATCAGATAAGGTCTGCTCAGGTAATAGTAACAACTCTAGGGTGTGGTACTATGACTTAAGCATAGTACTGTACTTAAGAGAGTGTTACATTTAGTGAACATGGTGTTGTTGGGTTCATGATGTGGTTATGTGTTGTCATGATCCAAGGATTAGAGGAATCTCAAACTCCTAGAGAACAGAAGTATGATTAGGGCCTCTGAGCACACCATGAACCAATCACTAAGTGTACTATCTCAAGGAAAGGAAACAATCACTTAACTTAATTGATTCGAACAAGTGTTCCATAAGACATGAACTCAAGCAAAGAATAATTTCATATGAGAACTAAGCAACTAAAGGACCACGTACATATATCTTAACTATGTGATTCTCTAATGGGTAAGCACGGGAAATCATGTGATAATTCATAAGACTCTTTACAAAGAATAACACAACTATAAACCCCTTTTAGGGTATGAATGTATGATGCCATTCGGCATGATGAATAGTGAGTTTGATTGAGCTTTGTCTCATGATTGATTGATTATTGTGATGTGATAAATTATTGGTTGAAAGCTTATGATTGGCATTTTGGGGAGAGCTCCGGTCTAGCCGTTATGCTACCGGATTTCCATCAAAATTATGGACTTAATCATATCATTGCAGGTGTCTAGTCAAAGAAGTATTATGCATGTAAGGTATAATGATAAGAAAAGAATAATGAGACATGACCCTTCAATCACTTTCGGGAAGTGAGAGATGGTGATCCACAAGAAACCTCTATAGGGGAGGCAAGAGCGATATGGAGGACCCTCCAATTTAGAGGTAACCAATATTGGCTTAGTCTGATTTGGTTAGTACTGAGTGACGATGGTCACGAAGTGAACTCATATCCAAAAGCAGTCTATTTTAAAGAAAAGTAAAGAATGTTAGGCACATGCTAAAAATAAAAGAAAAGTCAAAGTAGAACCATGGTCAAGTTGATAAGTTGCATAGTCATGTGTGTTTCTATATTTCTCATGTGTATTATGAGTGTTTATCCCATGTGTTTGTATGTTGCCTATGTATGATGCTATGAATATAATGATAAATGTAAAAGCAATATGTTTCAGGATTTATATCTTCGGAAATTGTTAAAATTGAACCTATATCTGTCCACTATTTTTATAATCAAACCCGAAGTGGCTAAGACAATGACGATGACACCATATTTGTCTAGTCACAATCCTATTGAGAAATCTTGTATTTCTCACTTCTACATTTCTGTGTCATTTTCAGATGGAGCTGATGGCATCCGTGGTAACACTTCTGATGGTACCTGACTAGATAAGACGATGAGTTGCCATATTTCTTCACCTAGCTAAGAAGGATCGAGATAGTAGCATAGTATTTTCATTTTCTTAAGAGCCTTAGTTGGGCAGTTTATGTGTAATTAAGAACACATAGGAAGTCATGCTACTTAATTTGACCTATTACATATGTGATACTTATCAAGTGTAATGATGACCTTGATTATCTATGATTACATTCTTGACTTAATGTATTGTGTTATGTTGTTTCCATTTTGTCATATGTCTTATTAGTAACTCGGCGATATGAAAAACAACGTTCATATGTATGCGAGTATGTAAGCACTTAAAGGCTCAATTTTCAAGCATAAAGGTGTTAAAAAAAAATTAAATGCTATTTTCGTATATTATGCTAGTTTCAATGATAAGAACTTCCGCTAGTTAAGAGTAACAACTAATGATCCCATGAAATGACTTAAGCATAGTATGGTATTATTAGGGTGTTACATGCGATCCCAAGGTCTTCTTTAAACTTGATTGCATTATCATTGATTTTGGGAGAAGTAAGCCTGCTAACTCCTATAAACTTCCATCTGTATCTCGAATCTATGTTGAGTAACACTTCTCCTTTTAATGAATCATTCTAGAATAAAAATTTCCTCTTTTCCTTCTTATAATATTATATTGCTCTTATAGAAGAGTTTATCTTTGTCTCAGTTCATTACGGCTTTCCACTTCACTATTATTTCAGTCTGTGGGGTCAGTTGCATTCCTTTTGGTCACTAGATGCCCATTTGCAAGTTTCAAATCTTCGTCACCCCATCTTAAATCTAGATACGTCCCTTATTGAACTCCTTCACCCATAGCGCTCACAGCGGTGTCTAAAGGTAACCATTACATTTTCTTTTCACCTCTAACTACTATACCTTCTTATCAGTAACATATTGAAGATGGTCCTCTGGTATGGTTAGGGGTGATAGAGTTTTATCATAACTAGATCTTTCATTACTTTGATTATGCTTAATGGATAAGAGACATCTGTCTTACTCCACATGCCACCATAGCCCGAGAGTGTCCTTACTTCGATTTAGTAGGGAATATACCACCTTTTTCTCCTAAGAAATCGTTTATGACTTCCTCTTCTTTCTTGTAACATATTCAAACAAGTCCTTTCCTTGATATGGTACATGGTTTGATGAATTCTTTCAAAGTTCGTCCAACTATCTTCCTCTAATGCCGAGATCCTAACTAACATTCCTTCGCTTGTAGTTGCTATAGAGTTAGCTCCCAAGACTTTAAGGGAGATGGTCGTTCTGTCCTCTAAAAGGAGACTTGGAGAGTTTCTCCTTATCTATGCTTCAGGCTTCCATTCTTGACTCCTTATGCTTAACCTTTGCCTTACCCAACTGAATTCCAAACTTCTGAAGTAAGGGATCTAACCTTTACACTATGGCATCACCATACCCATTATGGCAAGACCATTGCCTAAGCTTGCCGGTGGATTACTTTCAAGGTAATCTCACCTACGAAGAAGAATAAGGGTACTATCCAAACCGCATTATATAACTTCATTGGAGGATAGTTACTTTATTCCTATTGGTTATCCATTAAACGGATAGGATAGGCAAAAGGATTCTCTAGATGAAATCTAGAGAAAACAGCCTAACTCGAGTAAACACTAATAAGGCTTAAGACAATCCTCATCAAGGCAAAGAAAATTCTCACTCGGCTCGTCTCAAATTGATATCTCATCCTTGACAACTTGAATTTATGGCTTCTCAATAACATTAGACAAAACAAACCTTCTCCTTTGTAGCCAGGTTTACTATATCTATTGCAAACTGTCCAACATATAATTCGTTCGATCAAATCCCCAGCTTTACCACACTCCCCAGCCTATCAATCATTAGCCTTTCCTTAGCAACCTCTACCACCTTGAGGGTTCCCTCATAATAACTACATCGAGAAGATTCCTAATAAGCCTGTCAAGTGCCATAGGCTTCTGTCCATACAAAATCTTATATTGAGGTAATCAAACTCAATATTCAGTCAAGTACGACAGATAGTCCACAATACTCACAAGGCTACCATGCACAATTACCTTTGTCGTCATCACACAAGAACCTATAGCATGGTTTATCTAGACTCTTTGAGTATGCTTTAGATGCATAGTCAGTCTATCCACAAGCCTATACAAGACGAACTGCTCTGATACCATAATGTAATATCCTCCAAACATACATGCCATGCTCGAGTCATAGGGCTATATTTAGAGATTGTTACTACTACTGTAAAAGAATTTTAACTAAGAAAATATTATACATATGACTCTAAAACTTCAAAATCCTTTACTGAATAAGGGTTTATAATCTTAAATATTTGTACATATAAGGTAAAATAACTTTAACTTGAGAGAAACTTAAGTAATATTGTATATAAATGTTGTCTTGGCTTGCTGTCATCACTTCGTGGCTATCCATCACCCACTTTGGTCTCCCGAACTACGCTTAGGTCTAGGTCTTGTATCTTGTATGTATACCCAAAGCATCTGCTACAAGCTCGACATCTATCCTAGTATTAGAATGTTTATGGAAAACAAACAAACAGGCAGTGTCCTCTGTAGGAAAACTCAAATCACTAATCATACAGGGTGTCATCATAGACATTCTAGCCGCTTTAGTTTATTAAGAAAACTTGAGCATATTTATATAAGCATTAGTTCAATTTTAAGTTTGAAAATATATTTCTCAAAGCAGATTATATTTTAACACTCACTTGGTTTATTTATGGCGAGTATAATAACAATAACAATATAACATTTCAAACATAGTCATAATAGCATTTATAACATAATGAGAGAGTTAAATATGCATATGCTAATGCATCTTCCTGACTTATGCAAGTGCACTTGACTTTCTTATCTTTTTCTTTAACTTGCATCTTGTTCTTCTGTACTTGGTCCCTCAGAGGTGAATGGCCTCTTTCATCTTAGGTAATAGCTTGCTTCTCAAGTTTGAGCTCATACTTATACATAAGTGACAGGTTTACGTTCCTCAACCCTCACATCGATCTATTCCCCTTATTTCTGGTGGGGGTTGGCCCAAGTCTTAGACAATACCACGTTGGCCCACTGCAAGGTGGAGGCTTGGTATGTCCCTTTTATAAGTTCTTATAATCTTCCTTCTTTTTTGGACATGATCATACATGCACATGCTATATGCATTATGCATATACTTCATATCATACTTTAATCATTCTTGTATGCATGATATCTATATACATAACATAAAATATATATGATCATAGCATTCATGAATTTTTGCCGAAAATTTGGCAACATAACAACTGAAATACGGAGGGTCCCAAAGAAATCAATATATTCAGTTGGCCAACCAATCATAGTAACCATAATCATCAACATTATACCGTTGGTGTGAAATTGTATAAATTCATATGACATTAACCTCCTCATAACTTATGGAACCCTTAATTCGAGACAATTCTCAAGTTATACCTTTATCCTCAAATCTACCTTGTTTTTATAAATTTCACTAAAATTCCATTTTAGCTCATTTTAATCTAAAAATTGAATATGGTGTAGCCTCATTAGTCTATTTTTGAACCTCTTTAGTTTCACTAAATTTTGAGGTCTATAACTTGAGTTATTATAGTTTTACTCAAGGCTGCCTTGTCTGAGGACAGACATGCTCAGTTATCTTTAGAAAATCATTAAAAATCCATCCTGTACCATTTTTACCCGAAATTTAATAAAATTATAGCTATTAGAACGTCTTTCAATTCTCACAGGTTTCACTCCAATTGGGTAACTAGAGCTTAAGTTATGTGCTCTTCAAGTGAGCTATCCTATTTCCACCCAAACAAAGCATAAGTCAAATTCAAAGAATTATTGAGGAAAATCTGCTCATGATGTAATTCTGAAATTTTTATGACATATTTCTCTTTCTGAAAAAAATTATTTTCACTTAATTTAAAGTTATATAGGGAAAATTATGCCCTTCTCATCACCCTCTAGTCAGGGTAGAGATTGAATTCTAATAGCAAATTTTAAAAATCCATAACTAATTCATTTGAAATCCAATGGTCTTATAATTTATATCCCTAGATTGCTCTTGAAGTCTAGTCTTATCTAAAATTATCTTTGTTTGAATTTGAGTTTTGTAGGGTGAGTTATGGCCTATGTGGTATGGACAGTGTCTTAAGATTCTATCTCAGAGCTTTTCTATTTTGGTTTTCTTTTGATCTTTTGAGCTATTTTTCAACCCAAAGTAAGTTTTTCTATTTCAAATCACTAGAAAAACACAATAATATCATCATACAAGCATGAACCAAGGATGTCACAAGAGTATCACTTCAACCACAAAACTCATACAAAACCAATAACAGCTAAGGATTTGAGCTACCTACCTGAAAATTCTTGAAATCATGGAAGCAAGGAAGTCAAGAGCAATATCCTAGCCTCCTTCTCCTCTCATAGCAGTGACATATATGGTGGTGGAGGGATTCCACTTGATGTTAAATCATCATATTGAGAAAGGGATATTGTAGAGAAGAAGATGAAGGTCAATTTTCATAAAAGAAGCATGTGATTTTGAGGCCTAGAAGGCTTCCAACTTTGAACTTGAAGCTTTTAGTTATGGAGGATGGTGAGAAGAAGGTGAGAATGAAGAAGAAAATGGAGGTGGATGGAGGAGAGTAAGTGGTTGAAATTCCAAGGGTAACAAAGGAAGAATTGGTGACTTCCTTACTAAGTTGGTTTGGCTTCTCCTTGAAGCTTTGTGGATTAAATCTCATTGGTGGGTTTGGAGCAAAAATTAAATTCTCCTAGGCTTAAGTTTTGGGTGGTCTTAGTCCATTCACCTAGAACGCCGGTGTGGCTCGTCTCTAGCCACATGCTCTGGCTATTCCTTTGACAGGTCTATCTAGTCCCTGGGGGATTATTCCCCTGGGCTTGTCATACTAGAGAAAACATAGGACCTTTGAGAATTAATTCAAGGTGTCTAGGCAATAATTTGGATACTCTAAGTTACCGAGATAATATATATATATAGTGTGAGAAATATTACACTTTTATTTAAAGTCAAGTGTAGAAAATACCAGTTATAGAGTTATTACATATAGTTTAGTTGTCTGCTAATGTTATGGATCCACATAATCTCGGAATTGAAATTTTTTTGCTATTGTCCCTCTTGACAACTATTAACCTTTATTTATAGCTTTGCTATTATAATATAAAAAATTATAATTTTGCCCTTCCTTTTTCTACAACTTCCTATTTACGATTTTGCCTTAACTTTGGGCCTGAACTTCCTTCTATCCCAATCTATCCCTAGAGCTTGGGATATTACAGAAAATACTAGTTGCAATGAACCAAATGCAAGTAATTTTGGTGTTCAGGGATGAGAGATTGCTGCAACAATAGCACTTACATTGCATGATGTGCTTGCCCATTTTGGATTTAGTGTGCACTTGACAAGCTAAAACATTACATTTGCTTTAAGTAGCATAAATAAATTTCCACAGCATTTGGCCAACACTGTTTGTCTCACATAACAATGGTGCCTAACTAAAGACTTCCCCAGAATCAGCAAAGGTTTAGTGTTTTACCTTGCCTGGTCAAGTTCTCCTAAGAGAACAATTTAGATCCATGAGTAGTTTCAAATCCTACAAAATATATTGATACACAGACTCAAAGTAGCATAATGGGGATATCATATCCTACAAAAGATTTTCTCTATTAAGTAAGATATCACAACAAAGATTAACAAGCTAATGATCAGTTTGTCAATGTCCATGTAACACCCTAATAAACCCATACTACGCTTAAGTCGTATTACGGCATTTTATTAGCTGTTACTTATGCTCGTGGAAAACTAAACTTCATTTGAAATTAAAGTACGCGGAAAAATACGGTAAAATTTTTCTTTTTCTTTTGAAATACGTCGTCACTTTTTGAAAGTAAAGCCTTGAACGAGAAGCTAGACAGAGTAACGGCGTGTCGTATACAATACGTACTCCAATATCATAAAATCAGAGAAAGATAAATGAATAGTAATTCACAAGTACATTGCATTATATAGCAAAGTCATTACATCGATATGGGTTCATAATATATATATATACATACATATATATCAACATTACATCAAAAGAGGCTCATGGTCGAGCCATGGTCCAAATACTAGATACTAAGTACAAATTTGAATGACAATGCTCAGCTCAAAAGAAATATGCGGAGGTGCAGAGCGATGGTCGCTACAAGTCCCAAAACAGCTTCGTCTTGCACCCCACGTCACACGTCCGCTCACCGTGTTGGGGATCCACGCTCCACTCCACCGGATGCGCCGTCGAGATCTGGTGACGATACGGAAGAATAACGAGGGTGAGAAATGGAATTTCAAGAGACTCGAACCCGACACGAAAGTGTCATCGCCATCATCCCACCACTTCGGTTTTATTAATGAAAATAGTGGGCATGCATACGGTTCAATTCTTGCATTTTTCGAAATCGTGAACATCCGAAGCGGATTCAATTTTAACATACTCTCTAATCATTTATATCATAACATACATGGGCATAAGTATAATCATATAAAAATGCATGACTGTGCTATAAGTTTTTCTTAACTTCTTCCCTTGCTAGGGTTTAGACCGAGGTCCCTTTTCTTTTCTTAACTTAACTTTATCTTCTCACCCACTAAACATAAGTGGTAATGAGCTCATACCGTGGCCGTCGCCACCATAGAATTTCGGTACTTACACTAGCTGGGTCATGCCATGCCTCATGTAAGACCTATCCCCTATACTCACACTAGCTGGGTCATGCCATGCCTCATGTGAGTCGTGGGTGAGGGGAAATTTAAATTAGGTCACCTTCCCTTTTGAAGGATCATACCCTTAGTTCATCTTTTTCTTATTAAAGCTTATGATGCAAAGTTATTCGATTCTTTTCCACATTTAGGCGTTACATGTATCGCCCCAAATGTGGTTCCTTTATCAATCACCTCCGGGCGTTCGTGTCGCCGTCCCGCGGTGTTCATATTTATTAGTCTTTTCATGTTTATCATTAAGCATCATATTATCAACATATCATATTCATATCATCATGATTTATCATAATATCGTCATCATATCATTATCATCCTTATCATCATCATAACACTATCATAATCATCATCATATCACATCATCATCATCATGATCATCATCATATCATATCATAATCATCATCATCATGTCATATCATCATCATTACTCATCATCATCATAGCATCATGCTTGCACATAAACATAAGCATATTCTCAAGCAAAGTTTTATGAGCTTAGCTTAGTAAATTTGGTACAAGCTTTTAATTGAGATTGCCTCTTGTGTAAACTTCTTTTATTGGGCATAATGCCAATTTTGCCTAATGTCCTTTTTGATACTTTTTAAGTGAGTTATGAGGGCTCTCTAATGCTTAATGTGAGGATATTAATGTCTTAAAGCTTATTCCTCCTTATTCTTTAACTTTTACCATAACCAGTTTTTACTTTTACAGTGGGGCAGTAACTTTGAAAATTCACCATAATTTCATCTTTTACTCTTTTATTTCGAATTTTTGTGTGGATATAGTCCTCTGAGTCTATTTTTAAACAAAACAAACCCCACTTAAAAATTCACTTTGTAGCTTGAGTTATGCATATTTTATTCTGACTGTTCAGTTTCTAAGTTCACTCCCGGTACAGTGGATTGTTACTTCTCATTATAATTACTCAGAAAGAATCTGAGAAAACTGTTTTATGGGTTTGTTCCTCTATGTCTTAGCTTTCATTTGAACTTGGTCTCACTCAAAAATCATTTTTGTAGCTCGAGTTATACACATTTTAGTGTAGACTGCCCAGACAGAAACCAATCCGAGAACAGTCCACTTTGAAAAATCATATCTCACTCATTTTAACTCCGAATCTTATGTATTTTATATGTATGGAAAGATCTTTGAGTCTACTTTCATAGAAAAATAGTTTCGTTCCATTCTGAGTTTTGTAGCAATAAACATACCGCACGCTTTACAGACTGCCAGAATTCCAGATTCACTAGTTTTTTTAGTTTTTCACTTCAAGCTTATGGAGAAATTGTTATATCACTTCAAATCACCATTTTCATGTTTTAACTCATCATCATATTCAAAGTTTGAGTCACCAAATCAGTATTTTGAACCAAAATAAAGCAAGATACATAAAAACCATCATACCACAAAATCTCTTTTCAAAACAACATTTTCATCAAAGCAAGAACACTCATAAGGCAAGATGTGGTCATGAGACCTTGAAGCAAGTCCTAAAACCACCTAGCTATGAAGAGCTTAGGGGTTCTAGTTCCTGAAAAATATATGGAGAGGAAGGGTTAAAGTCACTACCAATTGGATTTCTTGAAAGCTTGAAGAGAAAGAAAGATGTTGGAGATGGCCTCCTTCCTCCTTGAGCTTGATAATGGGGCTAAGTGAGTGTTTGTTTTGCTTCCTCAAGAACCAAAGAGGGTGGTCCTTGAAGGGCTAGTGGAATGGTGAAAGGAAAGAGAGTTGGATGGGGTGTGAAAGTGGGAGGAAGAACAAGAGGAATTGGAAGAGTAGAAGAGCTAGAATGAGGCTTAGAGAGAAGTGGGAGCTTAGGCTTGTAGTGAGAGGATGAAAATCACAAATGAGAGAGTGGGAGGGCTAGTTTAGGCGCAAAAATGGGGAGAAGTGGGCTGATTGCTTTGCTTCTCCAACAAGCAAGAGAGAGTAGGTGAGTCTTACTTCTTTTCAAGCAAAGGGCTAGGAACTTTGGGGTAAAAGGGTGGGTTGTGTTTTCAGAGTCTTGGCACTTGGGTAAAGACTTGTAGGTGTTTCTTTCTAGTGGTTAAAGCATGGTTCATCCTAGGATTTGGCATTGGATGGCTAGGATCACACCAAGTGTCATTATCTTGAGGAAGGAGAGTACAACTCTTGTCATGACTTAAGGGATCTACTAATATGGGCTCTAGATCTTGTGGTGTATGATGAGAAAGTAAATGGATGGTTGGATATGGCTCTTGCTTTGACCAAACTTTCAAATAATAATTAGAGGGAAGTTTCTACATCTTTATGATTGTTACAATTATCTAAATGTTAATTAATCCAATTGGTTTAATCATACATTAGCACATTTTCAATAAAAAGGGATTTTTCTCATTAATTATGTAAGGAAGAGGTAAGGGTTAATCTTCATGTAATTAAGATGTGATACTTATATGCTCCTAGTTAATTAGGTTAGATCACCTTGGTTTTATGTTCTAAATCATGGATTAATAAGGATTGGGCAATTAGGCTTTTAATTATAACTTTTAATGCATTATGTTTCAATTGTTGACTTGCCTTTAATTTTCTAAGCTCTTGCTCATCGAGATTAGTCGATTAATTCTCAGTTAATCGTTAACCTCTCTAATTAGTCAGGATCACTGAACTAATTAGCTTAGACAAAAATTGGGGATGTTACAATCTCCCCTCCTTAAAAAGAATTTTGCCCTCAAAATTTGTTACAGAAATGTGCCTGGGGCGAGCTTGCCCTTGGTGCAGTTCCATGCAAAATGCCCAGGCTGCCCACATTTGTAGCAAACATTTTGTCCGGCGTAGCAAATCCCTTTGTGTTGTCTCTCACACTTTGGGCAGGTGCGATTCATTGCAAGCTTCGAGGGCTGGTCGGCGGGTCTTGGAGGTTTGGCGGAGGGCTCTTGTGGCTGGTTGCCCTTGGATCCTTCATCGTAGTAGGGCTTCTTTTGCAAGGGCTCCTTCGTGTTGCTCTTGAGGCCTTTGTCTCCTCTTACGGGCCTCTGATCTCTGGACCGCCAACTTTCGATTACATTCTTCTACTACACGGCTCTTATTAACAAGTGCCGCATAGTTCCTTATCTCCAATGGGGCCACTGATGCCAGAATGTCGGCCCGCAATCCTCCCTCATACTTCATGCATTTCCAATGCTCATCCGGGTTTTGCTGATACAATGTAGAAAACTTGCACAACTCCTCAAACTTCGCCGTGTACTCAGCAATGCTCATACCTCCTTGGTAGAGCCTCAGGAATTCCATTTCCTTCGCATTCCTTACGGACATCGGGAAGTACTTCTCATAAAAAGCCACCTTGAAGGCATCCCATGTGATCTCCCTCTGATCACTTTCCATCAAGCTTTTTGCTCCTTTCCACCAGAACTCGGCATCCGCCTTCAACATGTAAGTGGCAAAGGCCACCTTTTGGGTCTCTGAGCAAGCTAACACGGAGTAGATCTTCTCAATCTCTTTGATCCACTCATCGGCTTCGTCAGGGTTGAAAGCCCCTTTGAAACTAGGCGGGTTTGCCTTACGGAACTCCGAGAACTTCTGATACTCGGCATCCGCTCCATTTCCACCAACAGACTCTTCGGATCTTCGGTTCAACTGGTCCATCATATGCTCAGCAGCTGTAGCTTGAGCTTGCATTGCATTTGCCATCTGCTGGAAGGTCCTCATGAACTCGGCGAGGTTCGCGTTGTCGCTGCTCTCGTTGGAGGTACGTCTGCGAGTTGCCATTAGTTCCTGAACACACCATACAAAGATATCGAGTTGATCAGGCCCAACATTAAGCATAAGCATGGCAGCAACTAAAGGCAATCTCACATGACGGTCATGCATTCTAAGTCCTACATCCCATCATACAGACAGGATTCTCAGCACGACCTAACATAGCGCACGTAGAGTTATGCTTGGAAGCATAGTCAGTCCAACCTCAGGCTTTAACAGAATGAACTGCTCTGATACCATAATGTAACACCCTAATAAACCCATACTACGCTTAAGTCGTATTACGGCATTTTATTAGCTGTTACTTATGCTCGTGGAAAACTAAACTTCATTTGAAATTAAAGTACGCGGAAAAATACGGTAAAATTTTTCTTTTTCTTTTGAAATACGTCGTCACTTTTTGAAAGTAAAGCCTTGAACGAGAAGCTAGACAGAGTAACGGCGTGTCGTATACAATACGTACTCCAATATCATAAAATCAGAGAAAGATAAATGAATAGTAATTCACAAGTACATTGCATTATATAGCAAAGTCATTACATCGATATGGGTTCATAATATATATATATACATACATATATATCAACATTACATCAAAAGAGGCTCATGGTCGAGCCATGGTCCAAATACTAGATACTAAGTACAAATTTGAATGACAATGCTCAGCTCAAAAGAAATATGCGGAGGTGCAGAGCGATGGTCGCTACAAGTCCCAAAACAGCTTCGTCTTGCACCCCACGTCACACGTCCGCTCACCGTGTTGGGGATCCACGCTCCACTCCACCGGATGCGCCGTCGAGATCTGGTGACGATACGGAAGAACAACGAGGGTGAGAAATGGAATTTCTCAGTAGGACTCGAACCCGACACGAAAGTGTCATCGTCATCATCCCAGCCACTTCGGTTTTATTAATGAAAATAGTGGGCATGCATACGGTTCAATTCTTGCATTTTTCGAAATCGTGAACATCCGAAGCGGATTCAATTTTAACATACTCTCTAATCATTTATATCATAACATACATGGGCATAAGTATAATCATATAAAAATGCATGACTGTGCTATAAGTTTTTCTTAACTTCTTCCCTTGCTAGGGTTTAGACCGAGGTCCCTTTTCTTTTCTTAACTTAACTTTATCTTCTCACCCACTAAACATAAGTGGTAATGAGCTCATACTGGCCGTCGCCACCACAGAATTTCGGTACTTACACTAGCTGGGTCATGCCATGCCTCATGTAAGACCTATCCCCTATACTCACACTAGGTGGGTCATGCCATGCCTCATGTGAGTCGTGGGTGAGGAAATTTAAATTAGGTCACCTTCCTTTGAAGGATCATACCCTTAGTTCATCTTTTTCTTATTAAAGCTTATGATGCAAAGTTATTCGATTCTTTTCCACATTTAGGCGTTACGTATCGCCGTCCCCAAATGTGGTTCCTTTATCAATCACCTCTGGGCGTTACGTATCGCCGTCCCCAGGGTGTTCATATTTATTAGTCTTTTCATGTTTATCATTAAGCATCATATTATCAACATATCATATTCATATCATCATGATTTATCATAATATCGTCATCATATCATTATCATCCTTATCATCATCATAACACTATCATAATCATCATCATATCACATCATCATCATCATGATCATCATCATATCATATCATAATCATCATCATCATGTCATATCATCATCATTACTCATCATCATCATAGCATCATGCTTGCACATAAACATAAGCATATTCTCAAGAAAGTTTTATGAGAATTAGTAAATTTAAGTCTGATGTCTTTTAATTGAGATTGCCTCTTGTGTAAACTTCTTTTATTGGGCATAATGCCAATTTTGCCTAATGTCCTTTGATACTTTTTAAGTGAGTTATGAGGGCTCTCTAATGCTTAATGTGAGGATATTAATGTCTTAAAGCTTATTCCTCCTTATTCTTTAACTTTTACCATAACCAGTTTTTACTTTTACAGTGGGGCAGTAACTTTGAAAATTCACCATAATTTCATCTTTTACTCTTTTATTTCGAATTTTTGTGTGGATATAGTCCTCTGAGTCTATTTTTAAACAAAACAAACCCCACTTAAAAATTCACTTTGTAGCTTGAGTTATGCATATTTTATTCTGACTGTTCAGTTTCTAAGTTCACTCCCGGTACAGTGGATTGTTACTTCTCATTATAATTACTCAGAAAGAATCTGAGAAAACTGTTTTATGGGTTTGTTCCTCTATGTCTTAGCTTTCATTTGAACTTGGTCTCACTCAAAAATCATTTTTGTAGCTCGAGTTATACACATTTTAGTGTAGACTGCCCAGACAGAAACCAATCCGAGAACAGTCCACTTTGAAAAATCATATCTCACTCATTTTAACTCCGAATCTTATGTATTTTATATGTATGGAAAGATCTTTGAGTCTACTTTCATAGAAAAATAGTTTCGTTCCATTCTGAGTTTTGTAGCAATAAACATACCGCACGCTTTACAGACTGCCAGAATTCCAGATTCACTAGTTTTCTTAGTTTTTCACTTCAAGCTTATGGAGAAATTGTTATATCACTTCAAATCACCATTTTCATGTTTTAACTCATCATCATATTCAAAGTTTGAGTCACCAAATCAGTATTTTGAACCAAAATAAAGCAAGATACATAAAAACCATCATACCACAAAATCTCTTTTCAAAACAACATTTTCATCAAAGCAAGAACACTCATAAGGCAAGATGTGGTCATGAGACCTTGAAGCAAGTCCTAAAACCACCTAGCTATGAAGAGCTTAGGGGTTCTAGTTCCTGAAAAATATATGGAGAGGAAGGGTTAAAGTCACTACCAATTGGATTTCTTGAAAGCTTGAAGAGAAAGAAAGATGTTGGAGATGGCCTCCTTCCTCCTTGAGCTTGATAATGGGGCTAAGTGAGTGTTTGTTTTGCTTCCTCAAGAACCAAAGAGGGTGGTCCTTGAAGGGCTAGTGGAATGGTGAAAGGAAAGAGAGTTGGATGGGGTGTGAAAGTGGGAGGAAGAACAAGAGGAATTGGAAGAGTAGAAGAGCTAGAATGAGGCTTAGAGAGAAGTGGGAGCTTAGGGCTTGTAGTGAGAGGATGAAAATCACAAATGAGAGAGTGGGAGGGCTAGTTTAGGCGCAAAATGGGGAGAAGTGGGCTGATTGCTTTGCTTCTCCAACAAGCAAGAGAGAGTAGGTGAGTCTTACTTCTTTTTCAAGCAAAAGGGCTAGGAACTTTGGGGTAAAAGGGTGGGTTGTGTTTCTGAGTCTTGGCACTTGGGTAAAGACTTGTAGGTGTTTCTTTTCTAGTGGTTAAAAGCATGGTTCATCCTAGGATTTGGCATTGGATGGCTAGGATCACACCAAGTGTCATTATCTTGAGGAAGGAGAGTACAACTCTTGTCATGACTTAAGGGATCTACTAATATGGGCTCTAGATCTTGTGGTGTATGATGAGAAAGTAAATGGATGGTTGGATATGGCTCTTGCTTTGACCAAACTTTCAAATAATAATTAGAGGGAAGTTTCTACATCTTTATGATTGTTACAATTATCTAAATGTTAATTAATCCAATTGGTTTAATCATACATTAGCACATTTTCAATAAAAAGGGATTTTTCTCATTAATTATGTAAGGAAGAGGTAAGGGTTAATCTTCATGTAATTAAGATGTGATACTTATATGCTCCTAGTTAATTAGGTTAGATCACCTTGGTTTTATGTTCTAAATCATGGATTAATAAGGATTGGGCAATTAGGCTTTTAATTATAACTTTTAATGCATTATGTTTCAATTGTTGACTTGCCTTTAATTTTCTAAGCTCTTGCTCATCGAGATTAGTCGATTAATTCTCAGTTAATCGTTAACCTCTCTAATTAGTCAGGATCACTGAACTAATTAGCTTAGACAAAAATTGGGGATGTTACAGTCCACACATAAATTTGAAAGAGGATGAGGTTAATGGAGTGTCTGGTTGCATTCGAATTCAACAGAGAGATGATTAGATGAAGAACCGACACAAATCTTGCCATCATTATGATTCAGGAATAATAAATCCTCCCTGGAAAATAGAAATTATATATAGAAGTTCTACTAATGAATCTTAATAATTGTTGGTAACCTAAAATTAATATTCAGTTAAAGGATAATTAACTATGTAATTAAGGAATTAATTAAAACATGAAAAAGGGTTAAAAGGGAAAATGTGGTCATACATGGAATAAGGGTTGCACGGGATGATGCCCTGATTGATAAATTCCTAGGAAAATGATCATATTCCCCCTTTGGGAACTATTTGTGCTGTGGATTAGAAGGATTTTGAGATGTTGTATTGGCCTTAGAGGTGAAACCTCTAAAAAAGGACATTGCATTTAGTCCAATGGTGAGGATAGCTAAAGCTCTGCGAAGACGCTCTCAGACGTGTCCTTTCCCCAACCTTGTGACCAGAAAAAAGCTGATAGTAGGTTTATACCAAAATAAGAAGACTCTTGATAACCTACCCCCTATATACCCTTAAACATAACCAAAATGGGTCATCCGATGAAACAGCAGCTCCAAAAAGGTGATGAACGTCTTCCTAAGATAAGAACATGTCCCTGTCATGTTAGTCAAAGGTAGCTCTACCCCTACTGCTGCCATGGTGTGTGGGGAAAGCCTTGAGGCTCAGACCTCCCAAATGACCAATGGTAACAAAAAAGAGCCTAGGACAGATATTCAATGGACACGAGAAAGAACACATGGACCTGAATCCAAAACCCATATTCACCCCTAAAAAAAGGGATCTCACCAAGAAAAACCAAGTTCACAAGCCTACACCAGAATATCATGTTCCTCAGGCTGATACACTCGAGATAACCAGAAAACACCAAGAAACCAAGACCTAGCACCTATTTTGCTACGGAGGGTGTCTTCGATTTGGATAGCATTCTCTAATCCCCCAAAGGGCTGGGGTGGTGACAGCATCCATTTTCTTCCAAGGTTATAGGACAGGAGTTCCCTCATAATTCCATCTTGCTCACATTTTTTCTTCAAAGCTTACGGATTCAGATCTCTAATCTTGGTTGGAGCACAAACTCTAGCTAGGACAAAAAACAGGTTCGAAACAACAATAAATATTTCTTACTCAAGTTTTTGGTTTTAATAAAAAAGAAGAAAAAATACTCTCTGCACTTTATTTAAACACTCCAGTTCTCCCAGTTACGCTCTACTACTATTATCAGTGTAGTATTGAATAATTGACAAAGTCTAATTCATATAAACTAAGCTAGTGGGGGCTTTACTGCCGACCCTAACACGAACAAGAAGAAGAAGGAAAAAAAAAAAAGGCTGGAGAATCAATGGAATACCAATTGTTGACGAAAAAGAATTTCCCATCACTGTGATAAGGCAGAACAAGCAAGCTAACCAAACAAGCTATCGAACAGGGCTCATTATATTAAATAATAATAAACATCAGATAGGGGTAAAAGAAGGATAATTATCTCGGAGAAGAAGATGCTGTATGCTTTTAAGAGTGGTTGGCCTATCTTAAAAGTCCTTATTAGAGAAATTACTTTCTTTAGCCTTGGCTTTCATGTTCTCGTCTTCCTCTTCCTCTATGGAATGGCCCAGATTATAGAGAATATTTTCCTTGGTCTTGGCGTCCACATTCTCCTTTTCCGCTTCCTCAGTAACAAACCGATTATAGGGAAGCTGGATTTTAGGCCCAGAGCTACTGTTACTTTCATATACATCCTGAGTAAGCAACCAATAATGGGGATGTTGGAGTATAGGCCAAAAGCTTTTGTCTAAATGATTAAAGCAAGGACCATCACCTTGATTACTCATGTTGTGGAACTCTTTCCTCGTCACATCCACATCTTGCTTGAATGCTATGCGCAGCCCCCACATCTTTATCTTAAAACCTGGGCGAGTTTTAAACATGATATGGGCTCCTGTTTTCACAAAATGGCAGTGTGCCTGAGATACATAGATTATCCGGTAATATTTTGATATTGGGCCTACATTGTGCTTGTCCATGTCTAAACAAGGTGGCGAATCAAAGGATTCTTCTATGTTTTCACGTGATAGCTGCGAGGAAGAGCCAGAAGTTGCTGGATAGTTTTTGTTTACCTCAAACGCTACACAAAAGGATCGACCAAAAATCAAAAAATGCTACACAAAAGGCAAAACCAAGGTAGTCATCACTTACATTGGGGCCTGCTGCCCTTATTGTTGACCCACCTTTAAATTGATGATTGAAATCCCATTGTGGACTCACTCCCATTAATAGGGTTTATACTGTTAAAACCGATGATCGGAAGTGACACGGCTGCTGCTACCAAAGAAAAAAAAAATACACACACATGGACATATATTAGTGAAAGAAAGAGAAAGAAACGGAAGACCTGCAAAATTAAGTTTTTGTCTTTCCGGATCCATAATTGATTCCCAAATTCAAACTCAGTTTTCTTAAATGACCAGTGTTCCTAAATAAAAAGGTTTCCAATTTTTTCTAATTTAAATAAAATTGATGGTAACTCCATTGATTTATGTATTTGATAAATCATTATTTATCTTTTCACCGTTCCATCGTGATCCTATTCACGACAAAAACTCACCAACAATAACAAAATACAATTTTCAAATTCAATTTATACTCAGATATTTAAATAACTTGTGACTAAAGATACAATCTTTTTTTTTTCCAAAAAGATTTGCAAAAGATAATTAACCTCAATGTTGATTAAAATAAGAACCTCAAAGGCCAAATAACAAAAACTGAGACATTCTAGCAACTAATTTTAACAACTAAATTATCCCAAAGAAACATGAAAATTGTTATAATCACTTTTGGAAAACAATATATTTATTTATTGAAAATGCAATGGCTAAATCATAATATATTATTATTTGTTAGTAATATATAGGGAGAGTTTCAATTGTAAGGAATAAAAATAATTAAAATTTTTATAACAAATATGTTTACAATTTCAGGAAAAGATTGATTAACAAATGATTTATCAAAATGACATTAGATTCACAGTTGTTACTTGTTAAATAGAAGTGAGATAATTCTGCTGGTTGGAATATATGGGAATCAAATAAACATAAAAAGCTAATTGATAATGATGACTAAACTTATATCCTTTAACAAAGAAAAAAAAGATGGATTAACATGGGAAAAACACCAAAATAAATCATTAAGACATATTTTATAAAAATGAATAAATTATTAAACGGAAATGAAAAATTAACAAAAATAAAATTAACACATAATCACATAAATTTAGGGAAAAAAATTTTAAACAAACACATAGTTTAAAATATGATTCAATTAACATTTAAAAAAATAAATAAATAATTAACATTATTTGGGAATATAGTTTCTACAAAAAAAATTAAAAAATTAAACAAAATAAACCTTCATAAAAAATGAAAAAGAAACTGTAAAACATTAACTTTGATGAAAAGAAATTTTGTTTTGTAAAATAGGTTTCTGAACAAATTGTTGAGAAATACAATCACTATTATATTACTAAAGGTATATATAAAAAAGCTAATCGATAATGATGACTTAATTTATTATTTTTTTATTAAAAGAAAAAAAAAGGTTAAAAATACAAAAAGCAAAAAATGATAGACAATATATTTTATGACACTATTACTCGTAAATGTTTCAATAATTGATATAAAGAAAACAATAAGTAATAACTCAAAATAATTTTTCAGTTTTAATTTTTATTCAATTGCTTAAATATCTTGTATATGACTAATCAAATTTGCAATATGCTAAAAAAATAAACACCAAGTATTTTAAAAAAAATAAATAAATATCAAACATAATTTTTATTTTACTATTTGAATATTTTGTCACTGGTAATAGACCATAAAATTTTTTTATATACAATCATATAAAAATAATTAATCTAAATGTAAACTAAAACAAAAACCTAACACACGAAAAAAATGACATTCTAATAAAAGGTATAACTACAAAATTAATATATATAAACTTGTGTCATTATTATAACAACTATCGTAAACCAGTATTATTATTCATCCAAAAAGACTGGTCAAATAGCAACAATATTATTTTTTAAAATAAATGAATATTTAAACTCTAACAATTAATATAAATTAAAGATAAAACTCTATAGTATTCACCTATCTCTACTCAAGTACTAAATTTATCATAGATTCATAGTATAACACCATAGACTTTAAATATAAATCATACTGTAGGGTTTAGAGAAACAAAAAGAGCTGGCACATAGGCTTTAGTGTGTTTGGGGTTTTCTTTTTATTTTATTTTTTCCAAAAAATTGTGGAAAGGACATTTGCTATGAGACTCTTTTCTATTGTTATATGTATGGATCAGGACTCCCTGACTTTCTTTGCAAGGATTTATTTGAATATTAATCAAAAGTGAAATGAAATAAAATAGAAAGAGATAACATGATATAAAATGAGAAAAAATAAAAAAGATTTCATATTAATCTTTGGATATTAAAGAATGAATAACGGAAAAAAAAATTTCTATCTCGTTGTTTCAAAATACTAGTAAAAAGAAATAAAATAAAATACAATCCCTTATAGTGAGAGAAAATATTATTATTTTTTTATTTTTAAAATATATTTTTTTTCCTTAAAAAATTAAAATAAAAAATATAATATTATTTTTTTAAAAAAATAATATTATTACACTTTCCTTTCTTTTATTTTTAAAATATATATTTTATTTATTAAAAAAATGAAGAACCTATTTACTTTGATCATTTTCTATTTTCATTTCTATAAAAAATAGAAACTGGATGCAAAAATACGTTTGGTTCAAAATTTCAAAAAATATTTTCTAAAAATATTTTCTAATAGCATCACAATTTTGGAAACGCCATTTTCTTGTTTTCGGTGTTTTCAAGAAATGTTTTCAAAGATGTTGAAAATGTTTTCCTTCACAATGCAGTGGCATATCTATAATACTAATGACACTTAATTCTATTTCGATATGTCAATTGCTCACTTTCAACCCCATAGCAAGCTGTGTCTTTGCCTTGTCCATTACTACTATGCGCTCCTACTTTCGTCCCTGCTCTTTGCTGTTGTCACTGCCACTTCTGTCGCCATCACTTCCATCGCTGCCCCTTCCGTCGCCGTCGCTGTCTCTATTTTCCGTTGGTGCTCCATCAGGTTTGGTTTGCTCTTGCTTTCCCTTCCCTTTTATCTGTCCCTATTTGTGTGAAATTTTGTTGCATTTTTCCCTTCCATCATTGTTGCTCTTGCTTTCAACATGCAGATCTAAAATTTTCTTGTCATATGAATTTTTTTTTTTCTTGTTTCCTTTCTTACTCACTCATGCCCATCATCTAGAGAAGAGAGGCTTTCATGGTGGATAAGCTCTAGAAAATGCTGCCACCAACAATTGGGGTTCTCAACATGTTGCAACCGTGGCTAGTTTCGCAAACTTTATAGGCCGAAATCACAGTTGTTAGAAAACATAGGAGATAAACGCAGCGGAATGATCAAACAAATTTTTAATCACATGAACACATTCATATGGGATCAAATAACACTCATGAAATCATATCTCATGAGTTTAGTATCACGTTGTATTATTTAAATAATGTAAACACCTGGAAGTATAAAAAGGATCATATGAGACATTTATCTCTTGAAGCGATGTCCCGTAGAAATTTGATCTTCGTCTCACGAACACACAATCGCACAATTGCATGACCTCTAGCTCATCCACACAAACACGATCCGCCAAGGAACTCCTCTTCTCAATCCAAGATCCGTTCCTTGTTGCCCTCTTGAAGAACAAGAATCTCAGATGACTTTTTGGAGTAGGTGGTGGTGTCAGAGAGTTTTTTAACAAAAGAGAGAGTTTTGTACGCTCAAAGGTTTCTGTGTACACCTTCTGGCCCTTAGCATTCTCTCTCTATTTATTGTAATCAATTGTGGTCTTTCCTTTTCTTTTCTCTAGGGTTACAATTTTGCAAAATATGGGTTGATATTTATGCCATAATCAATTCCTAATTGATTCCCATAATAAACAAATAAAACATTCTAAACTAGAATTATTTCTCAAATAATTCTTATTTTAAATAGGCCAATTAAAATATAAGTCATCTCATATCTTATATTAACCCAAAATTAGCAAAGACCAAAAACCCCTTGACATGAGTTTCTAAAATATGGACCTTCCATTTTATAGAAACTTTCCTTATGAGGATCCACCTTCACCCTGGACTTGACTTCGGGATGTGCTAGCAACCCTACAATCAAATTGCAAGTCTAATCCAATAATTAAAATTCTAATTAACTATTTTAATTAGAATTAATTTATTCTCGGTGAGTACATGTCCTATTGTGTGTGAGTAACTAGGTTCATCTCTAATTGGTAATGAGATTATAAAATCAACCTTTTGATTTTATTGGAAACTTATTTCCATACCTAAAGTAAAATTCCCAAAATACCTTCGGCTCTTATAAGTCATGGATAACACCTAGCACAGCATGCCATGACCACCCAAATAGGGACGAATATATTAATTAAAATATTTTGATGAACCATCAATCATATTTGCCATGTACTCGAATCCTTTCATTACAACATCCCGATCCAGCCAGGGTCATGGATAATGTCAAACCCTATAGCTTAGACCATATGGACTTTCTAGGTTTCTATTCTTTGATCAATAGGACATGAAATAAAAACTCTTTTCATTTAAGTCCAAGAACCTTGGCCAAGGATTTCATGATCAAGAATAACCTTATATCCATAGGACCTATCCTTGTTTACTCAAGGTAATGAATTCCTTCTTGACTATTCACCTATCTCCATACGTAACTAACTATAGCCACAAACTGCCTAACGATAATACATAACATAAGTATATAAGTAGTAGCAAACTATAATTACCTATATATAAGATAACCGTGCCATCTCAAGTCAAAGGATTATATGCACTAATATGATCTAGATAATGTTTCATTGACATTAGTAAAATCCCATGTAAACATTATCTATACGTCACGTTCGACCCACTTATCACATAAGTGTCCACATATCTATTTTGACATCTAATGTTATATAGCATGAGACTCACTATTCCATCTTCATTAGTACGTTCTACTAATCATGGAAACAGATAGAGGTGACAATCTTTGGGAAAGGCCTATCAATCTCTTCGATCTATCTCTATAGATCCGAATCCCTAGAATATGGGTTGCTTCTCCCAAATCTTTCATGGAAAAAGTCTTTGACAACCAAACCTTTACAGTTGTAAGCATACCAACATCATTCCCGATTAGTAGAATGTCATCCACATATAATACGAGAAAGACGATCTTGCTCCCACTGATCATTTTGTATACACATGGTTCATCTTCATTCTTGATGAAATCAAAGGACTTAATGGCCTTATCAAAACGAAGATTCCAGCTACTCGAAGCTTGCTTAAGACCATAAATGGATCTCTTAAGCTTGCACACCTTAGATCTATCCTCAGATTCAAAACCCTTGGGTTGATCCATGAATATATGTTCCTCAATGTATCCATTAAGGAAAGCGGTTTTGACATCCATTTGCCAAACCTCATAACTATGGTGTGCTGCTATGGCTAACAATATTCTAATGGATTTAAGCATGGCTACAGGCGAGAAAGTCTCTTCCTAGTCAACTCCCTCCCTTTGCCGATACCCTTTTGCCACTAGTCTTGCCTTAAAGGTCTCTACCTTCCCATCTGGACCAGTCTTTCTCTTATAGATCCATTTGTTCCTAATAAGTACTATGCCCTCAAGTGGATCAAGTAAATCCCAGACTTGATTCGAGTACATGGAATCCATTTCGGACTTCATGGCCTCTAGCCATTTTGAAGAATCTATATCAGATATAGCTTCTTCATAAGTAGTAGAATCATCCCTATGATCATTATCTCCATGTATGAACAACTCTTGCGCATTTTCATGAAGATCAAGGTATTTCGCGGCAGTACAAATTACCCTACTTGACCTTTGACGTTCTGTGATATTCTCATTCTGAATGAGCTCTTTCACTGGTTGATCAATATCCATTGGTTCGGACTCTTGATCAATTTGTTGGGCCAATGACTCTTCATCTAGTTTTATTTCCTTTCCTATGCCTCCTTCTTGAACAAACTCTTTTTCAAGAATAATAGCATCTCTACTGATAACAACTCTTTGTTCAGTAGGAAGATAGAAATAATATCCAAAGCTATCATTTGGATACCAAATAAACCTTCCTTTTAAGGACCGAGTTTCCAATTTGTCAGTGTTCAACTTCTTAATGAATGCTGGACAGCCCCAAATCTTAACATGTTTAAGACCAGGCTTCCTACCCTTCCATATTTCAAATGGAGTAGTAGGGACTGACTTAGATGAAATTCTATTAAGAATGTAGCAAGTAGTATACAACGCATATCCCCAAAATGAGATGGGAAGATCTGTATAACTCATCATAGACCGCAGCATGTTTAATAAGGTACAATTTTTCCTTTCAGAAACACCATTTAATTGTGGTGTTCCTGGAGGAGTGCGTTGCAAAATAATGCCATGTAATTTCAGAAATTCATCAAATTCAGTACTTAAGTACTCTCCTCCTCGATCGGATCGAAGAACTTTGATGTTCTTTCCTATTTGTTTCTCTACTTCTGATTTGAAATCCTTAAACTTTTCAAAGGTTTCATGTTTATTCTAGGAGATGCTTTATTTTTGGTGTTTAAGTAATAAAGCCCATCATGCAAGTAACCAATGCCAACAACATTATTTCCAAAATAAATGTTGCAAACATTATCCTTAAAATCAAAATAATAACCAACTTTAGTCAAACTAGAAATTGAGATAATGTTTCGATAAGCATTTGGTAAAACCAATACATGATCCAAAACCATAACATGATTATTCATTAATAATAATGAAGTTGAACCCACAGCTTTGGTTGCAACGCTTGCTCCATTGCCTATCTTCAAGGTCACTTCATTGCTCCTGAGGACCCTACTACTTGCTAGTTCCTGCATAGAGGTACAAATGTGAGAACTTGCACCCGTATCAAGAACCCATGTAGTATATGAGCTATATGGACTATTAGAATTAAAACAATAAGAAATAGACATGCCTTTTGAAGGCACACCCTTTCCCTTGCTTGCCTTCAATTCCTCTAAGTATTAAGGGCAATTTCTCTTCCAATGCCCATCTTTGCCACAATGGAAACATTTTCCTTTGTCTACAACTTATTTCTTCTTGCCCTTTTTCTTGGACACCCCAACTGATGACTTGGGAACAGAATTCTTCTTATTCATCTTGTTCTTCTTAGTCTTACCAAAAGTAGAAGCTACAAGAAGCTTTTCTTTCCCTTTGCTAGTCATAGCCTTTTGGGCCATGACCAACATGTTGTGCAAGTTAACAAGCGTACATTCTATCTTGTTCATGTGGAAATTCACAATGAATTGAGAGAATGATTCTGGGAGTGACTGAAGGATCAAATCCAAATAGAGATTAAAATCCATGTAGAACTCAAGATTCTCAAGCTGCTCAATCAACCTGATCATCCTTTGCACATGAGCTCCTACATCAGACCCTTCCGGCATTTTAGCCTGGAATAATTGCTTAGATATCTCATATCTAGCAGACCTGCTTTGCTCACCATATAACTCTTTAAGGTACAGCAAAACCTCACTCGCAGTTTACATGTTTTCATGTTGCTTCGGTAACTCATTAGTTATAGAAGCTAGCATGTAACATCGTGCTTGCATGTCATCAGACTGCCATTTATTATAAGTATCTATTTCCCGTTCTGTGGCTCCTTCCACCAACGGAGCAGGTTGTGGAGTGTCTAGAACTTATCCAATACGTTCCGAATTCAGGACAATTTTGAAGTTGCGAAACCAGTCCACAAAATTAGGCCCAGCAAGCCTATTCATATCAAGTATGCTAGCGAGGGGGTTCAAAGATTTCATATTTGATAATACTACAGAAAATAACAAAATTAAATTAGTGTAATGGTATATGTATTTATCATAATGATCATGGCCTTATAATCAAAATGATCTGCGACTAATTTTTCCAATCCTACACTTCCAAAATAGGAAACGGGAATCTTTGTCGGGTTTGATTCCTAATAGGTGATTGAATTCCTATAAAATACTAACCCTTCTTTGGTACATCCATTCTTGGAGAATTAATATCCTATAAGTGAACAACTCTTGTTCAGTACATCTTATGTACGACTCAATCTTATTTGGCTCCTAGTATTTTGGACCTCAGGTACATCTATTCTTGGTAATTGACTATCTATAAACATCTCATGTTTAAACATTAACTCAGAAATGTATTAACCAATATTCGCGCTCCTATGTTACCATAGCCAATGACGGAATCAGTTAAAATTCTTGATTAATGTTTTAGTGGAGAGCCTAGACATAGTTTCCTAAACTATATCATTTTAGACTTAATATTTTATTTGGAAGATTTTCTTAGGGCAACCTAATTACTATTTTGGTTTCACTTTTCACATGCATCCATATTCAATATATCATACATCACATGCATCTACAATTTCAAAACGGAAATATAAAAGGCATGATCATGGACTTTCTATGGGCCCAATCCTAGCCACAAGGATTGGGTAGGGCCGTTGGGATAATATTTAAATAGTCTTCAAGCTCCCACTGGGCTCCATCTCCATGGACTTCCTTCTTGGGCTTTGGGCCTCCACCGCTTTTATCTCTTCTTTAATATCTCATACATTACAAGAAATTATCCTTGGCATACCAAGGCGAGAATGATAAAAAAAATGGGCTCTCCAAAAGGCCTCTTAACTCAAATTTACAAAATTACATCCCAATGAATAATAATAATTAAAATAAATTACAACCCATTGCAAAATTAATTACATCCCATAAAATAAAAACCAATCACATCGATTTCCTAGAGTCCATGATCAGCCTCTTGCAATAAAATCGAATAAGGAATCAAATAGTAAATAAGGAAATATCGATTTTATGCCTTCAATATGATTCTTTCAATTATCACATAATTAAAACTTGCCTTTGATGTAATCTGTAACTGTTACCGAATATATCAATTATCCATATTTAATACTCGCCATTTAATACGTAACTATTATAGGATGGCTGAATCCCATATTAAAACTTGCCAATTAATTATTGATTTGAAACTGACCATATTTGACATATCAAAATTGCCAATTTAAAAAAAAAAATATCCATATCATAAACAAATATTATATTTTGAAACAAACCAAATCACGCATATTCGGTTACTAATTTCAAAACGTGCTATCTTCAATAATATAGTTTATTTTTGAAACAAAGAAATTACTTTATAAGTTAACAATTTCAAAAAATATCCCATATTATATAAATAGTCTATTTTAATGCAAATCCAATATAGCTGTACGCTATAATTGCTACTTCCAGAAGGAGCTTACAAATGAAATATCATATACTCTATGTATGTTATGAATATGAAGCATATTTGCTAAAATTACTAAGTATATAATATTTATTAACATAAGAACAATTCTTGCAGATTGACATGGACAAAGGACTCACATCCAAAACAAATTTCTTTTTAAAAAATTTGGCAAGTATCATATATGACATCTCTTCATGATGGACTAAATATCTAATATTTAGTATGTCAGAAATCAAATTCTACGGTTATGGATTGTTAAGAAGATGTTGAAAAACTTTGAACACCTATGAACAAGCGACAAAGTTTTTACCAATTCTTTGAACTTTTCAATGGCATATACAACGTATCTAAATAATCACGAGGGTGGCTCTGATACCACTGTTAGAAAACATAGGAGATAAACACAACGGAATGATCAAACAAAATTTTAATCACATGAACACATTCATATGGGATCAAATAACACTCATGAAATCATATCTCATGAGTTTGGTATCACGTTGTATTATTTAAATAACGTAAACACCTGGAAGTATAAAAAGGATCGTATGAGACATTTACCTCTTGAAGCGATATCCCGTAGAAATTTGATGTTCGTCTCACGAACACACAATCGCACAATCGCATGACCTCTAGCTCATCTGCACAAACACGATCCGCCAAGGAACTCCTCTTCTCAATCCAAGATCCGTTTCTTGTTGCCCTCTTGAAGAACAAGAATCTCATATGACTCTTTGGAGTGGGTGGTGGTGTTAGAGAGTTTTTCAACAAAAGATAGAGTTTTGTACGCTCAAAGGTTTCTGTCTACACCTTCTGGCCCTTAGCCTTCTCTCTCTATTTATTGTAATCAATAGTGGCCTTTCCTTTTCTTTTCTCTAGGGTTACAATAAAATATGGGTTAACATTTATGCCATAATCAATTCCTAATTGATTTCCATATTAAACAAATAAACCATTTTAAACTAGAATTATTTCTCAAATAATTCTTATTTTAAATAGGCTAATTAAAATATAAGTCATCTCATATCTTATATTAACCCAAAATTAGAAAAGACCAAAAACCCCTTGACATGAGTTTCTAAAATGTGGACCTTCCATTTTATAGAAACTTTCCTTATGAGGATCCACCTTCACCCTGGACTTGACTTCGGGATGTGCTAGCAACCCTGCAATCAAATTGCAAGTCTAATCTAATAATTAAAATTCTAATTAACTATTTTAATTAGAATTAATTCATTCTCGGCGAGTACATGTCCTATTGTGTGTGAGTAACTAGGTTCATCTCTAATTGGTAATGAGATTATAAAATCAACCTTTTGATTTTATCGAAAACTTATTTCCGTACCTAAAGTAAAATTCCCAAAATATCCTCGGCTCTCATAAGTCATGGGTAACATCTAGCACCGCATGCCATGACTACCCAAATAGAGACGAATATATTAATTAAAATATTCTGATGAACTATCAATCATATTTGCCATGCACTCGAATCCTTTCATTACAGCATCCCGATCTAGCCAGGGTCATGGATAATGTCAAACCCTATAGCTTAGACCATATGGACTTTCTAGGTTCCTATTCTTTGATCAATAGGACATGAAATAGAAACTCTTTTCATTTAAGTCCAAGTACCTTGGCCAAGGATTTCATGATCAAGAATAACCTTATATCCATAGGACCGATCCTTGTTTACTCAAGGTAATGAATTCCTTCTTGACTGTTCACCTATCTCCATATGTAACTAACTATAGCCACAAACTGCCTAACGATAATACATAACATAAGTATATAAGCAGTAGCAAACTATAGTTACCTATGTACAAGATAACCGTGCCATCTTAGGTCAAAGGATTATATGCATTAATATGATCTAGATAATGTTTCATTGACATTAGTAAAATACCATGTAAACATTATCTATACATCACGTTCGACCAACTTATCACATAAGTGTCCACATATCTGTTTTGACATCTAATGTTATATAGCATGAGACTCACTATTCCATCTTCATTAGTACGTTCTACTAATCATGGAAATAGATAGAGGTGACAATCTTCTGGAATAATAATGCCCAGTTAATATTCTTATGATAGTGAACTATTTTAAAGATCTTGTACTAGACTACTCTGTCACTCATATTCTCAACTCTTGAGAATGAAGTGTCTAATAAGTATCTAATATACTTATTCTAATAAACATACACAAATTATGAATAAAAGAATAATAAACTGCCATTAATAGGAATTGTTTATACAGATATCAGCTCTAGGGCATACAACTAATAACAGCTACACCCACCGTCCTCAAAATCTTGTTCACAATTACCATGTCATCCTCCTATTTTCCCAAAACTCTCTTGAAAGTGGGAATAGATGCGATTTCTTTTTTCAAAAAAGTATCAGAGACTTCCTTGAATTTTGTGGATTTGTAGGAAATTCAGCTTTAAACTTTCTGCTGAAGTTTTATGGTTTCTATTTTTCATTTGTTGATGATAAAAGAGCTTATAGGTTTCTCATTTTAATTGATCAAGAAATTGGAAAGCCTTGAAGTAAGATGAATTTGTTTATCTCATATGTGCCTTTTGCATATACTGCTTTTGTTACATCAAGTGAACAACGGTTGTTGTCTCTCAACTTTAGGCGATGCTTAAAATTCTGCTTTTGTTTAAAATATAGGCACTGAAGAAAACTTTCAAGAAGTTTGGATTATGATGTCAAAATACAAGATTTCTTGGGTTCAAGGTAAGTAATTGTGATTGTCAAGAATGTCCACTTTTCAAAACAACATTTAAAGGTGCTGACTTTTCCTCTTTGTATCTTGCAACAGTCAAACAGGGGAGGTACACTTCGATCATAAACATCATCATGGTTAATTATGATTTGCAAATCTTGAGTTAGCACTTGAACTGTGAAAATGTTTGCTACTGAATTGCCATGTGTGGGAATTAACTCATCAAGTGAGGATTCTACAATCTGGAGTTTTGGAAGTACATCAGAGACTGAGGTGCGCATTTGGAGCTTTTGGTTGTTAAAGTATTGATTTTTCTTTTTGTTGTATTTTATTGCCCTCGTCTTATAAAATTTAACTCATTCATTTGACATTAGGCTTTAAGGTTTGGTGCTGTGTAACTCTCGTCATATGCATCTTTTCCTTGTACATTTGAATTTGGCCATATTCCTTTGTGCCATGGCATGCATGAATACTACGTACCCTTATTGCAACTGCAATGCAATTCTATTGGATTCCAAGTGATTGATTGGTGCTCGTGTCTGTGAGTGTGAAGATAATGGTTTCTGTATGCTAGATGTTGGTTTAGCAGTTCAAAATCAACTGCGTAGCTTAATATTGTAGGCTGAATTCAGTTTCTATAATAGAATCTTTATAATCGACTTCCTTTTTTTTCTCCGCAAGTTTTCCAGGTGATTAGTTAGCTGTTTTAAGTTTTAATTTTTGTTTCTTGTGAAAGTATAGTGTGCTTCTCTAGTGCTGTTTGTTTGATTATAATGTAAATCCACTTGTTTGTGCAATTTCTTTGTGTAGCGTCGCTTTATCTTTGAACTGTTGCTACATTTTGCTAATCAGCATGAACCGTCAATTCATGGAAAAAGTTTCATAAGGGGCACTTTAGGTTGGTATCATCATATCTCAGTCCACTGTCTGTTATTTACTGGCACATTTATTCATATTTATAACTTAGGTTGATGAATTATATTTTAATGACATATCATTTTTTATTTTATCATTTTAGGTCATACTTAGATTGATGAATTATATTTCAATGACAAATCATTTTTATTTTATCATTTAGGTCATACACTATATGTTTTTCTTTTTTTTTTTGGATATATTTTAGCTGCTGGACAAGTTGAAGTATAACAAAGACTGTAATTATAAATAGTGTTAGTTATTTTGTTTAATTATGTCTTTTTTTAGTATGACTATAATTTACTCATAAATCAAATATATTTTAAACATATTTTGTCATTACAAGTAATTTTTGCAGTTAAAATTTCTTTTGTAGTATTTATTAATTATATAATAATTGATATTAGTAATAAAATTACTTAAAAGTGAGTAATTTATTTTATTCTTAATCTTAAAATTTTATAAAATTATTTTATTTTAATAAATAATTTTAAGGTTATCTCAAATTTGCAAATAATAAAGATCACCTAAATATACAAAACAAAATAATATTTTTATTATTTAATGATAAATATCATTTTATTATCTCAAATTTGATTTTGAAAACAGACAAATCAAACATATTTTTATTATTTTTCCTTTTTGAAAACAAACAAAGCAAACATATTTTCTAAATTCAGAAAAATCTGAAAATGAAAATATTTTTCAGAAAATGAAAACAGAAAATGAAAATAGGAAATATTTTTACAAACCAAACACTACCTAAGGTAAGCTACACTTTAATTTATTTTCAAGTTTTCCACTAATTCTCCATTATCTCATTATTTTGTTTTTGATAGAAATACCCTTTATTGATAGTTATATGTATTAATTTTTTTACCAAAGAAAATATATATGGTTGATAATAGCATTATATATATATATATATATATATATATATATATATATTAAATTTTAAATCATTATAACATTAAGAGAATAAATTATTAATAGTAACAATAATTTTTAATAATTATTTTATAAAAATAAAAAATACATATTTCCTAAACTATTAATTCTAGAGTATTAATGTATATAAAAATAAAAATTATTTGTTAATATTGTATATAAAGATGAATTACAAAGAAAGTAACAATTATTTTTTGTGATTTTACTATAAAAAATATACATTAATATTTGAAAATTAATAGCTGAGAAAATATGTATTTTTTACTTTTGAAAAGATGATTATTACAAATTATTGTTACTTTTAGTAATTTATTCTCTTAATATAGTAATTATTTAGTTTTTAAATTAAACTATATATATATTATTTGTATAAAAATTAATATGCATAACTATTATTAAAGGGTATTTTGATAAAAAATAAAATAATGAACCAAAGATAATAGAAAGTTAATAGAAAACTTAAAAATGGATTAAAATATAGTTTATCTTAAATTTTTAGGTGAAGGGAGTGTATGTTTTAAAAATAGAGGGGAGGTAAATGTAATAATGTTTTCTTTAAGTGAGGCAACTGTATTTAATTCAGCAATAAAATAGTAGGAAATATATTGCAAGTGGGACTATAAATTGCAAGGAAGTGCTACTCTATGTATGAAAGTAGGTGACTGCTATGGTGTGGTTCATTAGTCAAGGTGCATCACATACCTTGTGTAACACCCTCCCAAGTACAGTACTATGCTTAAGTCATAGCACCACATCCTGGAGTTGTTACTGTTACCTGAGCGGACCTTATCGGCGACAATTTCGCCGTCCCTGACTTCTTGGACTTTCTAGAGACAACACGGAAAATAGGAGTGAGAATTATAAATTCTCAGTAGGATTATCTATTTATCATACATAATGACATCGCTGTCATTCCCAGTATGCTTTAGTTTATTATGAAAAAGGTGAACATATAATGTGGACTGTTTAATTTTTCAGTTCGAAAATATATTATCCGAAGCAAAGTTCATTTTTACTCATATACTGGTCATTTGGGGAAGTCTACACAAGATTAATTCATGAATAATACTATGGATAATAACTGCAACATATAAAACGCACATAGCATCAATCTACTAGGAACATAACATTTGCACATAACTTAACTGGTATTTGAATTCATACATATACATAAAATTTTACTTTTCTTTCATCCGACACACCTAGGCATTACGTATCACCGTCCTCAAGTGCAGCATCATACCACATCCTAGAGTATGATCGCCATGTCATACCCCATCAGAGCGTGATCCCCATGTCACGTTCCTTAGGAATATGGGATCCTCATGCTATATCCCAGAGTATGATCGCCATGTCATACCCCGTCAGAGAGTGATCGCCATGTCATACCCCGTCAGAGAGTGATCGCCATGTCACGTTCCTTAGGAATATAGACTCATCATCATATCTTTACATGCCACATTCCAGAATATGATCGCCATGCCATACCCCATCAGAGCGTGATCGCCATGTCACGATCCTTAGGAATATGGGATCTTCATTTGGTTCTTACACTAGCTGGGTCATGCCATACCTCATGTAAGCTCTGGCCCCTATGCTTACACTAGTTGGGTCGATGCCATGCCTCATGTGAGCGGGGTACTTGCATGTACTTTAATCTTGGTCTTTAATCTTTAATCTTTACTGCCCTTGGGTAGCCTGGCCTTGGAGTGAGCTTGTCAGCTCCACCCATGACCATTGTCACACCAACTCGCCCGCAAGGGGATTCACATTTAATATACTCATGTCTGTTCATTCTTGTACATGATCATGCATAGACATGCTGAATGTACTTATATATATATATATATATATATATATATATATATATATATATATATATACACACTTTATCATTTATTCTCATATACGTCATATCATACTGCTTCTTGATTTATTCTCATATACCTCATATCACACTTATATCATTCTTGCATATAAATATCTCTAGTCGCATAGACTTCTGTCGTAAATTTGGCAGCATAACGGATCAGATCCGTTTTTCCATGAATAGTGCCAGTTCTCACAGACAATTCAGTCATAGCATTATACTCAATCTAACATATATATATCAATGTAAAACTGCCAATCCTCAACTCAAACCTTATGTATCTATTGACATTTATATAACTATCAACTTGGCCATTCTGCCAATCTTACTCAATTCTGCCCAAATTTTGTATAATCTGCTTTTACCTCTATTCAACTCATTTAAACTTGGATTTTGGATATGTCATAGATCTATATGTCTACTTTCTAACCTCTTTGGTCCCATATCATTTTGATTTATAAAACTCACGATATTTAACTTTTGCCTCAACCTGTTCAGTCACTTGCCCAAATTACACTCTTGGAGGTATAAATTCACTAAAAATCAAAACTAAGCTTAAATCATGCAAAATTAGTCTCATATTGAAGCTAACAGGACAACCTTTCATTTGCCACAAGTTTCATTCCATTTGCTTAAGTATAGCTCGAGTTATAAGTCCCGAAAGTCGACATTCCTGAACTACTCTGTTTTGGCCTAGATTGGACATAGGACAACTTCCTCGAATCACTGGGAACAATTGGGACCATAACAAACTCGAAATTTCATATTGGGATGTTCCCCTATGTGTAAGCTTTCTAAAAAAATTGATTTCACTCAATTTGGAGTTGTATAGAGTGAGTTATACTCTCCTCAAGTCACCCTATCCGGATGAAAGTCCTAAATCCTAGGTCAAACTTCAAAAATTCATATCTCTCTCAATACTAATCCAATAACCTTATATGATATATGTTTGGAAAGCCCTGGATGTCTACTTCCATCTAAAAATGGTTTCATCAAATTTAATCGGCTGTAGGCGATGCCGTACACTCCGCCGTACGGACTGCTGTGGAACTTCTCTCTTAGATAGCATTCCAAACCTTCACTTTTCTTAGTTTTCTTTTTCTAACCTTAACCCGAATTCATTATTTCATATTAATCCAACCATAATTCATCATATACATCCAATATATCATCAAATATACATAGAAGAGTAATCTTTCATGCATCCTCAGTTTAAAGAAATTAAGATTAGAGATTGAATCCTACCTCTTTGAAGTATGATTTTGTTGAATTTGAGTTTGGATTGATGGAACCTTGCCAAAGCTTGGAGATTTGAGAGAGTAGATTGAGAGAGGAAGGGAAGAAGAAGGCTGAAGCAAAGGGGAAGGGGGAACGTAAATCAGACCAAAATGGAGAGAAGAGTCTGATTTAAATACATGAAAGTTGTGGTGTTGATTGGTTGGAATTTTGTGGTTGAAGTTCGGCCATGTCTCTCACTTTTGTGGCTAAATTGCTCTTCACGTCGTCCCAAAACTAGGATACGCTTTCGTTCTACCTAAAATCGGAACTCGTCTTTATAATACTTGAAGTCGAAATCTGTGACCTTTTACATTGCTTGAAGCTGAAGCCGGATGTCGGAACTCGTACCATGTTGTTTGTGACTTGAGAAAATCTTATTTATTTTGATACTTGGAATCAAGGTCGGAGGTCGGAAGTCATGCAGCTGACAATCATATAATCTCGGAACTCCCTATTTGAACTCGGGAATGTCAATGCTGGATATAAAATCGGAGATCGGAACTCGTGTATGACTGAAGTCAACTCAAAGATTTGAACTCATGTCCATTGAGTTCAACTCTAAGGCCGAAACTCGTTACATTTTACTCGGAGGTCGATACTTGCATCATTGTATTAACCTATAACTTCTGAAGTCGGAAACCGCGTAAACTATTTTGAAACATGAAGTCGGATATCGGAATCATGTTCGTCCAAATTTAAGTCGGAAATCGGGAAGTTAATACCAGATGAAGTCGGGAATTTTGCAGACCAACTCAAAAGTCGGAATTTATCCCATTTTACCTGAATCCGAAGGTGAAGTCGGGAATCATGGGACATGAAGGGGAACTCGGAACTCGGAACTCGGGATGTTACATTACTACCCTCCTTAAAAAGAATTTTGTCCTCAAAATTCCGTGGCTAAGAATGGTTGAGGAGAAACATGTTATCCTACCGAGGCACCCCTTCTCGCTGTGTTTCTTGCAGATAGCTACGAGGTGCTATCTTAATAAGTACAAAGGATCCATACGAAGTATGTTGGTGCCCGGGTTTGTCTAGTTTTTATGACGCCCTGAACCAGCATCCCATTTTATTGGGGACTTTTCTCATCTTTATTTTTGTACCCAATTACTTTGCCTAGTAGTAGCCATCAAACTTTTTGTTGTGCGTACTTAAGACTCCAAATATCAATTTATGAAGATTCACGGTTTTAAAAAAAGTACCAGCTATCCCTATATTCGACATCAGCAAGTCATGATTACAACGACAATATTAAAGTATTTACCTCAATAACACCCTACATATAACACTCTAACCCAATTCTGAGTTCCTCAAAAGGATACTTGCCTCCTTTATCACTTCGGGCAGCCTTATGAGTTCTACTGTTATCACTTATAACAATAGTTAACTTTGATATGTGGTAGTCATAGTAACTATATTCGGTGCTGGGAAGCTAGTTTCACTAATTTAAGAATTTCTACTTACGTGATCACCCTTGATCATACGTAGAAGCTTTTTCTGGTAAATCCCACTTGTAGGGTCACACTTTTCCTTAGATCTTGAATGGTGACCTTGACCTATAATTATCCTTCACAATAACTTTCTAATCATGTTATTTGGCATGGTTGCTTAATTCTGTCTACTAGCTCCCGAATAACTTGGGGCATGCTCCCTTACTCTACTACAATTAACATATGACTAACAAGTCATAAGATTATGCTAGGAAATTTTCTTGTGAAATCTTCTTAAAGTTGTGGCTTAGCCTAAGTTATCAGATACCAAAGGTCACAACTAGAGTCCAACTATTCCCGGCATTCTCGATCAATTATACTACTAGTTCAGATGCACGACCCTTATGAAGGCTCCAAAAAGTTCTCCTTTGGAATTATAGGTAGGAGCTCCGTCTTAGAATCTCTTCTTCCTTATAAGATTTATTTCGTATCTCAACGCGTGTTAGAAAGGTTTCAGATTGTCTTTTCTACGAAAACTCTTGGTGCTTCTCATGAGTTTATTTCCTCAAACAGGATCAACTTGATGGGGAAAAGAGAAAATAACAGCTTTGCTTTCCATATTGATTTGCAAGGATCCTGCCTTGCCTATCTTCTTTATCTTAATAACATGGGGGTTCTTCATTTGATGTGTTGAATTCTATCCCCCGAGTCTTTTAATGCTAACTTAAGAAGTTTTGCGGTTCCCAAAGTTATTGTCCTCATTAGCGGTTAGCCTCCATACAATGCATATCAGCCTTAGTGGTCAAATTCTATATCACTCTCATTACTAAACCTTTTTACTATTTATCGCAATATCTTATTCCCAGGTGCGACTACCCAATGTGAGAGGAAAAATTAATAGTCTTTTCTCTTTCTCTCTCTCTTGTAATGTCCTATTATTTGTGTAGAACCTTATCTTGGTCTTGGCTCGTTGTGGCCTCTTATAATACTGCTATCTCATCCTATCAGGATCCGTTGCACACTCTGACTCCTTGTTATTCTTACTTGAATTTGAATACACTCCTTTTCAAGTTTTCCCCACTGATAGCATTTATAATGATGTCCATTGACAATCTTTACATCTCGCATTTCTTCTCCAGATAACTGCATCTCTTTACTAACGTTGAAAATGGTCGCATCATGTGGTGCTTATGATGGCTAAGACTGATAGAGTCCCAGTGTAACCTGATCTTTCGATACCTCCTTTACCCTTAACGGATAAGGAATACCAAGCTTGCTTCATGTGCCGCCCTAATCTTCTGGTTAGTAGGAAATATCCTGCCCTTAGTTATTCATGTAGCTTTACTTCATTTTAGTACCGTGAACAACTGCGCCTCTACTCTGATATAACGTATAATTAGACGAATTTCTTCAAAATTTGTTATAATTATAACAGTGTAAGTAAGGTTCACATACAAGTACATAGTAGATGTAAAACCACTTAGCATAATAGGATTGACTAGAACTAAATTAGCTAATTCCTTATTCTGGTTTATCCCTAATTCTTGCCATGGCTCCTTCGGGGTGTCGCCTCCTCCGTATTTATAGTGACAACCCTTCCCAAACATTGCGGTTTAGGAGTCAGTGGTTGGTTGTCAGGGCATTCTCGAATCATATGTCCTGGCTTATCACATCTGAAACACACATATCGTTTAACCAGGCAAGGCTTATTTCCGTGATTCTTCCCACACTTCGAACATCGTTGTTTGACCACCGATTCTTGTAGTTGCTTGCCCTCATATTCACTAATGTGAAATTGCTTCTTTGGTGGTGAGGCATATTCGAGTTTCTGGTTCTCAGGTGCTGGCCTTTTTCCATAAACATCAGATTGGGCAATCTCCAATTTCTTATTATAGTTTTTCACAAGTCTAAACTTGTTTACCAAAGTAGGAAAATCTCTGATCTCCATAGGGCCTATTGCTGCAAGGATATCTTCCCTTAATCTGCCTTCAAATTTGACACACTTCCACACCTCATTTGGATTCTGTTGATAGATGGTGAAAAATTTACAGAGTTCTTCGAACTTAGCAATATATTTTGAAACACTCATGTTTCCTTGTTGAAGCTTCATAAACTCCAATTCCTTAGCGTTTCGCACTGATGCAGGGAAATATTTCTGATAGAATGCCCCTTTGAATATATCCCAGGTGATACCAACTTGGGGTTCTGCCAACAGCCTTTTTGCGCCGTTCCACCAAAACTCGGCGTCTGCTTTCAACATATAAGTGGCAAAGGCCACTTTCTGTTGATCAGTGCAAGCCAAGATAGAAAAGATCTTCTCCATTGCTTTGACCCATTCCTCGGCTTTATCTGGGTCGAAGGCTCCTCAGAAACTAGGCGGATTTGCTTTCCTGAACTCAGCAAATTTAAAATAGTCTAGGTTTGCTCCTCGGTCATGTGGATTTCCCCCATGGCTGGCCTTAGGCCGCCTACCCAACTAGTCCATCATTTGATGAGCTGCAACGGCCTGCTCCTGCATGGCATGAGCCAGTTCACGTATCATGTCCATAAAATTAACAGGATTTCCTGGAGTGGGTACAATTAGTGGCCTACCACGCCCCCTGGAAGCCATTAGTTCCTAATCACACGCAACAAAGCATTGAGTTGATTAGGCTCAACAATAAGTTAAGTATGACAGCAACTAATATCATTCACAGTCAGGCGGTAATACATATCTAATGTCCTATATCTTATCTGGACAGATAAGATCTATCACACGACGTTTTCTAAGGATTCCAGAGTGCACTGGAAACGTAGTTAGTCCAAATCCTCAGGTCCGAGGAGGATCGAACTGCTCTGATACCAAAAATGTAACACCCTCCCAAGTACAGTACTATGCTTAAGTCATAGCACCACACCCTGGAGTTGTTACTGTTACCTGAGCGGACCTTATTTGACAACAACTTCGGCCGTCCTCGGGATTTCTTGGACTTTCTGGAGACAACACAGAAAATAGGAGTGAGAATTATAAATTCTCATTAGGATTCTCTATTTATCATACACAATGACATCGCTGTCATCCCTAGTTTGCTTCGGTTTATTATGGAAAAAGGTGAACATATAATGTGGACTGTTTAATTTTTCAGTTCGAAAATATATTATTCGAAGCAAAGTTCATTTTTACTCATATATTGGTCATTTGGGGAAGTCTACACAAGATTAATTCATGAATAATACCATGGATAATAACTACAACATATGAAATGCACATAGCATTAATCTACTGGGAATATAACATCTGCACATAACTTAACTGGTATTTGAATTCATACATATACATAAAATTTTACCTTTCTTTCATCCGACACACCTAGGCGTTACATATCGTCGTCCTCAAGTGTAACATCATACCACATCTCATAGTATGATCGCCATGTCATACCCCGTCAGAGCGTTATCGTCATGTCACGTTCCTTAGGAATATAGACTCATCATCATATCTTTACATGCCACATTCTAGAATATGATCGCCATGTCATACCCCATCAGAGCGTGATCGCTATGTCACGATCCTTAGGAATATGGGATCTTCATTTGGTACTTATACTAGCTGGGTCGATGCCATGCCTCATGTGAGCGGGGTACTTGCATGTACTTTAATCTTGGTCTTTAGTCTTTAGTCTTTACTGCCCTTGGGTAGCCTAGCTTTAGAGTGAGCTTGTCAGCTCCACCTGTGACCATTGTCTCACTGACTTGCCCACAAGGGAATTCACATTTAATATACTCATGTATTTTCACTCTTGTACATGATCATGCATAGACATCTTTGAATATATATATATATATATATATATATATATATATATATATATATATATATATATATATATACTTTATCATTTATTCTCATATACCTTATATTATACTACTTCTTGATTTATTCTCATATATCTCATATCACACTTATATCATTCTTGCATATAAATATCTCTAGTTGCATAGACTTCTGTCGTAAATTTGGCAGCATAACGGATCAGATTCGTTTTCCCATAAATAGTGCTAGTTCTCACAGACAATTCAGTCATAGCATCATACTCAATCTAACATATATATATCAATGTAAAACTGTCAATCCTCAACTCAAACCTTATGTATCCATTGACACTTGTGTAACCATCAACTTGGCCATTCTACCAATCTTACTCAGTTCTGTCCGAATTTTGTATAATCTGCCTTTACCTCTATTCAACTCATTTAAATTTGGATTTTGGATATGTCATAGATCTATATGTCTACTTTCTAACCTCTTTAGTTTCATATCATTTTGATTTATAAAACTCACGATATTTAACTTTTGCCTCAGCCTGTTCAGTCACTTGCCTGAATTACACTTTTCGGGGTATAAATTCACTAAAATTCAAAACTAAGCTCAAATCATGCGAAATTAGTCTCATATTGAAGCTAACAGGAAAAACTTTCATTTGCCACAAGTTTCATTCCATTTGCTTAAGTATACCTCGAGTTATAAGTCCCGAAAGTTGACCTTCCTGAACTACTCTGTTTTGGCCTGGATTGGACATAGGACAACTTCCTCGAATCACTGGGAACAATTGAGATCATAACAAACTCGAAATTTTATATTGGGATATTCCCCTATATGTAAGCTTTCTAAAAAAATTGGTTTCGCTCAATTTGGAGTTGTATAGAGTGAGTTATACTCTCCTCAAGTCACTCTGCCCGGATGAAAGTCCTGAATCCTAGGTCAAACTTCAAAAATTCATATCTCTCTCAATACTAATCCAATAACCTTATATGATATATTTTTGGAAAGCCTTGGATGTCTACTTTCATCTAAAAATAGTTTTATCAAATTTAATCGGCTCTAGGCGGCATCGTACACTCCGCCGTACGGACTGCCATGGAACTTCTCTCTTAGACAGCATTCCAAACCTTCACTTCTCCTAGTTTTCTTTTTCTAATCTTAACCCTAACTCATTATTTCATATTAATCCAACCATAATTCATCATATACATCTAATATATCATCAAATATACATAGAAGAGTAATCTTTCATGCATCCTCAGTTTAAAGGAATTAAGATTAGAGATTGAATCTTACCTCTTTGGAGTATAATTTTGTTGAATTTGAGTTTGGATTGATGGAACCTTGCCAAAGCTTGGAGATTTGAGAGAGTAGATTGAGAGAGGAAGGTAAGAAGAAGGCTGGAGCAAAGGGGAAGGGGGCACGTAAATCAGACCAAAATGGAGAGAAGAGTCTGATTTAAATACATGAAAGTTGTGTTGATTAGTTAGAATTTTGTGGTTGAAGTTCGGCAATGTCTCTCACTTTTGTGGCCAAATTGCTCTCTACGTCGTCCCAAAACTAGGATACGCTTTCGTTCTACCTAAAATCGGAACTCGTCCCTATAATACTTGAAGTCGGAACTCGTGACCTTTTACATTGCTTGAAGCTGAAGCCGGATGTCGGAACTCGTACCATGTTGTTTGTGACTTGAGAAAATCTTGTTTATTTTGATACTTGGAATCAAGGTCGGATGTCGGAAGTCATGCAGCTGACAATTATATAATCTCGGAACTCCCTATTTGAACTCGGGAATGTCAATGCTGGATATAAAATCGGAGATCGGAACTCGTGTATGACTGAAGTCAACTCAAAGATTTGAACTCATGTCCATTTGGTTCAACTCTAAAGCCGGAACTCGTTACATTTTACTTGGAGGTCGGTACTTGGATCATTGTATTAACCTATAACTTATGAAGTCGGAAACCGCGTAAACTATTTTGAAACATGAAGTCGGACATCGGGAATCATGTTCGTCCAAATTTAAGTCGGAAATCGGGAAGTTAATACCAGATGAAGTCGGGAATTTTGCAGACCAACTCGGAAGTCGGAATTTATCCCATTTTACCTGAATCCGAAGGTGAAGTCGGGAATCATGGGACATGAAGGGGAACTCAGAACTCGGAACTCGGGATGTTACACCTTGCAATCTAATGGTGAAGATTGCTAGGTGTATCAATATACCGATTACTTATAATATATTATAATAATTTTTTAATATTAGCTATGTAACACCCTAATAAACTCATACTACGTTTAAGTCGTATTACGGCGTTTTATTAGTTGTTACTTATGTTCGTGGAAAATTAAACTTCACTTGAAATTAAGTTACGTGAAAATACGGTAAGATATTTTTTTTTTTTTGAAATACGTTGTCGCTTTGCAGCGTTTTGGAAAGTAAAGCCTTGAGCGAGAAGATAGATAGAGAAAGAGCATGTCGCATAAAATATATACCCGAAAATCATAAAACATGATAAAGGTAAACAAATAATAATTCACAAATACATTGCATTAAATAACTAACCATTACATTCATATAGGTTCATACTATAAATAAATATATATATATATATATATCAGCCTTACATCGAAGGACGCTCATGGTCGTGCCATGATCCAAATACTAGATACAAACTTAAACTAACATCATTTGTCACAAAAAGGAATGTATGAAGATGCAGAGCTATGACAACTACAAGTCCACATTAGCATTGTCTGATATCCCACATCATACGTTCGCTTACAGTGTGGGGGATCCATGCTCCACTCCATGTAACATCCCCATTTTCATCTAAGTTAATTAGCTCGGTGTTCCCGGCTAATTAGAGGGATTAAGGATTAATTGAGAATTAATCGATTAATCTCGAGAGCTTAGTAAATTAAGGGCAAGCCGATAATTGAGATTTAATGCATTAAAAGTTACAATTAAAAGCCTAATTGCCCAATCCTTATTAATCCATGATTTAGAACATAAATTCAAGGTGATCTAATCTAATTAACTAAGAGCATATAAGTCTCAAAACTTAATCACATTAACCTTCACATCTTCTTACAAAATTAATGAGGAAAATCCTTTTTAATTAAAATGTGCTAATGAGTAATTTAAACCAAGTGAATTAATTAACATTTAGATAATTACAACAATTATAAAGATGTAGAAACTTCCCTTTAATTATGGTTTGAAAGTTTGGTCAAAGCAAGAGCCATATCTAACCATCCATTGACTTTCTCATCATACACCACAAGATCAAGAGTCCATATTAGTAGATCCCTTAAATCATGACAAGAGTTGTACTCTCCTTCCTCAAGATAATGACACTTGGTGTGATCCTAGCCATCCAATGCCAAATCCTAAGAGATCTCATGCTTTTAACCACTTGACAAAAACACTACATAGTCTTTATCCAATCTCCAAGACTCAAAGAAAACACAACACACTCTTTTGCCCCAAGGTTTTTCCACTCCCTAGCTTGTGTAAGAAGCAAAATCACATCACCTTTCTCCCCCATTTTTGCGCCACCATCAGCCCCTCTCTCTCCCTCATTTCATTTTTCACTTCCTCCCTCAAGATACACACACAAAGCTCTCTCCTCTCTCCAAGTCTCATACTCTCTTCTTCTCCCAAGCTTCATTGTGTTCTTCCAACCCTCATACTACTTCCTACTCATCTCCATTTACCATTCTCACAAGCCCTTCAAGGACCACCCTCTTTGGTTCTTGGAGAAACAAAACAAACACTCACCTAGCCCCCATATCAAGCTCAAGGAGAAGGGGGCCATCTCCAACCACTTCACTTTTCAAACTTCCAAGAGAAACACTTTGGGTAGTGATTCTAACTCTTCTTTCTCATGTGTTTTTTCAAGCCCTAGAATCTCCTATGCTCTTTATAGCTAGGTGGTTTTAGGACTTGCTTCAAGGTCTCATGACCACATCTTGCCTTATGAGTGTTCTTGCCTTGATGAAAATGTTGTTTTGATAAGAGATTTTGTGGTATGGTGGTTTATGGTGGTTTTTGTGTATCATGCTTTATTTTGCTTCAAAATACTGATTTTGGTGACTGAAACTTTGAGTATGATGATGAGTTAAAACATGAAAATGGTGATTTGAAGTGATATAACAATTTCTCCATAAGCTTGAAGTGAAAAACTTAAAAACTAGTAAATCTGGAATTCTGGCAGTCTGTGAAGCGTGCGATATATTTATTGCTGCAGAACTCAAAATGCAACGAAACTATTTTTCTATGAAAGTAGACTCAAATAGCTTTTCATACATATAAAATATGTGAGATTTGGCCTTAAAATGAGAGAGATATGATTTTTCAAAGTTTGCTGTTCCTGGATGGGTTTCTGTCCGGGCAGTAGGTAATAAAACATGCATAACTCAAGTTATACATAACATTTTTGAGTGGGACCAAGTTTGTTAGAAAGATAAGACATAGAGGAACACTCCCATAAAACAGTTTTGTCAGATTCCATGTGAGGAACTCCCAGTGAAGTGGACAAGCCACTGACCCGAGATGAACTTTCAATCCTGAACAGTCAGAATAAAATGTGCATAACTCAAGCTACAAAATGAATTTTTAAGTGGGGTTTGTTTTGTTTAAAAATAGACTCAGAGAAGTATATCCACACAAAAATTAGATATAAAATAGTAAAATATGAAATTATGGTGAATTTTCAAAATTACTGCCCCACTGTAAAAGTAAAACTGGTTAGGGTAAAAGTTAAAGAATAAGGAGAAATAAGCTCTAAGACATTAATACCCTTACATTAAGTATTAGAAAACCTTCATAATTCAACTTAAAAGTGTCAAGGAGGATAATAGATGAAATTGGCATTATGCCCAATAAAAGAAGTTTACACAAGAGACAACCTCAATTAAAAGCTTGCACCCAATTTATTAAGCTAAGCTCATAAAATGTTGCTTGAGAATATGCCTATGTTTATGTGCAAGCATGATGTTATGATGATGATCATGATGAAGATGATATGATGATGTTATGATTATGATAATGGTATGTTGATGATATAATGCTTAATGTTATATGATATTGGTCTCTCTGTCTGGCAAAATTTTGGGAAGCTTGCCTATTTGTTATCTTTGCCAAAATTGTGTAAAAATTATGGACTTAGAAATATTTTGCATCATAAGCTTTAATAAGAAGAAAGTTAATTCAAGTAAGTGATCCTTCAAAAGGGAAGGTAACCTAATTTAAGCTCCTCTCACCCACGACTCACATGAGGCATGGCATGACCCAGCTAGTGTGAGTATAGGGGATAGGTCTTACATGAGGCATGGTATGACCCAGCTAGTGTAAGTACCGAAATTCTATGGTGGCGACGGCCACGGTATGAGCTCATTACCACTTATGTTTAGTGGGTGAAAAGATAAAGTCAAGTTAAGAAAAGAAAAGGGACTTCGGTCCAAAACCCTAAAAAGGGAAGAAGTTAAGAGAATCTTCTAGCTTGGACATGTATATTTTATACGATTACACTTGTGCTTATGATTATTATGATACAAATGATTAGAAGGTATGTTAAAAATTGAATCCGCTTCGGATACTCATGATTTCGAAAATCTAAGAATTGAATTGGATGCATGCCCACTGTTTTTATTTATAAAACCGAAGTGGCTGGGACGATGACGATGACACTTACGTGTTAGGGTCGAGTCCTCTTGAAAATCTTATTTCTCACCCTAGTTGTTTTCCCGTCTCGTCACCAGATACTCATGGCACGCCCCGTGGCATGGAGCATGGAGCATGGAGCCTCCCCACCATGAGTGGGCCTATGATGAGGACGCCCACGCTATTGTGGCCACGACCACCACAATAGTCCGTACGTATTTCTACCCAGGTTGAGTTTTTGAGCAGGAGGAGCCAGAGATCCCGCCTGCCCCTGTAGACGTATCATCGGCGCACCTTGGACCGCCGCTGGGTCCTTGGGATTTCCCGCCTGAGCCATTGCCGGAGGTCGAGATGGAGCCAATGTCTCCGGGCCTACCCGTAGCCGAGCCCGTGCCACCGCCAGAGGTCCCGGTGATCGAAGTGAGTTCGACAGCTACTCCTAGGGCAGCAGCCGCTTCGCTGCCGCTCCCCGAGTATCGCCCTACCAAGTCCGAGGAGGATCCTTCCGAGGCACGTTCTTCAGTCGCCAGCTATACTCCTAGCCATCGCATTCGTCGCGTGGAGGTGATCAGTCGACACCCCCGTATCATCCGCACTCCTCACGTTCCCCGAGGCCGAGGAGCGAAGGGAACCAGGCACTCGAGGACCTGAGTCCATTCGATTGAAGGGCGTGGAAGGGGCAGAGAAGCCAGCATATGTCTACGTGGGCCTATTTCATTAGTGCTCCTTATCTGTTGTATTTCATTTTGTATCAGACTTATGTATCTTTGATTTTGGGACTATGGCATGACCATGAGTTCCCTTTTTATGTATTTGTTGGATATTATGAGACTAACTATAATTATGTGGTTGTAGTACTAATGTGAATGTATGGTATTTTGATTTATCTCTGTTTCTTTAATTTATACTGAAATCTTTGCGATACGCTCGTTTATTACTATCTTCTCGCGCAAGGCTTTACTTTCCAAAAGTGACGACGTATTTTAAAGAAAAAGAAAAATTTTACCATATTTTCCGCGTAATTTAATTTCAAGTAAAGATTAGTTTTCCACGAGCATAAGTAACAACTAATAAAATGCCGTAATACGACTTAAGCGTAGTATGGGTTTATTAGGGTGTTACACTCCACCAGTTGCGCCATCGTGATCTGGCGACGATACGGAAGAATAACTACGGTAAGAAATGGAATTTCTCAGTAGGACTCGAACCCGACACGAAAATGTCATCGTCATCGTCCCAGCCACTTCGGTTTTATTAATGAAAATAGTGAGCATTCATAAGGTTCCGTTCTTAGGTTATTGAAAACATGAATATCCGAAACGGATTCAATTTTAACATACTCTCTGATCATTTATATTATAACATATATGGGCACAAGTATAATTCCATAAAACATGCATGGTTATGCTATAAGCTTATCTTAACTTCTTCTCTTTAAGGGTATGGACCAAAGTCCTTTTTCTTTTTTTAACTTGATTTTATCTAAAGTCTTATCTTTTCACTCACTAAACATAAGTGGTAATGAGCTCATACCGTGGTCGTCGCCACCATAAAATTTCGGTACTTACATTATCTGTGTCATACCATATCTCATGTAAGCCCTATCCCCTATACTCACACTAGTTGGGTCATGCCATGCCTCATGCGAGTCGTGGGTGAGAGGAGCTTAAATTAGATCACATTCCCTTTTGAAGGATCATACACTTAATTAAATTTTTTCTTATTAAAGCTTGCAATGCAAAATATTCTAATCCTTTTCCACATATAGGCGTTACGTATCGCCGTCCCCAAATGTGATTCCTTTATCGCATATTATTAAGCATCATATCATCAATATATCATATTCATATCGTCATCATATCATTATCATAGCCATCATCATCATATCATATCATCATCATCATCATCATCATCATATCATTGTCATAATCATCATCACCATATCATATCATCATATGGACACATAGAGGCATACCTATCACACAAAGTCTTATGAGCTTAGCTTAGTAAATTTAGTGCAAGCTTTTAATTGAGGATACCTCTTGTATAAATTCTTTCATTAGGCAAAGGCCAATTTTGTCTATTATCCGTTTCAAAACTTTTAAGTTGAATTATGAGGATTTTCCAATATCTTATTGTAAGGGTCTTAATGTCTTAAAGCTTATTCTTATTAACCTTTAAAACTTAACCATAACAGTTTTACTTTTATAGTGAGGTAGTAAATTCAAAATTTCACTATAATTTCATCTTTTATGATTTTGACTTGAATTTTGGTATGATTATAGTTCTCTGAGTCTATTTTTAAAAAAAATAAACCCCACTCAAAAATTTATTTTGTAACTTGAGATATGCATATTTTATTCTGACTGTTCAGACTTGAAAGTTCAACTCGAGTCAGTGGCTTGTCAACTCCACTGGGAGTTCCTCACATGGAATCTCATAAAACTATTTTATGGAGATGTTCCTCTATGTCTTAGCTTTCTAACAAACTTGGTCCCACTCAAAAATAATTTTTGTAGCTCCAGTTATAAGATTTTTAGTGAAGACTGCCCAAACAGAAATCCATCCGGGAATAGCCAAATTTGAAAAATCATATCTCCCTCATTTTAAATCCAAATTTCACGAATTTTATATGTGTTGAAAGCTCTTTGAGTATATTTTCACAGAAAATTAGTGTCAGTACATTTTGAGTTTTGTAGAATGAGTTATACAGTACGCATTATAGACTGCCAGAATTCCAGCTTAACTAGTTTTTATGTTTTACATATCAAACTTGTGGAGATGTTGCTATACCATTCAAATCACCATTTTTATGTTTTATTTCACCATCATATTCAAGGTTTTAATCACCAAATCAGTATTTTAAAACAAAATAAAGCAAGATACATAAAACCATCATCCCACATAATCTCATTTCAAGACAACATTTTCAACAAGACAAGAAAAATTCATAGAGCAAGAAGTGGTCATGAGATCTTGAAGCAAATCCTAAAACCACATAGTTATAAGAGCTTAGGAGTTCTAGAGCTTGAAAAATATATGAAAAAGAAAGGTTAGAGTCACTACCAAAGAGAGCTTTCTTGAAGGATTTTGAAAATGGAGAAGGTTGGAGAGAGCCTTCCTACTTGAAAGCTTGAAAATGGGGCTTGTGTATGAATGATCTTGTTTCTTCAAAGACCAAAATGGTGATCTTTGAAGGGATTGTGAGGGTGGTGATATAAATGAGGTGAGAAGTAGTAGGGAGATTGGAAGAAGAACAAGGAAGATTGGAAGAACAAGAGAGTAAGAATGGGACTTGGAGAGATAAGAGAGCTTTGTGTCTTAGTGAGAGGAATGAAAAAATGAAATGAGGGGGGAGAGAGTAGGTTGAATGGCACAAATGAGGGGGGAGGGAGTGATGTGATTTTGCTTCTTACAACAAGCAAAAGAGTGGAAAAAACCTTGGGGCAAAAGAGGGAGTTGTATTTCCTTTGAGTCTTGGCACTTGGGTAAAGACCATGTAGTGGTTTTCAAGTGGTTAAAAACATGACCTATCTTAGGATTGGCATTGGATGAATATGATTACTCCAAGTGTCATAATCTTGATGGAGGAGAGTAGATCTTTTGTCTTGACTCAAGAAATCTACTAACATAGACTCTTGATCTAATAGTGTATAATGAGAAGGCAAATGGATAGTTGGATATGGCTCTTGCTTTGATCAAACTTTTAAACAATAATTAAAGGGAAGTTTCTAAATTTTTACCATTGTTACAATTATCTAAATACTAATTAATTCAATTAGTTTAATTACACTTTAACACATTTTTAATGAAAAGGATTTTCCTCATTAATTATGTAAAGAAGGTGTATGGGTTAATTTTTAATTTTTTTTTATGTGGTTAAGACGTGATGCTTGTATGCTCTTAGTTAATAAGGTTGGGTCACCTTGATTTTATGTTCTAAATCATGAATTAACAAGGATTGGGCAATTAGGCTTCTAATTGTAACTTCTGATGCATTATGTTTCAATTGTGGACTTTCACTTATCTTGTTGACTTGCCTTTAATTTACTAAGCCCTTGCTCTCGAGATTAGCCGATTAGTTCTCAATTAATCGCTAACCCTCTAATTAGTTGGAGACACTGAGCTAATTAGCTTATACAAAAATTGAGGATGTTACAAGCTAGACTTAAAAGATGTAGATAGATACATTTTAAGGGTAATCAAAATTTATCTACATGATCCTAAAATTATGAAGAATATTCCAAAAAAAATTCTATTTAATTTGAAGGATAATCTTGTTTAATTACAAGATGACACGGTTAATTCAAAAAAATATTTTATGATACTTCAGAATTTTTATAATATTCCAAAAAAAATCTATTTAAATTTTGAATTATGTTGATAAATTTTGGTCACTTTTAAAATATATTTAAGGATTTAATCACTTTCCTAAAGTCGAAATAAAATAAAAATATTTCTACAATATATTACATGTAATTGGTTATATTGATAGACTATCAATCTTCACCAGTGATTGATGTGTGTATCCACCTATTGGATAAAATTGTAATTGGATAAATCTCTATGAAGGAACTTATCTGAAAACAAACTCCTAAAGATTGTGTAATGCCCGAGTCAAGAGATCTATGATTTATTACACTTTGTCCTGTCAGACCGGAAGAAAACTCTAAGTGTGGACCTTATGCTTCCTTAGAGGGCTATAGGTTTCCAATATTTTCATGGGATTAAAAGTCTCGATAATTATTCCTAGGTATCCAAGAATTGAAGAGTGATTTTTAATAAATTTTAAGAAGTCATTAACCTTTCCATTTTTAGCCCGAAAATTTAAGAAAATGCAAGTTTTCAAAAGTTTATACTAAAATTCACAAGTTGGATTTTGATTCTTAAAGAGTTTGATTTTTTCAATATTTATATTGGATTAAAATGGAGGTACCCCTTATTTACATTTATATTTTAAAGTTAATGGAGAGTAAAATAAATGAGGACATAGGGTATATGATGATATTTGAGAGGTGTAGATGAAAAACAAGAGAGAGATCGGGCACCTAATAAATGAGGACATAGGATATATAATGATATTTGAGTAGTGTAGATGAAAAAAAAAAAAGAGAGAGAGAGAGAGAGAATGGGCGCCTAGCGCCCAAGCACTGGCTATGTTGCGAGATGGCTGGTTTCAGGTGTCTCAGCGCTCGGGCGGTGGTGGTAGAGATCAAAACGCGTCTCACGATTCTTCTATCTCATTCAACCATTTTTCATTCTTTTCTCTTCCTTTTTCTTTTTCCTCCTTTCTCCACTTTTCCACTTCATATCCCCTATCATTTACCTCCAATTTTTCAACTTTTTGACATCCACACTTGATATTTTGAGTGTTCAAGTGCTCCTAGAGAGAGAAAGAGGTGCGATTCTTAGTTTGAGGGGAGCTTGGAGTGGTGATTTTGGGGCTTCACGGTGACCCACTCCCTCCTTTCATTCCTTTTGGCTTCCAAAGGTAATTCTTGATCTCATATATGCTCTTATTTCAAGGATTTGCTAAATTCTTCCATGAATATTGGTGTTAGAGTGAAGGGGTTTGAGTTAGGGATTGGAATTGGGGATTTCATACTTTGGGAAGCATTTCAAGTTAATTTTGATTCTAAAGGCTAATTAGTGTTTGGATGATGATGCTTTTGACTGCTAGATAATTTGTGTGATAACCATGACTCCGTGACATAACATACTAAGGCTACTCCTTTCCTTGGATTAGTACTATAAGTGATAGTATACCTATAGCCTATCTTTTGCCTTTAAATTCCTAGTCATGTGCCTAAAAGGTGTTCTGATAAATTATTGTGAAATATTGACATAACTGTTTTACCCTATGTTTATTTAAGTCTTGAAAACAAGTATGTTAGTTAAGTATATGTATAAATATATGTATTTATGTGTAGTTGTGGGACAAGCTACCCTAAGAGTTGATTTATGGTATTTGAATGATTTCATAGAAAAAGATGAAGTTTTCATGTTATTAGAAATTGTGATGTTCTTAAGGCTAATGTTTTGAGTGACTTGATTTCAGCAGATAGTTTAAATTTAATATTTTATGGAAGAACTCTAGATACTTAAAGGATTTGAAAGTATTACACTTTGAACCTATATTGATAATATAGTTATTTTGAATATCCCGAAAGTTTGATAGCTATGTTTGCTAAGAATACAAAAGATTATTGAATCTTATTATTCATTTAAAGTTATGAGCAAAGTGTATATGATTTGAGCTAAAGAGAAGCTTTAGTGACAATAATTTAGTAACAAAAAAAAGAAAGTAAAGTTTACTTAAGGGGAGGGAACTATAACAAAACTGTTTGCTAATGATAGCAGCATTAGCCTCAGTACACCTCGAATAACCTAGCTAGTAGGGTGATTGTTGGCCTGATATGTTTAGTCAACATGTCTGGAAGATATAGATACGAACAGGCGTGAAGCTATCTTTTACTACTGGGTTATGTAACATCCCCAATTTTTGTCTAAGCTAATTAGTTCAGTGATCCTGACTAATTAGAGAGGTTAACGATTAACTGAGAATTAATCGACTAATCTCGATGAGCAAGAGCTTAGAAAATTAAAGGCAAGTCAACAATTGAAACATAATGCATTAAAAGTTATAATTAAAAGCCTAATTGCCCAATCCTTATTAATCCATGATTTAGAACATAAAACCAAGGTGATCTAACCTAATTAACTAGGAGCATATAAGTATCACATCTTAATTACATGAAGATTAACCCTTACCTCTTCCTTACATAATTAATGAGAAAAATCCCTTTTTATTGAAAATGTGCTAATGTATGATTAAACCAATTGGATTAATTAACATTTAGATAATTGTAACAATCATAAAGATGTAGAAACTTCCCTCTAATTATTATTTGAAAGTTTGGTCAAAGCAAGAGCCATATCCAACCATCCATTTACTTTCTCATCATACACCACAAGATCTAGAGCCCATATTAGTAGATCCCTTAAGTCATGACAAGAGTTGTACTCTCCTTCCTCAAGATAATGACACTTGGTGTGATCCTAGCCATCCAATGCCAAATCCTAGGATGAACCATGCTTTTAACCACTAGAAAAGAAACACCTACAAGTCTTTACCCAAGTGCCAAGACTCAAAGGAAACACAACCCACCCTTTTACCCCAAAGTTCCTAGCCCTTTTGCTTGAAAAAGAAGTAAGACTCACCTACTCTCTCTTGCTTGTTGGAGAAGCAAAGCAATCAGCCCACTTCTCCCCATTTTTGCGCCTAAACTAGCCCTCCCACTCTCTCATTTGTGATTTTCATCCTCTCACTACAAGCCTAAGCTCCCACTTCTCTCTAAGCCTCATTCTAGCTCTTCTACTCTTCCAATTCCTCTTGTTCTTCCTCCCACTTTCACACCCCATCCAACTCTCTTTCCTTTCACCATTCCACTAGCCCTTCAAGGACCACCCTCTTTGGTTCTTGAGGAAGCAAAACAAACACTCACTTAGCCCCATTATCAAGCTCAAGGAGGAAGGAGGCCATCTCCAACATCTTTCTTTCTCTTCAAGCTTTCAAGAAATCCAATTGGTAGTGACTTTAACCCTTCCTCTCCATATATTTTTCAAGAACTAGAACCCCTAAGCTCTTCATAGCTAGGTGGTTTTAGGACTTGCTTCAGTCTCATGACCACATCTTGCCTTATGAGTGTTCTTGCTTTGATGAAAATGTTGTTTTGAAAAGAGATTTTGTGGTATGATGGTTTTTATGTATCTTGCTTTATTTTGGTTCAAAATACTGATTTGGTGACTCAAACTTTGAATATGATGATGAGTTAAAACATGAAAATGGTGATTTGAAGTGATATAACAATTTCTCCATAAGCTTGAAGTGAAAAACTAAAAAAACTAGTGAATCTGGAATTCTGGCAGTCTGTAAAGCGTGCGGTATGTTTATTGCTACAAAACTCAGAATGGAACGAAACTATTTTTCTATGAAAGTAGACTCAAAGATCTTTCCATACATATAAAATACATAAGATTCGGAGTTAAAATGAGTGAGATATGATTTTTCAAAGTGGACTGTTCTCGGATTGGTTTCTGTCTGGGCAGTCTACACTAAAATGTGTATAACTCGAGCTACAAAAATGATTTTTGAGTGAGACCAAGTTCAAATGAAAGCTAAGACATAGAGGAACAAACCCATAAAACAGTTTTCTCAGATTCTTTCTGAGTAATTATAATGAGAAGTAACAATCCACTGTACCGGGAGTGAACTTAGAAACTGAACAGTCAGAATAAAATATGCATAACTCAAGCTACAAAGTGAATTTTTAAGTGGGGTTTGTTTTGTTTAAAAATAGACTCAGAGGACTATATCCACACAAAAATTCGAAATAAAAGAGTAAAAGATGAAATTATGGTGAATTTTCAAAGTTACTGCCCCACTGTAAAAGTAAAAACTGGTTATGGTAAAAGTTAAAGAATAAGGAGGAATAAGCTTTAAGACATTAATATCCTCACATTAAGCATTAGAGAGCCCTCATAACTCACTTAAAAGTATCAAAAAGGACATTAGGCAAAATTGGCATTATGCCCAATAAAAGAAGTTTACACAAGAGGCAATCTCAATTAAAAGCTTTCACTAAATTTACTTAAGCTAAGCTCATAAAACTTTGCTTGAGAATATGCTTATGTTTATGTGCAAGCATGATGCTATGATGATGATGAGTAATGATGATGATATGACATGATGATGATGATTATGATATGATATGATGATGATCATGATGATGATGATGTGATATGATGATGATTATGATAGTGTTATGATGATGATAAGGATGATAATGATATGATGACGATATTATGATAAATCATGATGATATGAATATGATATGTTGATAATATGATGCTTAATGATAAACATGAAAAGACTAATAAATATGAACACCCTGGGACGATACGTAACGCCTGCAGGTGATTGATAAAGGAACCACATTTGGGGACTCCGCGATACGTGCAACGCCTAAATGTGGAAAGAATCAGAATAACTTTGCATCATAAGCTTTAATAAGAAAAAGATGAACTAAGGGTATGATCCTTCAAAAGGAAGGTGACCTAATTTAAATTTCCTCACCCACGACTCACATGAGGCATGGCATGACCCAGCTAGTGTGAGTATAGGGGATAGGTCTTACATGAGGCATGGCATGACCCAGCTAGTGTAAGTACCGAAATTCTATGGTGGCGACGGCCACGGTATGAGCTCATTACCACTTATGTTTAGTGGGTGAGAAGATAAAGTTAAGTTAAGAAAAGAAAAGGGACCTCGGTCTAAACCCTAGCAAGGGAAGAAGTTAAGAAAAACTTATAGCACAGTCATGCATTTTTATATGATTATACTTATGCCCATGTATGTTATGATATAAATGATTAGAGAGTATGTTAAAATTGAATCCGCTTCGGATGTTCACGATTTCGAAAAATGCAAGAATTGAACCGTATGCATGCTCACTATTTTCATTAATAAAACCGAAGTGGCTGGGATGATGACGATGACACTTTCGTGTCGGGTTCGAGTCCTACTGAGAAATTCCATTTCTCACCCTCGTTGTTCTTCCGTATCGTCACCAGATCTCGACGGCGCATCCGGTGGAGTGGAGCGTGGATCCCCAACACGGTGAGCGGACGTGTGACGTGGGGTGCAAGACGAAGCTGTTTTGGGACTTGTAGCGACCATCGCTCTGCACCTCCGCATATTTCTTTTGAGCTGAGCATTGTCATTCAAATTTGTACTTAGTATCTAGTATTTGGACCATGGCTCGACCATGAGCCTCTTTTGATGTAATGTTGATATATATGTATGTATATATATATATTATGAACCCATATCGATGTAATGACTTTGCTATATAATGCAATGTACTTGTGAATTACTATTCATTTATCTTTCTCTGATTTTATGATATTGGAGTACGTATTGTATACGACACGCCGTTACTCTGTCTAGCTTCTCGTTCAAGGCTTTACTTTCAAAAAGTGACGACGTATTTCAAAAGAAAAAGAAAAATTTTACCGTATTTTTCCGCGTACTTTAATTTCAAATGAAGTTTAGTTTTCCACGAGCATAAGTAACAGCTAATAAAATGCCGTAATACGACTTAAGCGTAGTATGGGTTTATTAGGGTGTTACATTATGGTATCAGAGCAGTTCATCCTGTTAAAGCCTGAGGTTGGACTGACTATGCTTCCAAGCATAACTCTACGTGCGCTATGTTAGGTCGTACTTGAGAATCCATGCGTATGATGGGATGTAGGACTTAGAATGCATGACCGTCATGTGAGATTGCCTTTAGTTGCTGCCATGCTTATGCTTAATGTTGGGCCTGATCAACTCGATATCTTTGTATGGTGTGTTCAGGAACTAATGGCAACTCGCAGACGCATTCTCCAACGAGCATGACAACGCCGAACCTCGCCGAGTTCATGAGGACCTTCCAGCAGATGGCAAATGCAATGCAAGCTCAAGCTACAGCTGCTGAGCATATGATGGACCAGTTGAACCGAAGATCCGAAGAGTCTGTTGGTGGAAATGGAGCGGATCTTGCGAGTATCAGAAGTTCTCGGAGTTCCGTAAGGCAAACCCGCCTAGTTTCAAAGGGGCTTTCAACCCTGACGAAGCCGATGAGTGGATCAAAGAGATTGAGAAGATCTACTCCGTGTTAGCTTGCTCAGAGACCCAAAAGGTGGCCTTTGCCACTTACATGTTGAAGGCGGATGCCGAGTTCGTGGAAAGGAGCAAAAAGCTTGATGGAAAGTGATCAGAGGGAGATCACATGGGATGCCTTCAAGGTGGCTTTTTATGAGAAGTACTTCCCGATGTCCGTAAGGAATGTGAAGGAAATGGAATTCCTGAGGCTCTACCAAGGAGGTATGAGCATTGCTGAGTACACGGCGAAGTTTGAGGAGTTGTGCAAGTTTTCTACATTGTATCAGCGAAACCCGGATGAGCATTGGAAATGCATGAAGTATGAGGGAGGATTGCGGGCCGACATTCTGGCATCAGTGGCCCCATTGGAGATAAGGAACTATGCGGCACTTGTTAATAAGAGCCGTGTAGTAGAAGAATGTAATCGAAAGTTGGCGGTCCAGAGATCAGAGGCCCGTAAGAGGAGACAGGCGTCTCAAGAGCAACACACGAAGGAGCCCTTGCAAAAGAAGCCCTACTACGATGAAGGATCCAAGGGCAACCAGCCACAAGAGCCCTCCGCCAAACCTCCAAGACCCGCCGACCAGCCCTCGAAGCTTGCAATGAATCGCACCTGCCCAAAGTGTGAGAGACAACACAAAGGGATTTGCTACGCCGGACAAAATGTTTGCTACAAATGTGGACAGCCTGGGCATTTTGCAAGAAACTGCACCAAGGGCAAGCCTGCCCCCGACCTGTTTACAGGTAACAAATTTTGAGGGCAAAATTCTTTTTAAGGAGGGGAGATTGTAACATCCCCAATTTTTGTCTAAGCTAATTAGTTCAGTGATCCTGACTAATTAGAGAGGTTAACGATTAACTGAGAATTAATCGACTAATCTCGATGAGCAAGAGCTTAGAAAATTAAAGGCAAGTCAACAATTGAAACATAATGCATTAAAAGTTATAATTAAAAGCCTAATTGCCCAATCCTTATTAATCCATGATTTAGAACATAAAACCAAGGTGATCTAACCTAATTAACTAGGAGCATATAAGTATCACATCTTAATTACATGAAGATTAACCCTTACCTCTTCCTTACATAATTAATGAGAAAAATCCCTTTTTATTGAAAATGTGCTAATGTATGATTAAACCAATTGGATTAATTAACATTTAGATAATTGTAACAATCATAAAGATGTAGAAACTTCCCTCTAATTATTATTTGAAAGTTTGGTCAAAGCAAGAGCCATATCCAACCATCCATTTACTTTCTCATCATACACCACAAGATCTAGAGCCCATATTAGTAGATACCTTAAGTCATGACAAGAGTTGTCTCTCCTTCCTCAAGATAATGACACTTGGTGTGATCCTAGCCATCCAATGCCAAATCCTAGGATGAACCATGCTTTTAACCACTAGAAAAGAAACACCTACAAGTCTTTACCCAAGTGCCAAGACTCAAAGGAAACACAACCCACCCTTTTACCCCAAAGTTCCTAGCCCTTTTGCTTGAAAAAGAAGTAAGACTCACCTACTCTCTTGCTTGTTGGAGAAGCAAAGCAATCAGCCCACTTCTCCCCATTTTTGCGCCTAAACTAGCCCTCCCACTCTCTCATTTGTGATTTTCATCCTCTCACTACAAGCCTAAGCTCCCACTTCTCTCTAAGCCTCATTCTAGCTCTTCTACTCTTCCAATTCCTCTTGTTCTTCCTCCCACTTTCACACCCCATCCAACTCTCTTTCCTTTCACCATTCCACTAGCCCTTCAAGGACCACCCTCTTTGGTTCTTGAGGAAGCAAAACAAACACTCACTTAGCCCCATTATCAAGCTCAAGGAGGAAGGAGGCCATCTCCAACATCTTTCTTTCTCTTCAAGCTTTCAAGAAATCCAATTGGTAGTGACTTTAACCCTTCCTCTCCATATATTTTTCAAGAACTAGAACCCCTAAGCTCTTCATAGCTAGGTGGTTTTAGGACTTGCTTCAAGGTCTCATGACCACATCTTGCCTTATGAGTGTTCTTGCTTTGATGAAAATGTTGTTTTGAAAAGAGATTTTGTGGTATGATGGTTTTTATGTATCTTGCTTTATTTTGGTTCAAAATACTGATTTGGTGACTCAAACTTTGAATATGATGATGAGTTAAAACATGAAAATGGTGATTTGAAGTGATATAACAATTTCTCCATAAGCTTGAAGTGAAAAACTAAAAAAACTAGTGAATCTGGAATTCTGGCAGTCTGTAAAGCGTGCGGTATGTTTATTGCTACAAAACTCAGAATGGAACGAAACTATTTTTCTATGAAAGTAGACTCAAAGATCTTTCCATACATATAAAATACATAAGATTCGGAGTTAAAATGAGTGAGATATGATTTTTCAAAGTGGACTGTTCTCGGATTGGTTTCTGTCTGGGCAGTCTACACTAAAATGTGTATAACTCGAGCTACAAAAATGATTTTTGAGTGAGACCAAGTTCAAATGAAAGCTAAGACATAGAGGAACAAACCCATAAAACAGTTTTCTCAGATTCTTTCTGAGTAATTATAATGAGAAGTAACAATCCACTGTACCGGGAGTGAACTTAGAAACTGAACAGTCAGAATAAAATATGCATAACTCAAGCTACAAAGTGAATTTTTAAGTGGGGTTTGTTTTGTTTAAAAATAGACTCAGAGGACTATATCCACACAAAAATTCGAAATAAAAGAGTAAAAGATGAAATTATGGTGAATTTTCAAAGTTACTGCCCACTGTAAAAGTAAAAACTGGTTATGGTAAAAGTTAAAGAATAAGGAGGAATAAGCTTTAAGACATTAATATCCTCACATTAAGCATTAGAGAGCCCTCATAACTCACTTAAAAAGTATCAAAAAGGACATTAGGCAAAATTGGCATTATGCCCAATAAAAGAAGTTTACACAAGAGGCAATCTCAATTAAAAGCTTAAATTTACTAAGCTAAGCTCATAAAACTTTGCTTGAGAATATGCTTATGTTTATGTGCAAGCATGATGCTATGATGATGATGAGTAATGATGATGATATGACATGATGATGATGATTATGATATGATATGATGATGATCATGATGATGATGATGTGATATGATGATGATTATGATAGTGTTATGATGATGATAAGGATGATAATGATATGATGACGATATTATGATAAATCATGATGATATGAATATGATATGTTGATAATATGATGCTTAATGATAAACATGAAAAGACTAATAAATATGAACACCCTGGGGACGGCGATACGTAACGCCCAGAGGTGATTGATAAAGGAACCACATTTGGGGACGGCGATACGTAACGCCTAAATGTGGAAAAGAATCAGAATAATTTTGCATCATAAACTTTAATAAGAAGAGAAAGTAAACTAAGGGTGTGATCCTTCAAAAGGGAAGGTGACCCAAAGTAAGCTCCCCTCACCCACGACTCACATGAGGCATGGCATGACCCAGCTAGTGTGAGTATAGGGGATAGGTCTTACATGAGGCATGGCATGACCCAGCTAGTGTAAGTAATTCTATGGTAGCGACGGCCACGATATGAGCTCATTACCACTTATGTTTAGTGGGTGAAAAGATAAAGTTAAGTTAAGAAAAGAAAAAGGACCTCGGTCTAAACCCTAGCAAGGGAAGAAGTTAAGAAAAACTTATAGCACAGTTCATGCATTTTTATATGATTATACTTATGCCCATGTATGTTATGATATAAATGATTAGAGAGTATGTTAAAATTGAATCCGCTTCGGATGTTCACGATTTCGAAAAATGCAAGAATTGAACCGTATGCATGCCCACTATTTTCATTAATAAAACCGAAGTGGCTGGGATGATGACGATGACACTTTAGGTGTCGGTTCGAGTCCCTTGAGAAATTCCATTTCTCACCCTAGTTGTTCTTTCGTATCGTCACCAGATCTCGACGGCGCATCCGGTGGAGTGGAGCGTGGATCCCCAACACTGTGAGCGGACGTGTGACGTGGGGTGTAAGACGGTCGCTTTGGGACTTGTAGCGACCATCGCTCTGCACCTCCGCATATTTCTTTTGAGCTGAGCATTGTCATTCAAATTTGTACTTAGTATCTAGTATTTGGACCATGGCTCGACCATGAGCCTCTTTTGATGTAATGTTGATATATATGTATGTATATATATATATTATGAACCCATATCGATGTAATGACTTTGCTATATAATGCAATGTACTTGTGAATTACTATTCATTTATCTTTCTCTGATTTTATGATATTGGAGTACGTATTGTATAGACACGCCGTTACTCTGTCTAGCTTCTCGTTCAAGGCTTTACTTTCAAAAAGTGACGACGTATTTCAAAAGAAAAAGAAAAATTTTACCGTATTTTTCCGCGTACTTTAATTTCAAATGAAGTTTAGTTTTCCACGAGCATAAGTAACAGCTAATAAAATGCCGTAATACGACTTAAGCGTAGTATGGGTTTATTAGGGTGTTACAGGTTAGGCCACAGGGCCACCTAGTCAGGCAACTATTTCTGAAATAAGATACCCCATTGAAGTTTATTTATGATATTGAAGCAAATATTCACTCTCTGTGTTATGAGAAAGTAATTCTATCCTTATGACTAGTTTTATATCCTTATGATACATGATTTATTACAGTTGGTATTAAAAGTATTATGTTTATATATATTTACAAAGACAGATTATACTTCAGGTATATTTTACTAAAAATTCTTTAGTATGTTAATATATATATAGATGAAATATTTTATTCAAAAGGTGAAGTATGAGTTTCTTAAGAAGCTTATAAGATTATATCTTGCTAAAAGTTTATGTTAAGCTTGTCCCACTCCTATTATAGATATATTATCCCTCACTGAGTCTGTATGACTCACCCATTCTTCTTTTCCATGTTTTTAGATAGGTGCAAGCTCATGCTCGAGCTTTAATAGTCAGCCAGAGGTGTTGGACTCTCTTTGTCAACCCACACTTTATTCGTGTGGTTCCCAGAGGTTGTTGTATTTGAAAAGTACATTGTTGAATGTAATTGTATAAATTTTTTGTAGCACTTCATTAGCCTATATGTAACACCTTAATAAACCCATACTACGCTTAAGTCGTATTATGGCGTTTTATTAGTTGTTACTTATTCTCGTGGAAAACTAAACTTCATTTATAAGTTAAGTTATGCGGAAAATACAATAAATTTTTTTCTTTTTGAAATACGTTGTCGCTTTGTAGCGTTTTGAAAAGTAAAGCCACGAGCGAAAAGATAGTTATAAACGAGCGTGTCACATAAATACAAGTCGTAAAATAAAGGAACAATGAATAAGTAGCAATATAATGCATTCACCTTACTAAAACAACCATACATATATAAAGTCTCATAATATTCAACAATACATGAAAAGGAAACTCATGGTCATGCCATGGCCCCAAAATATCAAACATAAGCAAATATGACAAAGTTCATCACAAAATGAAATACATAGGATAAGGAGCAATAATAAAATAGGCCAAAGTAGACACGTTCTGGTTTCCTCGCCTTTTTCGCGCCCCTCGATCGGACGAAATCAGGTCCTCGAGTGCCTGGTTCCCCTCGCTTCTCGGCTTTGGGGAACGTGAGGAGTACGGATGATACGAGGGTGCCTGCTGATCACCTCTATGCGACGAACATGACGACCCGGAGTACAGCTGGCTACTGAAGAATGTTCCTCGGAGGGATCCTCCTCAAACGTAACGGGGTGATACTCAGGGAGTGGTGGCGAAGTAGTTGCAGTCCTCGGAGTGGCCGTAGAGATCACGTTGACCACGGGAATCACAGGCTGTGGCACGGGCTCGGTTGTGAGCAGGTCCAGAGGCATCGGCTCCATCTCAATGTCTGACAATGGCTCAGAGGGAAAATCCCAAGGACCCAGCGGCTATCCAAAGTATGTAGAAGAAATGTCGACTGGGGTTGGCAGAATATCGGGCTCCTCTCCCTGATGTATACGACCAAGGTGAAAGTAGGTGTGGACTACCATGGTGGTCATAGCCACGATAGGCTGGGTATCAGCGTCATAGGTCCACTCATGGTGGGGAAGGTCCATGCTCCATTCCACCGGATATGCCGTAGGTATCTGGTGATGAGACGAAAAATAACTGGAGTGAGAATAAGATTTCTCAATATGACTCGAACCTGACACGAGAGTGTCATCGTCATCGTCCCAGCCACTTCGGTTTTATAAATGAAAATAGTGAGCATTCAATAGGTTCAATTCTGAGGTTTTTCGAAAGCATCAATATCCGAAGCGGATTCAATTTTAACATACCCTCTAATCATTTATGACATAACATACATGGACACAAGTATAATTACATAAAATATGCATGGCTATTCTATAAGCTTCTCTTAACTTCTTCCCTTCAAAGGTTTAGACCGAAGTCCCTTTTCTTTTCTTAACTTGACTTTATCTTCAGTCTTATCTTTTCACCCACTAAACATAAGTGGTAATGAGTTCATACCGTGGCCATCGCCGCTATAGAATTTCGGTACTTACACTAGCTGGGTCATGCCATGCTTCATGTAAGCCCTATCCCCTATACTCACACTAGCTGGGTCATGTTATGCCTCATGTGAGTTGTGGGTGAAGGGAGCTTAAATTAGGTCACCTTCCCTTTTGAAGGATCATACACTTAATTAAATCTCTTCTTATTAAAGCTTACGATGCAAAATATTTCTAAGTCCACAATTTTTGCAGAATTTTACAAGATAACGGCTAGACCGAAGCTTCTTAAAATTTTGCCAAACAGAGAAGTCCAATATCACATATCATTAAGCGTCATATCATCCACATATCATATTCATATCATCATCATCATAGCATCATGCTTGCACATAAACATAAACATATTCTCAAGCAAAATTTTATGGACTTAACTTAATAAATTTGATGCAAACTTTTAATTGAAATTACCTCTTGTGTAAACTCTTTTATTAGGCGTAGGGCCAATTTCATTCATTATCCTTTTTGAAACTTTTAAGTTGAATTATGAAGGTTTTTCTAATGCTTAATGTAGAGGTCTTAATATCTTAAAACTTATTTCTCATTATCTTTTAAATTTCACCATAACCAGTTTTTACTTTTACAGTGGGACAGTAACTTCAAAAATTCACTATAATTTCACCTTTTACTCTTTTGCTTCTAATTTTGGTGTGATTATACTTCTCTGAGTCTATTTTTAAACAAAAGAAGCCCCACTCAAAATTCATTTTGTAACTTGAGTTATGCACATTTTATTCTGACTATTTAGACTTGGAAGTTCAACTCGGGTCAGTGGCTTATCAACTCTACTGGGTGTTCATCACATGGAATCTAACAAAACTGTTCTATGGGAGTGTTCCTCTATGTCTTAGCTTTCTAAAAAACTTGGTCCCACTCAAAAATAATTTTTGTAGCTCCAGTTGTAAGGTTTTTAGTGCAGACTCCCCAAACAGAAATCTATCCGGGAACAACCAACTTTGAAAAATCATATCTCCCTCACTTTAAATCCAAATTTCACATATTTTATATGTTTGGAAAGCTCTTTGAGTCTACTTTCAAGAAAATTAGTTTCATTACATTTTGAGTTTTTTAGAATGAGTGGTATGGTATGCATTACAGACTGCCAGAATTCCAGCTTAACTAGTTTTTATGTTTTACATATCAAACTTGTGGAGATATTGCTATACCACTTCGAATCACCATTTTTAGGTTTTATCTCACCATCATATTCAAGGTTTTAATCACCAAATCAGTATTTTAAAACAAAAAACAAGATATATAAAAATCATCATACGATATAATCTCATTTTAAGACAACATTTTCAACAAGGCAAGAAAAACTCATAGAGCAAGATATGGTCATGAGACTTTGAAGCAAGTCCTAAAACCACCTAGCTATGAAGAGCTTAGGGGTTCTAGTGCTTGAAAAATAAATGAAAAAGAAATGTTAGAGTCACTACCAAAGAAAGCTTCTTGAAGGATTTGAAATATGGAGAAGGTTGGAAAAGAGCCTTCCTACTTGAAAGCTTGGAAATGGAGCTTGTGTATGGGTGACTTGTTTCTCCAAAGACCAAAAATGGTGGTCCTTGAAGGGATTGTGAGGGTGGTGATGGAAATGAGGTGAGAAGTAGTAGGGAGATTGGAAGAAGAACAAGGAAGGTTGGAAGAACAAGAGAGTGGGGATGAGACTTAGAGAGAGGAGAGAGCTTTGTGTCTTGAGAGAGGAAATGAAAAATGAAGTGAGGGGGAGAGAGAGGGGACTGATGGCGCATAAGGGGAGGGGGAAAGTGATGTGATTTTGCTTCTTACAACAAGCAAGAGAGTGGGGGAAAACCTTGGGGCAAAAGAGGGAGTTGTGTTTCCTTTGAGTCTTGACACTTAGGTAAAGACCATGTAGTGTTTTTCAAGTAGTTAAAAGCATGACCTCTCTTAGGATTAGCATTGGGTGGATATGATCACTCCAAGTGTCACAATCTTGATGGAGGAGAGTACATCTCTTATCTTAACTCAAGAAATACTACTAACATAGATTCTTGATCTAATGGTGTATGATGAGAAGGCAAATGGATGGTTGGATATGGCTCTTGCTTTGACCAAACTTTCAAACAATAATTAAAGGGAAGTTTCTAAATTTTTACAATTGTTACAATTATCTAAATGCTAATTAATTCAATTGGTTTAATTACACTTTAACACATTTTCATTGAAAAGGATTTTCCTCATTAATTATGTAAAGAAGTTATGAGGGTTAATTTTTCATGTAATTAAGATGTGATGCTTGTCATGCTCTTAGTTAATAAGATTAGGTTACCTTGATTTTATGTTCTAAATCATGAATTAACAAAGATTGGGCAATTAGGCTTTTAATTATAACTTTTAATGCATTATGTTTCAATTGTTAACTTTCACTTATCTTGTTGACTTACCTTTAATTTACTAAGCCCTTGCTCTCGAAATTAGCAGATTAGTTCTTAATTAATCCTAATCCCTCTAATTAGCCGGAGACACCAAGCTAATTAGCTTAGATGAAAATGGGGATGTTACACTATAGGCATGGTCCTCCTTGTGTTGGGTCATATGTTGTAATCTGTGTATGGTTGTTTGATTGTAATTAGTTTAAATCTCAATAATTATGGATTAAAGTTTCTCGAATGGATATGTAAACATATTTTCATAAGTATGATTATATTTAAAATTCTTATGTTGTGTACTATAGGGTGTATTCTGAGAATGCTTGGATCCCTAATGATTTTATGTGCTTGTATTGTTTGTACAGGGAGAGGATCTTTATTTGGAAATAGTTCTGAATACAAAGAAGACTTTGCCTGATTTTCTTTAGAAATGGTCTAATGCAAGCTTGCTAGGGACGTGTCCCTACACACCGGTCACGGCCTGAGTTGGGTCGTGACAAATGTGGTATCAGAGCATTAGGTTTCCTTGTGGTTAATGGAGCAAGTGTCCTCTAGTAAGATCACAACTATGCATATGGATGCGCGCCCATTTTCACAAATTGTGATGTTATGAGAGGCTTTTAGGAATGTCAATTATGTTTATCTAGTTATGAAATACCCTTTGTTCTTCCTCTATTTTTAGATTTTGAGTTCGATTTTGTTTCGTACGAGTTCTTTGCTATATAGGGAGAGATACTTCCCCCTAAAGAACCAAGTATTAAATATGTAAAATCAAGGAGAGTTAGCTCCTAAGGAAAGGTTAAATGTTGTACCCTTTTTTAAAGTAAGAGAAAAGGGCTGATGTAGGAGCTAATCCCACAATTTATGGTAGGAACTATAACATCCACCACGAGTTCCGACTTCACCTTCAAATTTCCATGATTTCCAACTTCATGTTCTAGTTTCGAGTTAAATGGAGTGACTTCCGAGTTCCAATCTCCGACTTCGAGTTAAAGTATATTGTACATAATTTCCGACTTCCAGGTTTAAGTATTTTAGGTTTGATATTCTTGTCAATGACTTTCGATTTCAAAATGTTTTATGTGCTTGTGATTCTGATTTCCGACATTAATCCATATTGGCCTTCCAAGTTATGAATGATTCCGCATTCCCCAGTTCCGACCTTAACCATAGTATTCCTCATTTCCGACTTACGACTTAATGTTTCAAAATAAGCTGTACATGGTTTTCGCCCTCCAAGTTGATAGTGATGGTCACAAGTACCGACCTCCGGGTTGAATGTTACGAGATCCGACCTTAGAGTTAAACTCAACTATAACGGGTACGAGTTCAGATCTTTGAGTTAATTTCCAAGTTGTACACGAGTTTCGATGTCTTAGTTTATCCCAGGGGCTTTCCATTTCTGTTGGTGTTCCCAAGTTTGAATTGGGAGCTCCGAGCTTATGTGATTGTATGATTTCCGACATCCGACTTTGCTTCCAAGTTTCGAATAAACCAGACGTGATTTCTAATATCTGATTTCATCTCCAAGTGTCAAATAAATGGCACGAGTTCCGACTTTAAGCAGAATCGAGACGAGTTCCGATTTCAGGTAGAATGGGAGCGAGCTTCACTTCTGGGATGACGTGGAGGATAATTTAGCCTTGAAAGAAGGAGACATGGCCGAACTCCAATCACAAAATTTCAACCAATCAACACTCACAATTCCAACTACCCTCATGTATTTAAGTCAGACTCTCCTTCTCATTTCTGACTGATTTGCGCCCCCTCTCCCTTTTACTCTAGCCCTTTTCTTCTCTTCCCCTCTCAACCTACTCCATCAAATCTCCAAGCTTTGTCAAGGTTCCATCAATTCAAACTCAAATTCAGCAAGATCACACCTAAAGGAGGTATGATTCCATTTCTGTTCTTAAATTCTTTAAACTATGGCTGTATGAAATTTTACTCTTTTTCATGTATTTGATGATATATTGGATGTATATGATGGATTATGACTGGGTTAATATGAAATCTTGAGTTGGAATCAAAGTTAGAAGAAAGAAACTAGGAGAATTGGAGGATTGGGATGCTGCCTAAGTGAGAAGCCCCACGGCAGTCCGTATGGCGGAGTGTACGGCTCTGCCTATAGCCGGTTAAATCTGATGAAACTATTTTTAGATGAAAGTAGACATTCAGTACTTTCCATACATATATAATATAAGGCCATTGGATTAGTATTGAGAGAGATATGAATTTTTGAAATTTGACCTATGAATCAGGACTTTCATCTGGGCAGTGTGACTTGAGAAGGGTGTAACTCACCCTACATAACTCCAAATTGAGTGAAACCAACTTTGTTAGAAAGCTTACACATAGGGGAACATCCCATAATGAAATTCTGAGTTTTTTTTTATCCCATTGTTCCCAGTGATTTGAGGAAATTACCCTATGTCCAAATTAGGCCAAAATAGGGTAGTTTAGGAAGGTCAGATTTCAGGACTTATAACTCGAGCTATACTAAAGTAAATGAAGTGAAACTTATTGCAAACGAAAGGTTGTCCCGTTAACTTTTGATATGGTACCAATTTCATATGATTTGGATTTTCTTTCGATTTTTAGTGAATTTTTACTTCCAAGAGTATAATTCGAACCAGTGACCAAATAGGCTGAGGCAAAATTTAAATATCTTGAGCTACATATATCAAAATGAGATGGGACCAAAAGGGTTGAAAACTAGACACATAGAGCTATGATATATCCAAAATTCAAGTTTAAATGAGTTGAATAGAAGTAAAGGTGGATTAGACAAAATTCGGGCAGAATTGAATAGAATCGGCAGAAATGACCACATTGATGGTTTCACAAGTGATAGTGAACATATGAGGCTTTAGTTGATAGTTGTAAGTTTTACCTTGATAGGTATGTTAGATTGATCATATTGCTATGACTGATTTGTCCGTGAGAACTAGCACTATTCATCAGGAAACGGATCCGATTCACATGCTGCCGAATTTCATGGTAAATCTATGAAACTATGAGTGTTTATATTACAAAAAATTTATGATATGAATAGCTATATAATTATAAATATGTATGTGGAAATTCTATATGCAAGAATGACATAAGTATGATATAAGGTATATGAAAATAAATGATAAAGCATATGTATGAGTGTATTCAGCATGTCTATGCTTGATTATGCATGAGAACGAACAGACATAAATATATTAAATGTGAATCCCTTCACTTGGAGGCAGTTGCACTTTGAATCCCTCCTTGTGAAGGCAGTTAAATAAGATGAAATGTGAATCCCTTCACTTGAAGACAGTTGCACATTGAATCCTTCCTTGTGAAGGCAGATACGAGACAAAGATGTGGGTCCTTTCACTTGGAGGCAGTTACACTTTGAATCCCTCCTTGTGAAGGTAGCTAAAACTATGAGATCCCTCTACCTTGGAGGCACGTGGTTAGATGAGATCCCTCTGTATTGAAGGCACGTGGTCAGATAAGATCTCTCAATTTGAGGCACGTGACTAGAAGAGATCCTTTCAATTAGAGGCACGTGACCAAAATGAGATCCCTCCAAGACTAGAGGCACGTGAATCCCCTTGTGGGTTAGTCTGTATGATGACGGTCACAAGATGAGCTGACGAGCTCACTCCTAGATCAGACTACCCAAGGGCAGTAAAGACTAAAGACTAAACCCTAAAGATTAAAACATATGCAAGCACTCCACTCATATAACGCCCGAAAAATTTTTATCGTTTTTAATCAAAGTGTTCGGTTTTTAGTAAATAATTGTGATTAAATAGGATTCGATTTAGGATTCACTTAAAACTACTTAAGTGTGATTTAAGATAATTAATCATAATGAAATTAAATTAGAACCATAGGAAACTTCATAGCATTCTTCCAAAACTGGTTTACCGATTTTAGAGAAATCAATAAGATTTCGGTATTTAAGACTGTCGGAACTGGATCAATAAAAGTTATACCGTGTGAACCCTAAAATGGATGGCCAAGATTTAGCCAAGATACCCCACATGTGGCACCACTTTCAGCCATGTAGAGTGGGAAGCCAAGCCAAATTGGAAGGCAAGTTGGGATCCATTAATCAACATGAAGCTTGCTACAAAAATCTTCACCTTTTCTCTTTCCCTTCTTGTCATTCTCGGTTGCCCAAAAGCTGCTGAAGCTTATCCCCTTTTTCTTCTCCTTACTCTCATTTCACTCCATCTTCATCCCTTCTTCAAGTCTCATCACAAGTTGTTTCCATCAAAGCCACTAAATCAACTCAAATTCAACTAGACAAGGTAGGACTCCTACTTTTCTTTTTATTTTCCTTGGTTTAGAATTGTGTGTGGGTCTTGATTTCTTTATGCTACTGATGTTATGTGAAGTGATGATGATGAATTATAGTTGGTTATGGATGTATGTTATGATTAGAATTAGAGTTTGGTATAAAGAACTTGAAGGAAGGAGAAAACTCATGAAGCTGGTAGGATTTTTCCTCGGCAGTCCGTATAGCGGAGTGTATGGCTCCGCCTACAGCTATTTAAACTTCATGAATCTATTTTTATATGAAAGTAGATATCCAGGGCTCTCCATAAATATATCATATAAAGCCATTGGATCAGTATTGAGAGAGATATGAATTTTTGAAGTTTGCCCTAAGAATTTGGACTTTCATTCGAGCAGTGTGAATTTAGAAGGGTGTAACTCACCTTATACAACTCCAAATTGAGTGAAACCAACTTTGTTAGAAAGCTTACACATAGGAGAACATCCTATAAAGAGATTCTGAGTTTGTTACGATCCCATTTGTTCCCGGTGGTTTGAGGAAGTTGTCCCTATGTCCAAACCAGGCCAAAATAGGGTAGTTCAGGAAGGTTAAGTTTCAGGGCTTATATTTCAAAATATACTCATCCAAATAATATGAAACTTCCTTCAATTGAAAGCTTGTTCTATTAGATTTATAGAGATATAAATTTTGTATGATTCCACCTAGATTTCTATTTTTCGTGAATTTTCTCTTATAAGAGTGTAATTCGGGCTAGAGACGTGTGAAAACTAGACTAAGTTTAATCCGTGTCGGAACTCGGGAAATGGTGAACTTAAGTTGAACTCGGATATGTTGAACTCAGAAATCTAGCAGATAGAGAGCTAGGTCCGGTATACTTTAGATTGACCTCGGGACTTAGTATATAGCATACCCGATCAGGTATAGTTAATGCCGGAACTCAGGAATGAGCAAATAGAAAACTAGTCGGACATAGTTAAAGTCATAACTTGGAAATTAGGTAAATGTCGGAATTCGGGAATTAGAAAAACATCCGTAAGAGTCTTGAGGACCAAATGGATTAAAGTCGGAAGTCGGGAATTCAGACATTGAATGCATGATCCCGGGACTCGGGAACCAAAACATGGAACTCCGGAAGTTGAAGTAGATATGACATCGAAACTCGGAAGTAGTTGGTGAGATCAAACTCGGGAACATCAGTAGAAGATAAGAGTTTACGAGATAGATTAAGACTAAGGATTTTAAACCTTGCACCTATGAATATTATTATACTCTTGGGATTACTATAACATCTCGAGTTTGCTATTTGATTTAAAGTTTCCTGGCTACCGAACATTATTCATAGGGAAGCAGACATGATTCGATACTCGGTAGAAATGTACAGAGGGTATCAGTATTGATATGTTAAGAATGATTTAAATATGATATGAAGTATAATAATGATATTATGATAGTTCCTATTATGAATACTCATGATATGAACATATAGAATGTGAATCCCTTCACTTGGATCCCTCCTTGTGAAGACAGTTAAAAGATATAATGAAGGTCCCATATTCCTAAGGTATGTGACAAGGCGATCATGCTCTGATAGGGTATGACATAGCAATCGTACTCTAGAATATGATATAATGATCCCACATCCTAAGGGATGTGACACGGCGATCACACCTGATAGAGCATGACACGGCAATCATACTCTCGGACGTGGTAGAAAGAACATATTTCCAAGGAGTGTGGCATGGTGATCACACCCCAATGGAGTATGACATGGCGATCGTACTCTGGAATAGGTAATGCTGCACTTGAGGACGGTGATACGTAACACTCAAGTGTAGGCAGATGAAGACACCCTAGGGACGGCGATACGTAACGCCTAGGTGTGTTGAATGAAAGAAAAGTAAATTTTATATGATTGCATAAATTCAAAAGCATGTGTGGAGGTTATGTTTCCAGTATAATAATGCTATCGTATTTTAATATATTGTAGTTATTATTATTTATAGAATAATTCATGAATTGAATTTGTATAAACTCTCCCAAATGCCAAGTGTATGAGTAAAATGAATTCTGCTTCGGATAGTATGTTTTCGAACTATAAAGTTAAATAGTTTACATAACATGTTCACCTTTTTCATAGTAAAACCAAAGCAAACTGGAGATGACAACGATGACAGTATGTATGATATCTAGGAAATCCTACTGAGAATTCAAAATTCTCACTCCTATTTCCGTGTTATCTCCAGATAGTTCGAGAAGTTGCAAAGACGGCTGAAGTTGCTGTCAGTTAAGGTCCGCTCAGATAACCGTAATAACTCCTGAGTGTGGTACTATGACTTAAGCATAGTACTATATGAAAGAGGACGTTACAACTCACATGAGGCATGGTATCGATTCAAATTTAGTGTGAGATAGGGGGACAGGGCTTACATGAGGCATGGCATGACCCAGCTAGTGTAAGTACCAAAAATTCATAGTGGCATGTAAAGATTTTATGATGAAAGATATGATGACGAGTCTATATTCCTAAGGAACGTAACATAGCGATCACGCTCTGATGGAGTATGACGTGGCGATCATACTCTGGAATATGGCATGTTAAGCAGAAGATAAAGAAAGAAAAATAAATTTTATGTATCTGCATAAATTCAAATACAAGTAAAGGCATGTATAGATGTTATGTCTCTAGTATATTGATGCTATTATATTTTATTATGTTTCAGTTATTATTCATAATATAATTCATGAATTGACCTTGTATGGGCTCTTCCAGATGCCAAGTGTATGAGTAAAATGAACTTTGCTTCAGATAATATATTTCAAACTATAAAATTGAACAGCTGGCATAACATGATCACCTTTTTCATAATAAACCGAAGCAACAAGAGATGATAACGATGACATTATGTGTGATACTTGAGGAATCCTACTGAGAATTCAAAATTCTCACTCCTATTTCCGTGTTATCTCCAGATAGTTCAAGAAGTTCTGAAGACGGCTGAAGTTGCTGTCAGATAAGGTCCGCTCAGGTAACAGTAACAACTCCAGGGTGTGGTACTATAACTTAAGCATAGTACTGTACTTGGGAGGCCGTTACAGGAACAATCAAGCAAATTTGTGAGATTAATCTCATAAAGAATGTGAGTTGGTCTCCTAAATCTCAAGGTGAAAGGGTGATAGTAGTAGTCATTGATTGGATTAAGTCAGTTAAACCACTGTGTACCTAAGGGGAGCATGATAAAGCATTAGGAAAAAAATAAGAGAAGATTTGTTATAAGGAGCTAGGTGAATCCCTTCTAAGGTACTTCAAGGTCATATTTAGTATGTTCAATTTTGATATCCCACCTTACCTGTAATAGTGAATAGAAGTTTATGGACAAAAAGGAAATGAACTAGACGTATGTGTTCTATCCTTGGAATGAAGTTGTAGTGAGAAATACAGGATAAAGGTACGATATGCATTAAAGGAAACGACTCTTTTCAGTTTGAACTAAGTTCCAAGGTTGTAGTTTAGAAATAGTAAAAGTACTATGTCAGTAAGAGGAAGGCTAATGCTTAAGATTAAGGGCTAAGGATCTAAAGGAAAAGTTTTACGGGTAGCATTTGATGATAAAGCATAGCAATCGATAGCTAAACTATAGCAGGTAAAGAAAATTAAGATCTAACTTCAAGCCATGGCATGGTAGAGATGTGATTATTTTTGTGTTGATTGGATACTAATGTTGCACAAGTTGTCAATTGGTAAAGAGGGTTTGCTACCTGGTGCTATGAGTATCTAAGTCTAAGATGTGTTGCGTTTTAGAGCTTTTAGAAAATATGGTTATTGTTATAAGGATGGTCATGCTCAAGCTTTATTCCCTTATAAGGTAGTGGAAATTATTGAGGAAACTCCTTAGGGAAACCAAAGAGAAAGGAAAGAAAAGTTTGTTGGAAAAAAATAATTTAAGTTTGCAAGAAATGATCTTGCCTACACCTTTCAGATGGTGTCAGTGTCATGTTTTCAAATTCTTCCATTATAGCCTTAAATGGGAAGGTGAAAATTATTAGAAGTCCTAGCTTGTGTAGCTCGGAACTGAGTCTCATCCGGTGGAAGTAAATGACTTGCACAAGAGCATCAATATTTTGTTTTATATGCCTCATCCTCCAATAGCCCCTTCTTTAGTTGACACCATGGATTAGCCCAATCCTTCCAGCCTAATTCAACCAGCTGTAGTAAAATTTTTTGCCCAAAATCCTCCTGCTACTATAGCAGTAATGACCATCCCCTTGGCTACTCAACAACATCCTACCACTCCTCCTGTGTCTTTAATTTCAATCACAAATGAGGAATTGGAGGAGTATTTTAATGATCCTATCTCTCAACCTCGCAGTGGCCTTTCATTGCCTATGCAACAATACCTGTAGATAATTGAAGAAGATTTGCAACGGCTTTTCCCCTTGGATCTTGTAGTCTCGGCTAGATTGGAGAGGTCATTGTTGATAGTAGTTGAGGCCTTAGATGCTGATGTACCTGTGTCACTTAAGTAGGTATGCATTGATATTGCCTTTACTCTCTCAGATGCATTATCAGATTACCACAAGTTCAAATCTCATCAAGATGACAATATTAAGACCTTAAAGGAACTGGGGTCCCTTAAAGCTCAGAAAAATACTTATTTGTCCCAATGACAAGTCGTTAAGTCTAGCCGAGACTAACATCAACAGCGGCAAACTCAACTGACTACGAGGATTGGGTCGACTCATGAAGAAATTGCTAAGCTACAAGCCGAGTTGGGGGTTTTGGAACTTGAATTGGCTAACGTGACTACTCATATCAAAGTTGAGCATGCTCAGAGGATTTAGCTATATACTCAAGCAAAGGCATTGGATGGCAAAATTCTCCCTCTTGCCGAGAAGAAAAACCTCTGGAGCATGCAATGGAGGTAGGCAACAAAGGTTTAGCCGAGGCTGAATCTTCATGGTCCTCTTTATTTCCAAAATGCCAAGCAGCTTAGCTACCTCCTCCTATAGATATTTCTTATCTTTCTTATTTATTTCATGAACTTCTGAAAGTTTATTTCTAACCTTTACTGTCAATTTACATAGAAATAGCTCAAGTTCCTAGCTCAACCATCATTCCCTATGTGGGTGAAGCATCTGCTCTTCCAACTCCAGAGCTCAAACTTGAAGACCTTCAGAACAACATCTTAGCTACTGTAGGAGATGCTTTAACATCACTCTTGGAGGAGGAACTAGCTACAGAGGCGGTTGCCAAATCTACCATGGCTCAATCAGTTGAAGCAAAGGAGCAAGTTGAATCAACCACTGCAGAAGGCATACTTGCCAATGTAACTACCACCAATTTTGAAGTTAGGCTAGGATACTACTTTCTTTACTTGTATTTAAAATATTTTGAGTTAAATAACCGGCTTGTGGCTATTTCTTTGACACTTTAATCATTTTGAACCATTTCCCAAATAGATCGGTGATATTTCTTTAAAAATTTTTCAGTAATACTCTTATTTAATTCTTTTCCTTGCATATCAACAAATCTATATGCTCCCCCATATATAAATTGGCTAACGATATAAGGACCTTCCTAATTTGGAGACCATTTGCCGAGTCTAGGATCTTTAGTTCCAATAGGCAATATTGCCTTCCACGCAATATCTCCCTTGGCAAATTGTTTCCCCTTTACTTTCTCATTGTAGGACTTTGCAACCTTTTCTTTATTTAGCTTAATATTCTCTAAAGCCATGATTCTATCATCATCAGTTGATTCCAATTCTTGGAACATGGCTTGAGAATTTTCTTCAGGCTACAATCTAGCTTGTTTTGCCACCCTTAATGATTTAATATTTATTTCCATAGGCAAAACTGCATCTTGGCCATAGATTAGTCTAAAGGGAGTCAAACCTGTAGCCTTATTTTTTCCATTTCTATAAGCCCAAAGAACTGTGGATAATGTTTCATGCCACTTTCTTAGCTGATCTTCAACGATTTTTTTAATCATGTCAATTAAGACCTTGATAGTTGTCTCAGCTTGACCATTGACTTGTGCATAATAAGGTGATGAGTGAATGAGTTTAATTCCATATTCTTGCACAAACATTTTCACCTTATCCCCTGTAAACATAATACCTTGGCCAGCCGTTATGGTTTCTGGAATGTCAAACCGAAGTATAATTTGCCTTTCAATAAACCTTATTACATCAGCTTGGGATACATTTGTCATCAACTGAGCTTCCACGCACTTTGTAAAGTAGTCAGTGGCAACTATAATGAAAGTGTACCTTTTAGAAGATGGAGTATATATCTTGCCTATGAGGTCCGTTGCCCACCCTCTAAATGGCCAAGGTTTAACAATGGCATGTAACTCCTATGCTGGCACTCTTTGTATTGGTCCGTGGAGCTGACAAGCCTCACAGCCTTTAGCATAGGCGAAGCAATTAGTTGCAATAGTTGGCCAATAATATCCATGTTGGCAGATTAGCCATTTCATATTAGAGCCAGATTTGTGAGCTCCACATATACCTTCATGGACCTCCCCTATCACTTTTAAAGCCTCATACTTATTCAAATATTTAAGTAATACTCCTTCTTGACTTCTTTTAAATAGGTCACTATCAATCAATACATACTTTAGTGCTTCCTGTTTTAGCTTGTAATCCACTTGAGCCGATGGATTAGCCAAATACTGGATCAACTCTTGCATCCAATCAGCTTATGTCCTCGACTGATGGCTAATTGTCAATATACCTTCTTTTCCTATATTATTGATTTCTGGTGCCATGAGTTTATATCCAAAGGCATGTTGTGCCAAATCATTTGCTGCCTCATTAGAAGTCCTAGGAATATGTGATATTATGTCATCGGAAAAATATTCCAACAAGGTTTTAGCCTCTTCAAGATAGTCTTCCAATGTTGGACTATTGCACTTATATTCTCCCAACAATTGCTTGATCACTAATTATGAATCTCCCATAATCTGCACAGCCTTCACATCTAAAGACTTGAGCAGTTTTAAGCCGATTATGAGAGCTTCATACTCTATTTGGTTATTAGAACATTGAACATCCAGCCGATACATAAACTTCTTGTCCATTCCTTCAGGACTAGTAATTACCACTCTTGCTCCAACTCCCTTTTGATGTTTTGAACTATCAAAAGCCAGAGTCCATGGTTTAATCTACACATAACCTTAACACTCGGCTAATGGGTTCTATACTTCTACATAGAGATGTTATGCTAAAAAATCAGCCAACACTTGTCCCTTTATGGCTTTCAATGGCACATACTTTAGAGCAAATGCAATCAGCTTAATGGCCCATTTCATCAACCTCCCCTGAAGGACCGGCTGATTTAGGGTGCATTTGTTTGGGATTATTTTGGCAAAAAATCACTTTTTTCACAAAACAATCAGTTTTCGTATATTTGGATAATTTTTTAAAAATAATCAAAATCTCAAAAAAAATCTATTTTCAATTTTTTTGTAGAAGCTGAAAAGAGTAACTTTTGAAAAAAATTGGTTTTCTGCCTTTTCAACTATATATAAAATTTAAGCTTCAAAATCACTCTTTTTTTTTTAAGTTTAAACAAATGCACCCTTAGTAAATACTTCACTATATCTTTTTTACAAACTACTAACACCTCCCTAGGTAATAGATAATACTCCAATTTTGTACATGCATGAAACAATGATAAACACAACTTTTCTATTAGAGTGTACCTAGTTTCAGCATCATTTAGCAACCTACTCAAATAGTAGATAACCCACTCGATTCCATCCTCTGAATCTTTAGCTAACAAGCTCCTGATGGAGTCCTTGGCGGCTGATATATATAGCTTGAGAGGTCTTCCGAGTGCTGGTGGCACTAGTATTGGAGGCATTGCTAAGCATAGTTTAATTTGATCAAAAGCCCCTAGTTGCTCGCTACCCCAGATGAATTTCTTGGCTTGCTTAAGGTTTAACAAAGGTGAAAAATGTAACATCCTAATAAACCCATACTACGCGTAAGTCGCATTACGGAGTTTTATTAGTTGTTACTTATGCTTGCGAAAGACTTAAAAATAACTTTTTAAATTAAGTTACGTGGAAAATAAGGTAAATTTTTTTTTTAAATACGCTTAAGCAAATGCGTTTTGGAAAGTGAAGCCTTGAGTGAAAATATAGATATAGAGATAGCGTGTCGTATACAAATCATATCACAATATCATAAAACATGAGAACGAATAAATAAATACTGATAAGCAATATTTTGATACATTGATTAACCCTCATATTTAGTTTGTTGAACCTCTTTTGTGCTTAATTGAATAATATTGGACACATTTTATAAGTTTGGACTCTAATTGGGTTTAATTGTATTTTTCAGCATTGTTACAAATTTATACTGTTTTTGTATTATGGTTGTATCTTGAGTTGTAGATATCTAGAAATTACAAATTTTATATTGTAGAAAAGCTGAGAGAAAGATCTACAACTTTGATGAAGAAGTCAAAAACTACTTCAGATGTCTAGTGGGTTGAATTGGGCCACGAAGTCAAAATAGGGCTGTTACACTGGAACCAGAGTAGTGTGCACTAATTGGGCCATAACATGAGTTGTAGACATTGGATTGAGGCAAAACTAGTGTCATTTGAAAGCTAAAACATAAATCTTTCATATGAAGACCATTCTCCAAAATAATGACATCTTCATGGATTTATTGGCTATTAAAATGGATTGATGCGAATACATGTACAACCTGAACATGCTATAAAGATTGGGCCATAACTCTCTCATTTCAAGTCCGAATTAAGCAAATTGGGTGTCACTTAAAGCTAAGAGGCAGAGGATTAAGTTGAGCTCAAGGGTATTTTTGAATTTTGACATTTGAGGTCTAATAAGAAGAGAGAAAATTGAGACGCGAAAGAGGGTGACTCATCTCCAACATTTTTCATTTTTCTCTCTTCTCTTCTCCTCTCCTCTCCTCTTCTTTTCTTTTTCTTTTTCTTTCATTTTGTAAGATACTTGTTTTGGGTTCTATTTTGTAACCTTCATTGCTATAGAGGAGTAGGATTTCAAGCTAGTTCAAGGAGACTCCAAGGGCATTATGCTTGTAATCTTGAAACCCTATGCTTGAATTTCAATCATGTTTGTTTTCTTGATTCTTTGCCCTCTTTTATTTGTAAATTTGCATTGAATGGTATTGATTTGTGAGTTTATGAATGAGGAATTAGTTGGGTGATTGCTAATTGGTCAATTGGTATGAACTTGATTAGTTGAAGAATTAGGAATTGGGTTTGGGTTCAAACCTAGGCTAATACAATTTGGGCTAGAAATCAACATAGGTTAATTAGAGTTGAGGTCTCAATTATCTAATCAATTATGTGTTGGTTCCATTCTTAGAGTTCTCTAGGTAGAATTGTGGGGTTGTTAGTAGAGGTCTCTCTAATAGCTCAAATTAGTTGCACTCCATGTGTTTGATATATTGTGCGTTAATGATTGATTCACTTTATGCCTAAGGAACTCTTTGAACTAGTGTTTTTATTTTCATCTAATTTTCTTTTATAGCTTATTGACTGCATGTTTGCATATATCCCCCTTGTTACTTAATTAGATAGCAAGAACATCCTTGTGAGACGACCTTGGTTACACTATACTTCAAATTTAATGTAATGAAGTATTTAAAAATTGTAATTTGGAGCAGGTTGCGACACTTGCTACCAAATTTTGGCGCCGTTGCTGGGGATGTTGATGCTATTTAGTTTGTAAATATATGTGTTTACTTGCTTTTGTTTGAGTTTTGCATGTTTTGGTCATTTTCGGTGTTTTTAGGCTAATTTTGGGTCTTTGTCTGCTTGTTTGTGCTCAGATCAACTTGAACTTTTTAGTCTAAAGGTTTTTAACATTCTAAGCAAGACTTACAGCATTGTAGTAAGCCCCACCCTATTTTGGCCAAATTCCACTGTTTTGACCACTTTTTCAAATTTTTAATAATTTTTATTGCATTTTCGGGTTTCAATTAGGTGCAGTTTTATTTGGGTAGTGTTTAAAAAAAATCAAAATAATCATTTCCTACTATTTTTATATTTTATTAGTCATTTTTGCTTATTTTTAATATTTAGTGTTCATTTTAGTATAATATCATTTTGTATATAGTTTCTTTTGTTTGTTTCGTAGTTTTATTTTGCATTTTTTCTTTCATTACGTCCACTTTGTTTATCATGTTTACTAACATTCCTCCTAGTTCCCAGACATATGCTACTTGGAATGTTGCAGGAACTAGAGCGGTTGATGAGGATTCTTACCAAAAAATGGAACACCAACTGGATGAGATAAAGTACTTAATAGACCAATATGCCATGAGAAACCAGCAATCACAACAGGGATATGACCCAAGTTCCAATATGTACCAGTCTGACTGGTATGATGGAGTTGAGCAGGGATATGGGGGTGTTCCATCACAGCAATTCCAACCTTCACTTCCCTTCATTCAACAACACCTGCATCTACTCCAGGAGTCATAGGGGCAACCATAGCTTGAGTTACCACTTGCATATCATCAGACTGGTCCACTAGCCACCTCACTTGAGCCTTCTCTAGAAGATCTTGTGAACCAGTTAATGGAGAGTAATCTCCAATGGCAGCCGAGGACTAATGAAACCATTCAAGACTTGCAAACACAATTGAGCCAGTTAATTTCTACATTGAGCAAATTGCAAGCTCATGAGGGGAATATGCCAGATGCTCAATCATATGAGCTAGTTGAGGGGATTGACGAGAGTCAAGATGTAGTTGGGCCACTAGATGAGATACCACAGGAGACATTGGTTAAGGAGATATCTCATGATCTTGTTGGTGCTGAGAAAATGAGTATGTCTACATGCATGGATATTTTCACTTCTTTAGAAGACCCCATGAGTGACCTCTCAGCAGAATTCCCTGAGCTAAATATTGTTAACACGTTTGCTGGATTCACATGTCTTGTGTGAGTATATCTACCCTGTAAGTGCAGAGATTGAGGCATGTCTGACGGGAGATCCTCTAATGCTAGAAAATGGCGAAGTTGTAGCTGATATTCAAAGAGTTGAGCTATTGGAGGAACAAGTTAAAGAAACCACCCAGCCTCTCCCCTCCACTGTCCTTCTACCTGCAACTGAGACATACTCAAGTGGTTTAGAGTATGCACCTACAACTTTCTTGGGGCAGTTTGAATATGCCAACTTGGAGAATGATGCCCAACTCCAAACCATTTGTGACATGACAACTGGCTTACTTCATCCGGGTGCACGAAGGTGGTTGGATTATGCCTACATGAAAAACAAATCTTGCCCCCAAGCTGCTTGTTTCATCATTGTAGAGGTGCTACCTAGGGGTATGCTAAGGCCATCAACACTGATCTATCAAGGCACCAATAGCAAGGATGGCAATGAATTCAAGATCACCTCATGGGATCTTGGAGGAGGCAAAAGATGCAAACCTTGGTGAGGATTCCTGGACCAGTTCAAGCATAAGCCACCATGAGGGAGTTCTCACCACTTTTTACCTTTTTAAATTTTTGTCTTGCATTTTTAATTTTTGTCTTGAATTTTAATTTTAGAATAAAATATGTTTAGTATTAGTTGTCATATGCTAGTTATGTTGTTTAGTTGGATGTTCCCCTATGGTGATTCTTTAGTTGTTAGCTTTAGGCAGTAGACATTCATGGCTTGAGGCTTCAATATGCTTGACTTTTCATCTCATTCTTTATGTTTTGCATTCTTGGTAGCTTGATCTTCAATTGCTTGGATTGAGTATGTTGGACATGACCCATGTGAGCTTTTGAGCCATATTTGGATGGCTATGTTATATGCCATTCTTTTCTTTCTTGTGTGTTTTGTTCCCTCATAGGATTTGTTACTCTAGAACTTGCTTTGATTCTTTTTGAGGCTATACTATTCATTTGCATACATGAATATGATTGAGGCATTCATTTTTTGTTTAGCCACTTAACCAAATAGCCACCCTTGCATTTTTCCCCTTGCTTACTCCTTTAAACCTTTTTACCTATTCTTTGTTTTTAGCACATTACAAACCTAAAGCGAAAAACTTTGATTCTACCTAGCCTTAGAGATTAGGAAACCATTGATTACCATTAGCAATGTGCATTCACATAAGTGTGGGGGTGCAAAGTGGTGAAAAGAGAAAAAGGAAAGAAATGAAAAGATTAAAAAAAAAGAAGAAAAAGAAGCAAAGAAAATGTAAAAAAGAAAAGCAAATAGAAAAAGAAAAAGTCAATAAATTGGGGCAATTTTGATAAAAAAGAAAGTAAAGAAGTGGGATAAAAAAGAGTTGTTTATTGCATTCTTAGATTTGAGGAGGGCATGAGGACATACAAGACTTTGTGACCTCATGTCTTTGTCAATATTCTTCTATTCTCTTTGGTTTTTACCTTGTATATCCTTACTATTTCCTTACCCTTACCTTGGCCTCATTACAACCTTGAATAAAGTCCTCTTGATTTGTGTGTGCATGTGTTTGAGTGGTGGAGAATTAGATGATAAGCAAGCTTATGGTAGTGCTTTTCCTTTTGAGGTGATTTGAGTGGTATAATTGAGCCTTAAACACTTGAGAGTAAGAGTGCTAAACACATTATCTTGTGAGATCCTCCATGCTTGATCCATATTTTTTGTAGTAATTTTTGCCTTGCTTGCACCTTTGTAGAGATGTGTCTTGATTGTTGAATTTCTTGATGCCTTGGATGTACTTTTTGCCTATATGCTTGACACTCTTGAGGATCCATTGGAAATTTATTTTTCATAGTATTTGGTCATTTTTTGTTTTTAGGACTTTTGCGTTTGTTTTAGATTCTGATGTTTCATTTTCGGCACCCTTGAGTATATTTTGGATTTTGCATGAGGACATGCAAAAAACTAAGTGTGGGGGAATTTGATAAGCAATATTTTGATACATTGATTAACCCTCATATTTAGTTAATTGAACCTTTTTTGTGCTTAATTGAATAATATTGGACACATTTTATAAGTTTGGACTCTAATTGGGCTTAATTGTATTTTTCAGCATTATTACAAATTTATACTATTTTTGTATTATGGCTGTATCTTGAGTTGTAGATATCTAAAAATTAAAAATTTTATAATGTAGGAAAGCTAAGAGAAAGATCTACAACTTTGATGAAGAAGCCAAAAATTAATTTAGATGTCTAGTGGGTTGAATTGGGCTACAAAGTCAGAACAGGGCTGTTACACTGGAACCGGAATAGTGTGCACTAATTGGGCTATAACGTGAGTTGTAGACATTAGATTGAGGCAAAACTAGTGCCATTTGAAAGCTAAGAATAAAGCTTCAATTTATATGCAGACCACTCTCCAAAATAATGACATCTTCATGGATTTATTGGCTGTTAAAATGGACTGACGCGAATACATGTACAACCTGAACATGCTATAAAGATTGGGCCATAACTCTCTCATTTCAAGTCCAAATTAAGTAAATTGGGTGTCCACTTAAAGCTAAGCGGCAGAGGATTAAGTTGAGCACAAGGGTATTTTTGAATTTTGACATTTGAGGTCTGATAAGAAGAGAGAAAACCGAGACGCGAAAGAGGAGGACTCATCTCCAACATTTTTCATTTTTCTCTCCTCTCTTCTCCTCTCCTCTCCTCTCCTCTCCTCTTCTTTTCTTTTTCTGTTCCTTTCATTTTGTAAGATACTTGTTTTGGGTTCTATTTTGTAACCTTCATTGCTATGGAGGAGTAGGATTTCAAGCTAGTTTAAGGAGACTCCAAGGGCATTATGGTTGTAATCTTAAAACCCTATGCTTGAAGTTCAATCATGTTTGTTTTCTTGATTCTTTGTCCTCTTTTATTTGTAAATTTGCATTGAATGGTATTGATTTGTGAGTTTATGAATGAGGAATTAGTTGGGTGATTGCTAATTGGTCAATTGGTATGAACTTGATTAGTTAAAGAATTAGGAATTGGGTTTGAGTTCAAACCTAGGCTAATACAATTGGGGCTAGAAATCAACATAGGTTAATTATAGTTGAGGTCTCAATTATCTAATCAATTATGTGTTGGTTGCATTCCTAGAGTTCTCTAGGTAGAATTGTGGGGTTGTTAGTGGAGGTTTCTCTAATAGCTCAAATTAGTCGCACTCCATGTGTTTGATATATTGTGCGTTAATGATTGATTCACCTTATGCCTAAGGAACTTTTTGAACTAGTATTTTTATTTTCATCTAATTTTCTTTTATAGCTTATTGACTGCATGTTTACACATACCCCCCTTGTTACTTGACTAGATAGCAAGAACATCCTTGTGAGATGACCTTGGTTGCACTATACTTCAAATTTACTGTAATTAAGTATTTTAAAATTATAATTTGAAGCAGGCTGCGACACTTGCTGCCAAATACTAATAACAAATGCATTGTAATACATAGCTAATCATTTCATCCATATGGGTTTATAATGTTAAAGAATACATAGAAGGGGCTCATGGTCATGCCATGACCCAAATACTAAATACCAATTACAAATTTAAAATGACATAGTTCGTCATAAAAAGGAATATATGAAGGTGCAGAGCGACGGTAACTACGAGTCCAAAATAACATAGTCTGGCATCCTTCATCATACCGTCTACTCATAATGTGGTGGATCCAGGCTCCACTCCACTGGATATGCCATTGAAATCTAAGGACGATCTGAGGAAAATAACGAGGGTGAGAAATGATATTTCTAAATAGGACTTAAACCCAACACGGAGGTGTCATCGTCATCGTCCCAGCCACTTCGGTTTTATTGATGAAAATAGTGAGCATTCATAAGGTCTAATTATTAGATTTTCAAAACATGAATATCCCAAGCGAATTCAATTTTTAACATACACTCTAGTCATGGCAGTTATATCATAACACATATGGGAACAAATATAATTAAATATAGCATGCATGGATGTGTTATAGGCACCTTTTAACACCTTCCTTTCAAGGGTTTGGACCGAAGTCCCTTTTCTTTTCTTAACTTGACTTTATCTTAAGTCCTTTTTTTCACCTACTAAACATAGGTGGTAATGAGCTCATACCGTAGCCGTTACCACCATAAATTTTTAGTACTTACACTAGCTGAGTCAATACTGTAACACCCTAATAAACCCATACTACGCTTAAGTCATATTACGGCGTTTTATTAGTTGTTACTTATGCTCGTGGAAAACTAATCTTTGCTTGGAATTAAGTTACGCGGAAAATATGGTAAGATTTTTCTTTGAAATACGTCATCGCTTTGCAGCGTTTTGAAAAGTAAAGCCTTGAACGAGAAGTTAGACAGAGAAAGAGCGTGTCACATATAATACGTAATCCAATATCAAAAAACAAGAGAAAGGTAAATGGATAGTAATTCACAAATATATTGCATTATATAGCAAAATCATTACATCGATATGGGTTCATAATATATATACATACATATATATCAGCATTACATCAAAAGAGGCTCATGGTCGGGCCATGGTCCAAATACTACATACAAACTAAAATCGACATCGCTCGTCACAAAAGAGATGAATGAAGATGCAGAGCTACGGCAACGACAAGTCCACATCAGCAATCGTCTGACATCCCACGTCATACGCCCGCTCACAGTGTCGGGGATCCATGCTCTGCTCCACCGGATGCGCCATCGAGATCTGGTGATGATACGGGAGAATAACTAGGGTGAGAAATGGAATTTCTCAGTAGGACTCGAACCCGACACGAAAGTGTCATCGTCATCGTCCCAGCCACTTCGGTTTTATTAATGAAAATAGTGAGCATGCATAAGGTTCAATTCTTGGATTTTCGAAATCATGAATATCCGAAGCGGATTCAATTTTAACATACTCTCTAATCATTTATATCATAACATACATGGGCATAAGTATAATCATATAAAAATGCACGACTGTGCTATAAGTTTTTCTTAACTTGACTTTATCTTTTCACCCAGTAAACATAAGTGGTAATGAGCTCATACCGTGGCCGTCGCCACCATAGAATTTCGGTACTTACACTAGCTGGGTCATGCCATGCCTCATGTAAGACCTATCCCCTATACTCACACTAGCTGGGTCATGCCATGCCTCATGTGAGTCGTGGGTGAGGCGAGCTTAAATTAGGTTACCTTCCCTTTTGAAGGATCATACCCTTAGTTCATCTTTTCCTTATTAAAGCTTATGATGCAAAGTTATTCTAATTCTCTTTCATATTTAGGCGTTACGTATCGCCATCTCCAAATGTGGTTCCTTTATTAATCACCTCTGGGCATTACGTATTGCCGTCCCCAGGGTGTTCATATTTATTAATCCTTTCAGGTATAGCATTAAGCATCATGTCATCAATATATCATATGCATATCATCCTCATTCATTATCATATCGTCATCATATCATTATCATTCTTATCATCATCGTATCACATCATCATCATATCATATCATAATCATCATCATCATATCATATCATCATCATTATTCATCATCATCATAGCATCATGCTTGCACATAAACATAGGCATTTTCTCAAAGCAACATTTTATGAGCTTAGCTTAATAAATTGGGTGCAAGCTTTTAATTGAGGTTGTCTCTTGTGTAAGCTTCTTTTATTGGGCATAATGCCAATTTTGTCTAATGTCCTTTTTGATACTTTTTAAGTTGAATTATGAGGGTTCTCTAATGCTTAATGTAAGGGTATTTATGTCTTAAAGCTTATTTCTCCTTATTCTTTAACTTTTACCCTAACCAGTTTTACTTTTACAGTGGGGCAGTAAATTTGAAAATTCACCATAGTTTTATCTTTTACTCTTTTATTTCTAATTTTTGTGTGGATAAACTTCTCTGAGTCTATTTTTAAACAAAACAAACCCCACTTAAAAATTCATTTTGTAGCTTGAGTTATGCATATTTTATTCTGACTGTTCCAGATTGAAAGTTCAACTCGGGTCAGTGGCTTGTCCACTTCACTGGGAATTCCTCATATGGAATCTGACAAAACTGTTTTATGGGAGTGTTACTATATGTCTTAGCTTTCTAACAAACTTGGTCCCACTCAAAAATATTATGTATAACTTGAGTTATGCATGTTTTATTACCTACTGCCCGGACAGAAACCTATCCAGGAACAGCAAACTTTGAAAAATCGTATCTCTCTCGTTTTAAGGCCAAATCTCACATATTTTATATGTATGGAAAGCTCTTTGAGTCTACTTTCACAGAAAATTAGTTTCGTTGCATTTTGAGTTTTGTAGCAATAAACATACCGCACGCTTTACAGACTGCCAAAATTCCAGATTCACTAGTTTTTAAGTTTTTCACTTCAAGCTTATGGAGAAATTGTTATATCACTTCAAATCACCATTTTCATGTTTTAACTCATCATCATATTCAAAGTTTGAGTCACCAAATCAGTATTTTGAACCAATATAAAGCAAGATACATAAAAACTACCATACCACAAAATCTCTTTTCAAAACAACATTTTCATCAAGGCAAGAACACTCATAAGGCAAGATGTGGTCATGAGACCTTGAAGCAAGCTTTAAAACCACCTAACCATGAGGGGCTTAGGGGTTCTAAAACTTGAAGAATACATGAAAAGAAAGGGAAGAGTCACTACCAAATAGAGTTTTCTTGAAGGATTTTGAAGGTGGAGAAGGTTGAAAAGAGCCTTCCTCCTTGAATGCTTGGAAATGGGGCTTGTGTATGAGTGATCTTGTTTCTCCAAAGACCAAAAATGGTGGTCCTTGAAGGGATGGTGATGGTGGTGATGGAAATGGGGTGAGGAGTAGTAGAGAGATTGGAGGAAGAACAAGGAAGATTGAAAGAAGAAGAGAGTGGGTATGAGACTTGGAGAGAGGAGAGAACTTTGTGTTGTTCTTTGAGAGAGGAAATGAAAAATGAATTGAGGAGAGAGGGAGGGCTGAAGTGGCGCAAATGAGGGAGAGAAAGTGAGGTGATTTTGCTTCTTACACAAGTTAGGGAGTGGGAAAAACCTTGGGGCAAAAGAGAGTGTTGTGTTTCCTTTGATTCTTGGCACTTGGGTAAAGACTATGTAGTGTTTTTGTCAAGTGGTTAAAAGCATGAGCTCTCTTAGGATTGGGCAATTAGGCTTTTAATTATAACTTTTAATGCATTATGTTTCACTTGTTGACTTTTACTTATCTTGTTGACTTGCCTTTAATTTACTAAGCTCTTGCTCATCGAGATTAGCCGATTAATTCTCAGTTAATCGTTAACCTCTCTAATTAGTCAGGATTACTGAACTAATTAGCTTAGACAAAAATTGGGGATGTTACAAATACCATACCTCATGTAAGCCCTATCTCATGTACTCACACTAGCTGGGTCTATGTCATGCCTTATGTGAGTCGTGGGTGGAAGGGGAGTTTAATACGGGTCACCTTCCCTTTTGAAGGATCACACCCTTAGTTCAATATCTTCTTATTAAAATTTATGATACAAAAATTATTCTAAATCCATAAATTTTATAAAATTCCGGCAGCATGACGGCTAACCGGAACTTTCCCAAAATTGCCAAACAAAGAATTCAACATCACATATCATTAAGCATCATTATCATCATCATGTCATCATCATCATCATCATCATCATCATGTTGGCACATAGAGGCATACATAACACAAAATCTTTTGAGCTTAACTTAGTAAATTTGGTGCAAGATTTTAATTGAATTTGCTTCTTGTGTCAATTCTTTTATTAGGCATAGGACTAATTTCATCTATTATCTTTTTTGAAACTTTTAAGTTCAATTATGAAGTTTTCCAATATGTTAATTTGAGGGTCCTAATGTCTTCAATCTTGTTTCTTATTAACCTTTAAACTTAACCATAATCAATTTTACTTTTATGGTAGGGCAGTAACTTCAAAAATTTGTCATAATTTCATCTTTTATAATTTTGGCCTAAATTTTGGTATGATTATACTTCTCTTAGTATATTTTTAAACAAAATAAACCTCACTCAAAAACTCATTTTGTAACTTGAGTTATTCATGTTTTAATCTGATTGTTTAGTCTTTAAGATTCATTCCGGAACAGTGACTTGTAAACTTTACTAGGAGCTCTTCACAAGGAATATGCTAGAACTGTTTTGTTGGGGTGTTCCTCTATGTCTTAGATTTCTAAAAAAACTTGGTCATACTCAAAAATATATAGCTCGAGTTATTAAGATTTTTGTATAGACTGCCTAAACAGAAACACATCGGGAGACAGCTCACTTTGAAAATTCATATCTCCCTCGTTTTAAAGCCAAAATTTATGTATTTTATATGTATAAAAAGTTCTGCGAGTCTATTTTCATTTAAAATTAGTTTCATTGTATTTAGAGTTGTATTGAATGAGTTATTGGTCACGCAAAATAGATTGCCAGAATTTCTAGCTTCAACAATTTTTGTTTCAATTAGTTTTCTTGTAAAAACATTAAGTCTTTTCCTCAAGTGACCACTTTTCTCTTGTAAACCACATTTATACTTTGAGATCTTAGTGAAAAATCAATATTTTGAGTTCTAAAAAGTTGGGTTCAAAATAAGATAAATGCACAACCAAAATCATTCTTGCAAGAGAAGAGCAACAACCACAAGTAAACTTATCATAATAAGAGTATATCCATGAGGCCTTTAGAGCAAGTTCTAGAACCACCTAGCTATGGAGAGCTTAGGAGTTCTAGAGCTTGAAAACATATAAGAAAAAAGGGTTAGAGTCACTACCACAAGAGTTTCTTGGAGAGCTTGAAGGGAAAGACAAGTGTTGGAGGTGGCCTTCCTCCTCTTGAACTTGCAAATGAGGCTAAATGAATGTTTGTTTTGCTCTACCAAAGACCAAAGAAGATGGCCCTTCATAAGTTTGTGAGGGTGGTGATAGAAGATGATGGTGGTGGAAAAGTAAGAAGAACAAGAAGGAGAGTAGGAAAAACAAGGAGAGGTGGAGAGAGGTGAGAGCTTTCATGTCTAAGAGAAAAGATGAAAGTTTGCAAAATGAGAGAGTGAGTGAGGGGGGCTAATGGCGTCCCAACAAGGCCAAGGAGTAGACGAGTTTTGCTTCTTTTACAAGCAAGAAAGCTAGGAACCTTGAGGTAAAAGGGTTGGTTGTGTTTTCTTTGAGTCTTGGTGCATGCTATGGACCATTTTGTGTTTTCTCAAGTGGGCATAGGCAAGGTCTACTTACTCTTGAGAGTTGATTAACTTGAGTCTACCTACCTCATGTGACAAGACTCTAGTGAAGACTAGCTCTTCTTTAGGTTAGACTTGACTAAGGAATATTGCCAAAATAGGCTTGATTTAAGTCTGCAAGAATAGGAAGCAATGGATGGTTGGATCTTGCTCTTCTTTGGCCAAAATTTTAAACCATGATCAAGGGGAGATTTTTAAATCTTCAAAGCTATTAGGGTTGTCTAAGTGTTAATTAATTTAGTTAATTTAATTGCTCTTTAGTCAATTGCAGTTAATTACACTTCTAAAATGTTTTTCCTCTAAAAGAATCATTCTTATGAATTATGCATTTAGGGTGTATGAATTTGTTTATCTCAATTGATTAAGGTAAAACAATTGTCATGTACTTAATCAATAAGATTATCTTAGCTTAATTATATTTCTAATTACTGATTAATAAGGTTTGAATGATTAGACTTTAATTAAAATGTTTAGTGTGTTTATGATTCAATTGTTGACTTGACTCAATTTACTAAGCTCTTGCTGATCGAAATTTGCCGATTAGTCCTCAGTTAATTGCTAACCCTCCTAATTAGCCAGGGATATTGAGCTAATTAGCTTAGACAAAATTGCGGATGTTATAAAAAGGCCTTCATCTTGCCAGCTGAGTTTGCAATAAACCATCTCATGAAGTTTATCTTGCCAATAAAGCTCTGCAATTCCTTTTTATTCATTGGAGGCCTAGCTTCCAATACAGCTTTCACTTTGTTCTTATCCACTTCAGCCCCCTTTTGGTGGACTAAGAGACCAAGGAAGTTTCCAGCTGAGATTAATCTTAAGCGAATGCTTCTTCATTCTGAGGAATGCTTGTTCTAAGTTAGCCAAGTGGTTTTGGAAATCAGTTGACTTCACAACCATATCATCAATATAGACCTCCATAAATTTTCCAATCAAATCATGAAAAATTAGGTTCATTGCCCTTTGACAGGTAGCCCCAGCATTCTTGAGACCAAATGGCATAACCACCCACTCAAAAATGTCAACAACTCCTAGACAATGAAACGCAGTTTTTATATACATCTTGCTCAGTTTAATAGATTTGATTATACCCAAAATAACCACCCATAAAGGATAAAATTCCATTATTTGCTATGGCATCAACTAACATATCTGCAATAAGCATAACATATTCATCCTTAGGGGTAGCTAAATTCAAATTACAAAAGTCTATACAAATCCTAACTTGGCCATTCTTTTTTATTACAGGAACAATATTTGAAAGCCATTATACATATCTAGTTGTTCTAATAAAACCTGCTTTCAACAATCTCTCTATTTCCTGCTTTATCTTTGGCATTAATTCTGGATTAAATCTTCTGGACGGCTATTTGAATGACCTAAAATCTTCTTTGATGGGCAAAAGGTGCTCAACTAATTCCCTAGACAATCCAAACATTTCATGGTAGTCCTATGCAAAACAATCTTTATACTTGGTTATCAACTGAACTAGCTGATCTCACTCACCTTGACTAAATAAACCACAAATTTTAATCATCCTCAGCTCATCAATAGTCCTAAGGTTAACATCGATCAGGGGGTCTTGAGCTTCAAAGCTTTGAAGTTCCCTCTTAATAGGTGACACGATCAGATCCGCTGCTTGGTCTTCTACTTCTTCTTTTCTTATCAACTACTTGTTGTCTTTTCTCTTTTCTATAACGTCATCATCCTTCTCGACTAGTTCCTGCTGAAACAAAAACTCTTCAAGTCTTATCTAGGTTGAATGTAGAGCTAGTCGTTGCAGAACATTCTTTGCCACTACTTCATGGCTATTCATTAATAGATTCTAGTTTCTGCTGTGTCTCGGCCTTTATCTCCACCTCAAAGCCCTGGCTAGAAGTTTACTGCATGAATGGCATCCTGAGTGACCCCTAGAGGCCATTTATCATCTAAAATTACATCACTCGGCTACCTTAACATCGACTGAAAAAAGGTCTTTGGCCAACTGGCACATCTACCTTGTCTTCATTCCAAAACATTAGTTACCGATGTAAAGTAGATGGGATGCACATATTGGAGTGAATCCAATCTCTTCCTAACAACAAAGAGTATCTTGGCTTGGCATCCATGACGAAAAACATAGTGGTGAATGTTTTAGTTCCCACAGTTAATTCAACAATATAAAATTCTAGAGTATCTGTTCTCTCCCTTATGAAGTTTATCATCTTCATATTAGTCTCTTTGAGATGTTTCTGAGACTTGCCCAACTTCTTTAGAATTCCTACTGGCATAACATTCATGACGGCACCCCCATAATCAACACTTGGCTGATAAGCCTTCCATCAATATAAGCCCTTATATAAAATGGCTTTAAATGTCTTGCCAACTTGGGCTTCTCAAACTTGATGATTCCCTTAGTGTCATCCTTTTCTCATTCTTTTCCAGCTGATTTGTGGTAGTGTCTATCCCATCAACTAAAATAGCCCAAACAGCTTCTCAGCCAACACATCACCCTCTTGCTATATTGGCTGATTTTCTTTTATAGTAAACTCAACAGGTAAAACCCCTACAGTAGCTATTAAATTCACATCATCTTGCAAATCATCAGTTAAGATGAGCATAACATCATCATTAAGAATTTGCTCAATCAAATTCTTTGACGATTCTGTTTCTATTGTTTTTATTCTCTCGACTGATTTTTCAGTCGTTTGAGCATGATTCAAATTTTGGATCTACCTTTGCATCCCCTGTATGATTTTTGCTTTTAGGCTAACAACTTCTTTTCTTTTTACATGTTTGGTTTGATCCAGCATAGCTACCATGCTTCTCATTTTCTAAATAGACCTTTTCCTCTGCATTCTCCTTTTTTGAGTCCTCGTCAATTGAACAGGTTATGGCTCAACTTGTTTTCCCTTGCAATACTTATTCACGAACCACTCTCCCTTGTTAGACTCTACCCTTGACTTAATCATCTTTGTTTTCTTAGTCGATTCCTCATTTCTTACTATGATTCTGAAGGTAGACTTTCCTTGACTACAGTTTATTTCAATGGCTCGCTTGGAATCTTTAGGCACAGGATGATCTCAGATTTGTGGGATTTGCCTTTGCTCATATCTTTCTCTCCTCGGCTGGTCCCTCTATTAAGAAAACTGCATTCTTTGGATTACACTCTACCGAGGTCGTTTATACTGCCCCCAGTCTTTGCCTTTCTTTTGAGCTTAGGCCTCCACTCTTTTTTTTTGCATTCTTTCTTGAAACACCATGTAACACCTTACCAGACAAAATACTATGCTTAAGTAATAATATATTATTACCTGGTAAGTTATTACGTGTGGCTGACTAATTAAATTTCACTTCCGATTTAATGTTTATTACCCATATAGAGTTAACTGTTCATTTATTCATTTCTGTTGGCAGTAAAATTAAAAAATAGTTTAACATTGTAACAGAAAGAAACTGCGGAATAAACAGAACTACTGAAACTGCATCATACATATGTACATAGAGATCTGTGTTCAGAGTTTACAGAAGGAAACTCGTAAACAGTACAGGGTATAGAAAATGAGGCTGCTAAAACAAAATAATTTGGCCAATCTCCATGAAACAAAACCCTATGTGATCCCTATGGGACACTTCATATGCTATCCAACTATGTACTGCATCCACTAAACCTCTATCTATGGCCTAGATTGCCAAAAGAGGGCCACTCTATACATCTCCTTCTGCTGCACTACATAAGTACTCTAAATAGACTCCGAGGAAAGGAACCCATTTGCCATAATGGCGTCAGCTGGAGTGTAGTCCACGCTTGGGGCAGAGGATGAGGAAGACGAGCTCGTTGCCTTCGACAGATCCTCCTCAGACAGTGAGGCAAAGGGGATTTGCTGCAGTGGTGAAGCTGGCAGAGCCATGGGAGGTCTTTGATGATCTTTGCTTCTTCTTTGCGGGTGGAGGTGGGAATGGATGTGCCATGTGGATAGGGATAGTAATGTAAGGTGTGGCAGGGTCAAATAATGGGTGCATAAGTGGAACAGCAAAGTCTCTACGGAAAAAGAAATAAAAACAGAATTGACAGCTACCAGATATATATGCAGAATCTAAAACCGGGTCGAGGTGAATGTGGAGATCGGGGAACTCAATAAAGAGGGTGCCCGTTGCTGCGTTAGCCATGATCTAAGAATGATGCGGAAACATACAGTAAGGTGAGAAATAAAAATTTCTCAATAGGAATCCTAATTCTATGCACATCTGTCATCACCGTCATTCCTAGTTGTTTCGGTTTGTCTTAGTTTTAAATGACAACATAATATTCAACTTAATTTAAATTCTAGAAAATAGAACCCGAAACAAAGCTAAATTTTAAATTAGAGCAATACGAATATATTTAATGAGCATCTTGTTTAAGTGAAACTTGATAACCATAGGCAAACAGTAATATAACACAAGGAATATACAGTTAACTATAACCTTAACTTAGAAATTCCTAAACAGAGCACATATATGTGAAATGGAAAAATGCATGTAACCTTTGGAGATTTTTAGCTTATGCAACTTATATTTTCCACTCTTGGTCCCCTAGGAGTCTTTGGCCATATAATCCTGGATAATAGTCTGCTTTTCAAGACCGAGTTCGTTCTTATACAGGATTGCTGGGTTTACTTTCCCCGACTTTCTCACTGATCTATTCCCCTTAAACTTATTCAGGGGCTGGCCCAAGTAATATGGAATCCTTTATGTCTTTCATAAATTGCATGCATAACTAACATTGTCTTACTTGAACATCATGTGTTCATGCAAGTATAACTCACACAACATATGAATTCTTTGCCGAAATTTTGGCAGTACAACGGATCGAATCCGCTTCCCCATGAATAGTGCCAAGCTACCAATAAAATCATTCAAACATGTAAATCAATATGGAACAGCAATTATATATTCACAATATCATTCATCAAAGTCAATACAACTATCAATAGAGTTTTCTGCTTATTTCATCCTATTCTGCCCGAATTTTGTATAATCCACCTTTAGTCCAATTCAACTCATTTAAATCTGGATTTTGGATGTCATAGCCCTATATGTCTAGTTTCCAACCTTTTGGCCCCATCTCATTTTGATTTGTATAACTTAAGTTATTAGTATTTTATCTTAGACTGCCCTGTACTTAGCCCGAATTGCACCCTTATAAGTGAAAATTCGCTAAAAATAGAAATCTGGGTGAAATCATATGAAATTTATATCAAATTAAAGCTAATAGAACAAGCTTTCAAAATGAAAGAAGTTGCATATCATTTGAATGAGTATATTTTGAGATATAAGCCCCGTAACTTGACCCTACTAGACTACCTTGTTCCAGCCTAGATGGGAATAATTGACCCTACTTGACTCCGGTTTAAACTTAAGGTAAATTCATTGATGTGCTGGGAATAATTGGCAATGAATCTGACTCTAAAATTTTTATGGGATATTCCTTTATATGTTAGCTTTCAAACAATGTTAGTTTCACTCAATTTAGAGTTGTGTAGGGTGAGTTACACCCTTTTTAACTCACACTGCCCAGATGGGAATCTAGGATTCTAGGTCAAACTTCAAAAATTCATAAATAATTCTATACTAATCCAATAGCCTTATATTTTATATGAATGGAAATCACTGAATGTCTAGTTTCATATAAAAATGGATTCATTAAATTTAAACGGCTGTAGGCAGAGCCGTACACTCCCTCGTATGGACCGTCGAGGGAAAAACCCTAACAGCTTCTTGAATTCTTCTTGAATTCATGTTTTCCTTAAATCAATCCATCCAATCTTCAATTCAAAATCACATATACACCTTAAACTAATCTTAATTCATCATCATCACTCATGATAACTTTAGAATCAGAAAGTGGGGAGACGTTGGAGTCGTAATCAGCCTAATTCAAAGAAAACAAGAAGTTAGATTGAATTTCTACCTTTCTAAGGTGAAATCTTGTTGGATTGGTGTCTTGGATTGAAGAAACTTTTGATGAAGCTTGAAGAGATGATGAAGATGGAGTGAAGATGAGTGTGAATAGAAGAAAAAAGATGAGAGCTCAGCAGCTTATAGGGGTCGAAAATTCAAGGGGAGAAGAAAGGAATTATTTCAAGACTTTTGAAGGAAGTTAGATTGTGATTGGTGGATTTCATCTCACATCCAAACTCAACTTGGCTGCCCTCTTTTAGGCTGATTTGTGGTGCCACTTATGAGGAGTGTTGGCTGAATCTTGGCCATCTATCCTAGGGTTCTCACAGTATAATTTCTATTGGTTCGATTCTGATAGTTTAAAATACCGAAATCTTACCGATTTCTTTTAAATCAGTAAATTGGTTTTAGAAAAATTCTATGAGGTCTTCTATGTTTCTAATCTAATTTCCTAAATTCTAATACTTCTAAATCATACTTAATTGGATTTAAGTAAATACTAAATCAAATCCTAATTAATCATAATTATTCGATAAAAATCGAACAACTTGTTTAAAAACGGTAAAATTTTTTAGACGTTACACACTGTGACTCAAAACTTTGGTATTTTCCTTGACTACTATTGATTTTGTTCTCCATACTTATTTAGAACTTTGTATGAGTTGAGAGGATGAAGCCTCTCTCCTATCACACTTATTCTCGACTGAGATGGAAACCATACTGATAGTAGCTGGAAAAGGATTGGTATCTATGGTCATATTAGTTCCTTGCTTATCTGCAAGTTTAAACCTTCCTTCTTTCAAGGCATTTTGAATCACATTACGAAAAACGGTACAATTATTCGTATAATGGGAGTACAAATTATGTCACTTGCAATACTTGAAATTTTGAATTTGATCCGTGTAACACCCTAATAGACCCATACTACGCTTAAGTCGTATTACGGTGTTTTATTAGTTGTTACTTATACTAGTGGAAAACTAAACTTCACTTGAAATTAAATTACGCAGAAAATACAGTAAATTTTTTTTTTTAAATACGTCGTCACTTTTGGAAAGTAAAGCCTTGCGCGAGAAGATAGCAATAAACGAGCGTATCGCAAGATTTCAGTTATAAATTGAAGGAACAAGGGATAAATCAAAATACCATGCATTCAAATTACTACAACAACCATATAAATATAATTAGTCTCATAATATCCAACAAATACATAAAAAGGAAACTCATGGTCATGCCATGGCCCCAAAAGATCAAAGTTACACAAGTCTGACAAGGTCCGATACAAAATGAAATACAAAAGATAAGGAGCAATAATGGAATAGGCCCACGTAGACATAGGCTGGCTTCTCTGCCCCTTCCACGCCCTTCAATCGGATGGACTCAGGTTCTCGAGTGCCTGGTCCCCCTCGTTCCTTGGCCTCGGGGAACATGAGGAGTGCGGATGATATGAGGGTGCTTGCTGATCACCTCAACATGACGGATGCGATGGCCAGGAGTATAGCTGGCGACCGAAGAACATTCCTCGGAGGGATCCTCCTCAGACGCGGCAGGGTGATACTCGGGGAGCGGCGGCGAAGCGGCTGTGGCCCTAGGAGTGGCCGTCGAACTCACATCGATTACATGGACCTCTGGCGGTAGCACGGGCTCGGCTGTAGGTAGACCCGAAGACATTGGCTCCATCTCGATTTTTGGCGATGGCTCAGGCGGGAAATCCCAAGGACCTAGCGGTGGTCCAAGGCGAGTCGATGAAACATCTACAGGGGCTGGCGGGACTTCTGGCTCCTCTTGCTCAAAAATTCGACCTAGATAGAAATATGTGCGGACTACTGTGGTGGTCGTGGCCACAATAGCATGAGTATCCCCATCGTAGGCCCACTCATGGTGGGGAGAGTCCATGCTCCACTCCACGGGATGTGCCATGAGTATCTGGTGATGAGATGGAAAAACAACTAGGGTGAGAAATAAGATTTCTCAGTAGGACTCGACCTTGACACATAAGTGTCATCGTCATTATCCCAGCCACTTCGGTTTTATAAATGAAAACAGTGAGCATTCAATAGGTTCAATTCTTAGGTTTTCGAAAATATCAATGTCCGAAGTGGTTTCCATTTTAAGTACACATTTCTCATATGCTAACATCATGGTATACATAGGAACTTGTATGACAATTTGTATCATGCATGCACTAAACATAGGAACTTATGAGTTTCATTCTTTACTTGGGTCGGACTGAGGTCCCTTTCTTTTCTTAATTTGACTTTCTCTTAAGTCCTTTTCTTTTCACCCACTAAACATAAGTGGTAATGAGCTCATACCGTGGCCATCGCCACCATAGAATTTCGGTACTTACACTAGTTAGGTCATGCCATGCCTCATGTAAGACCTATCCCCTATACTCACACTAGCTGGGTTATGCCATGCCTCATGTGAGTTGTGGGTGAGGGGATCTTAAATTAGGTCACCTTCCCTTTCGAAGGATCACTTACTTGAATTAAATTTCTTCTTATTAAAGCTTATGATGCAAAATATTTCTAAGTCCATAATTTTAGCAGAATTTATTGAAGATAACTGGCCAGTTCAAGCTTCCCAAAATTTTGCCAAACAAAAAAATCCAATATCACATAACATTAAGCATCATGTCATCAACATATCATGTTCATATCGTCATCATATCATTATCATAATCATCATCATCATATCATATCATCATAGCATCATGCTTGCACATAAACATAGGCATATTCTCAAGCAACATTTTATGAGCTTAGCTTAATAAATTTGATGCAAGCTTTTAATTGAGATTGTCTCTTGTGTAAACTTCTTTTATTGGGCAAAAGGCCAATTTCATCTATTATCCTTTTTGAAACTTTTAAGTTGAATTATGAAGGTTTTTCCAATGCTTAATGTAGGGGTATTAATGTTTTAGAGTTTATTTATCCTTATTCTTTATTTTTTACCATAACCAGTTTTTACTTTTATAGTGGGGCAGTAACTTTGAAAATTCACCATAACTTCATCTTTTACTCTTTTGTTTCGAATTTTTGTGTGGATATTCTTCTCTGAGTCCATTTTTAAACAAAACAAGCCCCACTTAAAAATTCATTTTGTAACTTGAGTTATGCACATTTTATTCTGACTGTTCAGACTTGAAAGTTCAACTCGGGTCAGTGGCTTGTCCACTCCACTGGGAACTCATCACATGAAATCTGACAAAACTGTTTTATGGGGGTGCTCCTCTATGTCTTAGCTTTCTAACAAACTTGGTCCCACTAAAAAATGATTTTTGTACCTCGAGTTATAAGGTTTTTAGTGAAGACTGCCCAAACAGAAACCCATCCGGGAACAGCCAACTTTGAAAAATCATATCTCTCTCATTTTAACTCCAAATCTCACGAATTTTATATGTTTGGAAATCTCTTTGGGTCTATTTTCACAGAAAATTAGTTTCATTACATTTTGAGTTTTGTAGAATGATTTATACCGCACGCATTACAGACTGCCAGAATTCCAGCTTAACTAGTTTTTAAGTTTTACATGTCAAACTCATAGAGATGTTGTTATACCACTTCAAATCACCATTTTTATATTTTATCTCATCATTATATTCAAGGTTTTAGTCACCAAATCAGTATTCTAAAACAAAATAGAGCAAGATACATAAAACCATCATGCCACATATTCTCACTTCAAGACAACACTTTTCAACAAGACAAGAAAACTCATAGAGCAAGAAATGGTCATGAGACATTGAAGCAAGTCCTAAAACCACCTAGCTATAAAGAGCTTAGGAGTTCTAGAGCTTGAAAAATACATGAAAAGAGTAGGTTAGAGTCACTACCAAATGAGTTTCTCTTGGAAGCTTGTAAAATAAAGTGGTTGGAGATGGCCTCCTTCTTCTTGAGCTAGCAAAAGGGGCTAAATGAGTGTTTGTTTTGCTCTACCAAGGACTAAAGAATGTGATCCTTGATAAGTTAGTGAGGGTGGTGATAGAAGATGAGGGTGATGATGGTGGAAAAGTGATGACTTAGAGTAGGAAAAACAAAAAGAACAAGAAAAAGAGTAGGAAGAGCAAAGAGAGGTTTAGAGAGAGGTGAGAGCTTTGTGTGTATTCTTGAGAGAAGGAAAGAAAATGAATTGAGGAGGGAGAAGGGGCTGAAGGTGGCGCAAATGAGGGGGGAAAAGTGAGGTGACTTTGCTTCTTACAACAAGAGAGTGGGAAAAACCTTGGGGCAAAAGAGGAAGTTGTGTTTCCTTTAAGTCTTGACACTTGGGTAAAGACTTGTAGTGTTTCTTTTCAAGTGGTTAAAAGTATGATCTATCCTAGGATTGGCATTGGATGATTGTAATCACTCCAAGTGTCACGATCTTGATGGAGGAGAGTAGATCTTTTGTCATGACTCAAGGAATCTACTAACAAGGACTCTTAATCTTGTGGTGTATGATGAGAAAGCAAATAGATGGTTGGATATGGCTCTTGCTTTGACCAAACTTTCAAATAATAATTAAAAGGAAGTTTCTAAATTTTTACAATTGTTATAATTATCTAAATGCTAATTAATTCAATTGGTTTAAATTACACATTAGCACATTTTAATTGAGAATGATTTTTCTCATTAATTTTGTAAGAAGATGTGAGGGTTAATGTGATTAAGATGTGATACTTATATGCTCCTAGTTAATTAGGTTAGATCACCTTGATTTTATGTCCTAAATCATGGATTAATAAGGATTGGGCAATTAGGCTTTTAATTGTAACTTTTAATGCATTATGTCTCAATTGTTGACTTGCCTTTAATTTACTAAGCCCTTGCTCTTGAGATTAGCCGATTAGCTCTTAATTAATCGCTAACCTCTCTAATTAGCCGGAGACACCGAGCTAATTAGCTTAGATAAAAATGGGGATGTTACAATCCGTTGGAGGTAACTTATGTCCTTCTAAAAGCTTGATCTGTTTATCTTTGACTAAGAAGTCAAAGATCTAATCTGCTTTTGAAATGTCAAACAAATAGGCTTCCTTTTCCTCAATTTTGACATTTTCTTTCTCTTTGGCAAGAGTAAGAGTAAGACAAGTGTATGGCTTGTCCCCCAACAATTTAGCTGTCATAATTTCACCTTGTATGGACCCTTCTTCATCATTTTCTTCTTCATAGGCTGAATCACAATTGACTATAGCCACCAACTGGGAGCCTCTAAGCCCTGCTCCATTAGATATTCTCTGCTCTCTCTCTATTATGAACTGCTCAACTCCAGCTGCTTTCCAAGAAAGCTGAGCCAAGTCACAATATTCAGAAATAATGAGCTTTTCTCTCAGCTGAGGGTTCATATTATTCATAGCAATAGAGATGCATTCAGCCTTTGGTAATTGCACACTGGATTTCCTTTTAACCTTTCTAAATCATTCCAAAAAAACTCTATCACAAGCTCATTCGCTTGTTGTTTAGTTCCCAACAAGTCTAACAGAAGCCTCTGGTTGGAGCTTATAAAATCTATCATGGAATAATCACTCCATATCGGCCCAACTATATACAGAGTTTAGGGATAATGATGAGTACTAAGTGAATGTTGCCCTAATTAAAGATAAAGAGAACAATTGTAGCCTTAAAAAGTTATTTTGACTAACCTCAGCATATTGAGCTATAAATCAGCTGACCTGCTCCATAGTTCATTTGTTGTCCTCCCCAAACAATATTGTAAAGTCTGGAGTTCTAAAGCCTCTAGGGAATTGGACCGTATCCACGCAATCTAGATATGGTTTCTTGTAAACTGACCTCTTCAAAGGTCTCAATTGTATCCCAAAATGCCTTCTCATAGCCTTAGCTATCATGCTTGGATCAATCATCTAAAGCACAGCTCCCCTTGGCTCAATACATGGCTGAGGCTAAACAGGTGTTGTTTGCTGATTGACACCTTATTCGATTCCTTAAAGGCATCCCATGCAATGGTTGCATGTATGGTGGAGGGTATATCGGCTGCTGGTGTGCATTAGACAGTTATGACCTATAAACAAGGGGTGGTGTACCACAGGCTAGAGTGATCCTGCAGGTTGGGCAGCATATCTTGCAATTGGCTGGCTATTAGCCCGTGAATTATGAGTATTTCATTGCATATCTCCTGAAGGCCAACTACTTTGACCTATTGAATCAACAATTGTAATGGAACTGGTGTATGTAGGTTGTTCCCATTTACTATTTGAGCTGCTCCAAGAAGCTCCATTTCTTATAAGGAGTCCTAAGTTCCTAGGGACATTAGAAGGCCTTCTAATCAATTATACATGACCAATCTAGAGCCCTTGATGCCCCCCAGTGTAAGCAATTGATTCATTAACAGCTTTAAATGCATTCCCATGGGTAGTCTCAGTTGACTGGCCATGGATTTGCACTGTTTCCTTGTGTTGCTGCTGAAACAATTGCATCTCATTTCATACCATGGGTTTCACTACCTCAGCTAGTTGTTTCAACACTTCCTACATTAGATCGTTCACTCTTGCTTCGATTTATTGCCTAATGAAGGATGTAGACATAACTAATAGCTGCCTCGTTTACTTGATCGAGTAAAACTAGTCATATCAGGAGAAGCTGCTGAGGCCTTCGGCAGTTGGGAGATAGCAGTTATACTCGGCTGCTCTGAAGTCACCCCTTAAGGTGTAGTCAAAGCAGACGCGTACGTAATTGATTGCCCCCTCATGTTGATTACCTTCCCAGATCTCTGATTCATACGCCAACTATGATCCAGCCTCAGAATAGGAAACTTTCGTTGATCTAATCCTAATAGTCCCATCGGCCATGCCAAATTTTATGTTGGATAAAAATGTAATGGACTAAATCTCTTTGAAGGAACTTATTTGAAAACAAACTCCCAAAGATTACCAGTGTTCAGGCGATTAAGGCTAAGAAGGGTACTCTACTATTTAGCAAATGGGATCCTCAAATGACTCATGGGAGCAAGTCTTTGAGCATAATCGATCAACAAAAATTAGAACGAAAATTGGATTTGCATTAATCAACCAATGAGTTCATACATGGATTGAAGATCAATAATGAAAATAAAGAAATGACATAAAGCTAAAAGGATAAATAATAGAGAAATAAAATTGCTAGCTAAAATGGCATGATCTATGTTGATTGTGTTGTTCTCTTTTTTCATCTTAGATGCATGAGCATTTTATAATCTTTCTCAATTTTCGCCACTTTCTAGTTGCATGCACATAGTGGCCTTCAAATGATCCTCCATGCACCCACGTCCTCAATAGGGGTAACTACTGCTCCATCATGGTCTTAGTGTCCAACTACTTTTCTATTTTCAACCATTGGGCTAGCTCATTCTCCTTGGCCCGTATTCGGTTGATATATTATTTTTCACAAACCCAATGTAACTTATTAGCTAATGAGCCTTTATCTTAAGTCTAATCACTTCCTTTAGCCCATTTCAATTCTTAATTGGGTCCAATTCTTGGATCACTTGTCAACCCACAATTTATGATGCCAACACCACCATTAGATCTTGACCACTAGTTTTCAAGGTTCTTGAAGCACCATAAGTTTTAGGGGACATTGCAGACAGCACCATTTCTCACTTCCTAATTTGGTAAAGAAGAAAAAAGAGATATAAGATGCAATTGCATGAAATGAGTTTTATCCAATATCTTTTCATTTTATCATTATTTTAGAAACTCAAATAATAAAATTATAAATTATTATATCATATTCTATTTTATTCTACTATTCACCATCAATTTAGACAAAACCTAAGAGTGTGTTTGGAATGTTAAAAAAATGGAAATGATTTGATTTAGAAATCAAATCTTGTGTTTTGGTGTTTTAAAAATAAGAAATGAAATAATTTCTAATTATTATGGGATTTAATTACTTTCTATTTGAAATCCTATCAAAATTGAAAGGATTTGATAGAAATTGATCTGATTTTAAAATTTAAGTATAAATCAAATTAAATCAATTCAATTCTTAATCATTTCAAACATTATCTAATATATTATAAATATAAGAATTGATTTCTATATCAATTCAAATCCTATTTTTATACAATCATTTCAAATATAAAATTTAATTTATAAATCAAATCAATTCAAATAAATTCAATTTAAATCAAATCAATTCCAAAATTTAGTTACTCCAAACACACTCTTAAGGATATGAATAAATCCTTTATAAAGCACCCTACTTTTATAGTTATAAGAGTTAACCTTGAAATTGGTTTCTAACAAAAATATCATTGGATAAATTCATCATCCTAGTTATTGAGAATTGAAAATGTGGGTTATGTTAATCCTTTTTAGGACATATTAGCCCCTAAGAAATGTTTTTCATTGAACAAAAAGACTAATTTTACTGGCATTTTTAATTCTCAAGAATATATACGAAAAGGTTTCATTTCTTTATAATGAATTTACCTGATAATAGTTTTGTTAGGAACTAATTTAAGGATATACTTTAGTTACAAAGAAAAGGATAGCCACCTTTTGCAGTTATAAAGAAAAGGATGGTAAAATAGTGGTTGAAGAGACATGACGAGAAAAAAACGCTTGGAAACATAGTCAATATCTCGCTTATTTGAATAAACTCTTTCCTTAGCAAAAATAGTTTTACTTGTAATCTACACTTAATTGAGAAGAAAGCACTTATTTAATGTTTTATTAGATTCTTAATAACAAAAAATTGAAAGACAATTTTGTTACAACTTGCACTATGGGTTGAGATTGGATCTTATGCCTGTCCCAAAAAGGAAAAAAAAGAGATTGGATCTTATGCTAAACCATGAGCTAAATTTTTAGAACTCAGCCAAAATTACTGAACTTCTTTAGTTTTTAGATTTTGCTTACTTCTTTTTTTAATTAATGATTTTTATTTTTTTTCTAACAAAAATTGTGTGTCGGACAAAATTAAGTATTTACACATATCATTAAGGATTTTGCCATGAAAAACAAGGCAAGGGATATGATCTCGATCCTCATTAGCGAATTTGATTCAAGAGGATTATTTCCCTATCCTTGAAGGGAAAATTTTCCTGATTTCGGGTCATTGAATGAGGAAGTCCACGCAGAAATCCCCAGAATACAAGGAAATTTTGTCGTTCCTAAATCGCATGGACTGGCCTTTCTCTTGACATGGCCATTACAGCCACAGCTTTTTACCTTTTTGCTTTCCATTTATCTCCTTGTCAGCCTACACACTTGCATCGTTAATGAAGTCTTTTAATTTTGCGTTATTGGATTGTTGTGATTTTTTGGATGAAGGGCACGAGCAGTGTTATTTGAGAGGTTTTTTTTCTTTGTTTTTAAGAATTTAATTTTGATGTATTGTCAATATAAAATTTTTTTATGTAAATATCTAATTATATATTAATAAATCAGTAAAAATATTTGACTCAACTATTCTTTATTTTAAAAATCTTATAAATAGAAAAATATAATTAAATAATAATATAAAACTCTTTTACATTGATATTATTTTTACTGTGAACTATGCAATAGATCTCATTGAATTACTTGTTAGATTTTACTGCAGAAAAATTTTCCCAAATGACTTAAAGCTTATTTGGACGTGTTGTTTTAAATAAATTTCTTTTTTAAAATAAGCATTTTAACATATTTTACCATATTTGAATGAGTTTTTTAAATAAAAGAAAAGAATACTAAAAGAACACAAAATAATGATTTTTCTAGAAGCTGCATTTTTAAACTTCTAAAAATGATATTCTTAGAGTATGAAAATCCTGTTTAAGAATAAAATAGATCCTCCTAAATATTCTATTCTAACTTAAATTAATAATTTAACAATAATAAAAAAAGGATAACATAAAAATATTATGTTTTTAAGAAACTCGTTCAATGAGTCATTATAATTAGGAAAAGTTTTATCAAAAAATTATAATTAAGCAAAGTTAAATCCATTTTAAACTAAAGATAAATAGAAAAATGATACACACATCATGCTTTAACAAAACCGTATACATATTGCATGGAAAGGAAAAAAAGATGAAAGAAAATGTGAAAAATTTTATGTGTGGATAACATCTTCATATAAATACCAGTAGGAGGCCAATGCTATGCATGGGTGGATGATTTCATTAGTAGATATATGTAGCTACGAGCAATCTCCTTAACAATCTAATTTACTAAGTTTGGACTTGAATAAAATGTATTTGAAGGAGGAGAAAAAAAAAAAAAAAAAGAACAACCTACTTCTACCATCACTTAGACTTGGATTCTATAAAATCGGTTTTGTAATTGTTAAGCAAATTAATATTTAAATATTGGAAATCATTTGTAGGCAGATAGAAGATGCCAACCACCTAAAATGTAGATTAAGATGCATTTTTTTTCCGAAGTCTTCGTAAAGAGGGCTTCACAACACCGAACAATATTTACATTCATAATCACAACATATATAACTATTGTGGCATACATCACATTAAGAAACATGACATTACAAAATGTTTGATCAAGTGGCATACATTACTATAAACACAGATCACATTACTAAATTGGTATTTAGGGAAAGAATATTATGCTACATGGTTTGACATTGGGATATAAGTCTTGCCCAGACTATAAACTCTTTCAAAGAAAGAATAAGTATGACCCAAAAATAACAAAATAAGACTTGGGCTTCTCTACTTTTGTGTCATAGCGGCACTAAACTTTTGGAGTATTACTCAGAATTTACCGATTTGATATGGCAATACTTTTTGATCAAGTTGAAAACAACAAATTTTAAATGAACAAATTAAGCTCCTTTTTTGTTAATGAACACTGATATTTCGTTTTTGTAATTTACAAAAAATGTTCTTCTTACATTTCTTTTATATATGGATTGATACTTATACAAATTCAAACACATACTCAACTTCCTATGTATCGAATAAATTATAATATTTTCTATTAGAAGTGCAAGCATATGAGTATATAAGAAAGGAGTAGGTGATATGGCAAAAATAAGTTTGCATATTTCCATGTGATAAGTACATCCACTACTAGAAAATAGCAAAAAATTGACGAAAATTACCAACAGAAAAAATCTGTTGGTAATGCCAACGGATACACTGTCAAAAAAACATAAAACAAGAATTGAAGTGATATTTTACCAGCAGACAAAGAATTTATCGGTAGAAGCATTGATAAATCTTTGTGTCTAATGGCACCACAATTTTATCAATGGATATTTTGTCGATATTTTTTTAATTTTTATTTTAAATATTTTTAAAATCTGCACATATACCGACAGAATATCTATTGGTAAATTAAAAAATTATTGACGAAAATTTTGTTGGTATACAATTATTTATTCCACATATAATTTTTAAAAAATGAATATGTTACCGATGGATTTCTCGTCGGTGAATAATTTAATATCTGATGTTATTGATGGATAATTTGTTAGTAATTATTTTATTATTTTATAATTTTGTTTTTTCTTTAATATTACCAATAGATTTTTCCGTCAATATTTAAAAATTAGATTACCCACCACCACATTTTTTATTTCCACATTACCGATGAAAAATCTATTAGTAATGGTTAATTAATGAAACGACTCGTTTCATTAGCTTTTTACCAATGGATAATCCGTCGGTAATTTTAACATCAAATGTTAAAATGCGAGCCCACTTATTCTTCTTTCTTATTCAAATTCTCTCTTTCTCTCTCTCTCACACACACACCACTCTACACGGCCATTGGCCATTTCACCACCATTGGAGCTTCCATTTTATCGCCGAAGACTGCCATTTTGTTCGTGGTATGTTTTTGAATATTTTAATCGATTTAATTTTTTTATTTAGCCTTTTTTTTAATTCCATTTCTTTACTTAAAGTTTTTAGTTTCTTAGTTAGTTAATGAACTTATTGTGTTATGTTGATTGTTAAAGATCTCATTTGGAGCACTTGAAGTGCTTCTATTGTGGTGCGTTCATTGATTTGAGTGTTGTGGCGTATTAGGTACGTACATTGTACTCCATTTTTTAACTTTACATTTTCTAAAATATTAGAGACTTAAATTTTCTATAATAGAGTCGTAGGATAGAAGAAGGAGGATGAGATTGTATGACTTGGAGAAGGCTTAGAGTTCCTTTCCATTGTTTGAATTGTGTATTGTGGTGTTGTGCACTTGCATAATGTAAAGGAAGGGGATGCACTCTAGAATGATTATTAGGACTAATTGAATAATTTGCATGATTGAATGTGTTTGTTATTTGTGTTAAAATGCTAAATTGATTTTTGTGGAGGCTCCTAATTTAAGGAGAGACTTGCCTAAATATTTTTTATCATTTAAAATAATCTTTAAATTAAATAATTATTGTTATCCATTAAATAATTGTTATTTTGTGTTGAAATGCCGAATTAATTGTTATGGAAGCTCCTAATTTAAGGGAAGACTTTGCTCAAATATTTTTTATCATTTAGAATTTTTTTGAATTAAATAATTATTATTATGCAATAAATAATTGTTATAGTTTTATTCTTTGTGTTCATATTTACATACATATTATGTTGTTAGGGTGTGTATTGATTTACACACATATTATACAAGTCATCTATGGCAGGACAAGGATCTGGTTCTAGACGAGGTAGAGGTAGACCGAGAAAGTATGGTCTACACCCTGCACTTAGGCTCTACCCACCACCTCCACTATGCCGGCATCCACCACTCCCACCACTGCTACTGCATCCAACCCTCCTAGTCATCTTCCATATGGCCAGGAGATTGTTATGATACTTAACTCTAGGTATATGGAGTTAGGATCTCAGCCTTCACTCCTCGCTCAGCCTACTCCATCTCCACCCCAACCTTTAGGAGGTGAGGAACGCACCTCACGCATACCTAGTTCCACCCCTTCGCCTACCTGAAACCAACTTGGTTTATAAGGAGCCCAAGCCTCATCATCCACCCCCTTATAGCGCTCCACAAACCAACGCATGGAGCTCAGATATGACGGTAAATCCTGATGAGTATTTTCAAATATAAATTTATTATGAATTTTTAATTGTGATAGAAAATTTAATTAACAGATACCTAACTTAGTCCATTGTTTTTGAAACAGTTGGTTTCCGCCAACTCCAGGCTTGCACAGGATTACCAAGGTGCTCTAGGAGAACTTCCACAGCCCATTAAGAGCTTTTTGAAGACACCTGAGGTTATACAGTAGATGTGATGGAGAGAATGGAGGGTAAAATAATTAAATTTTATTATTAATTTTAGTTTTTTATTCTTATGCATGCTTATTTATTATAAGGGAGCTGACTATTGTGTTACTTATGTGTACCGCTCCTTCACTATTGATCTATGGGAGGAGGCCTCGATCTATAAGACGTGGAGGACCAGGGCTAGCAAGCGGCTCCATGATATGTTTCACGACGTTCATGAGAATAATACTAGCACCTGTTAGCTCACTGAGGACATCTTCCAGGCACTTAGTGTAACGTCCCAATTTCCGACCTCCGATCTTATCAGTAAAAGTCAGAATTTCTAATTTTCGACTTAATCTCAAAGTTTCAAATGGACTGGCTTGATTTTCCGATTTCCGACAATATGACTACATAATATACCAGTTCCGACATTAGGTGATTTACAATGGACACGAAATCCGACGTCCAAGTTTATCTCAACCAGAAATGGACGCGAGATCTGAATTGGTCTCCAAGTTCGACCAAATTTGCACGAGTTCCGATCTCGAGTTTATTGCCAATAGCTTTTCATTTCTCTTGATTTCCCGAGTTCCGAGATAAAGTTTGGAGTTCCGAGATTCCATAAGTTCCAATTTCCTGGAACATAAGATAATGTTTTAATTCCCGATCTCCGGTGTTATGTTTAGAATCGATTTAAGTTTATGTAATGTCCTCGACTTCCGAGTTTAAGTATTTGGTTTCCCATCCGACTTTGTTTTCAAGTTTCGAATAAACCCGACAATATTTTCGAGTTTCGATTTCATCTCCAAAATTCGAAATGCACACGAGTTCCGACTTTAAGGAAAGCACAAGTTCCGATGTAATTTTCAGATAAAATGGAAGCGAGTTCCACTTTTTAGGCGACGTGGAGAGCAATTTTATCACAAAAGTGAGAGACATGGCTGAACTTTGCCCACAAAAATTTCAGCCAATCAAAGCTTACAAAGCCAACTACCACCTCAAGCTTAAATAACTCATTCTTTCTCTCCTTCAGCCCCATTTCTACGTTGCCTTCTCCCTTGTTCAGCTCTCTTTTCTCTTCTCCACTCACCTAACTTCATCCAACTTTCAAGTTCAACCAAGTTCTATTTCCAAACTCAAGCCTAATAACAAGAGGTAGAGGTCTATTTCTTGCTTGATTTTCTGATTCTTGGATGACTAGTGGTGGTTTATTTTCTCAATCTTTGATGTGTTGATTGATTGATTATGATGATATATGGCTAGTTTATTGGCTGTTTGTGAGATTAAAACCGAATTGGAAGCAAGAAAGGATGAAGATAGGAAGAGCTGAGAAACTAGAAAACCAAAAACCCTCGGCAGTCCGTACGGCAGAGTGTAGGGCTCCACATACAGCCAGTTAAATCTAGTGAGACTATTTTTCTACGAAACTAGACATCCAGGGCTTTCTACACATATATCATATAAGGCCATTGGATTAATATTGAGAGAGATATGAATTTTTGAAGTTTGACCTAGGAATCAAGACATTCACTCGGGCAGTGTGAGTTGAAAAGGGTGTAACTCACCCTACACAACTCCAAATTGAGTGAAACCAATTTTGTTAGAAAGCTTACACATAGGAGAACATATACAAAGAAATTCCAAGTTTGTTACCATCTCAATTATTCCCAGCGATTCTAAGAAGTTGCCCTATGTCCAAATCAGGCCAGAACAGGGCAATTCAGGAAGGTCAGATTTCGGGGCTTATAACTCGAGCCCTACTAAGCCAAATGGAATGGAACTTTTTACAAATGAAAATTTGTCCTGTTAGTTTTAACATGAGGCCAATTTCATATGGTTTGAATCAGTTTTCGATTTTTAGTGGATTTTTACTTTTAAGTGTCCCATTCTAGCCAGCCATAGGGTATGCCGGGATAAAACCTAAATAATTTGAGCTAAACTTATCAAAATTAGCTGGGACCAAAGAGGTTAGAAAATAGACACATAACACTTTAACATATCCAAATTGAGGTCTAAATGAGTTAAATAGAAATTATGGCATGATTTGCAAAAACTGGGTTGAATGATTATGTTGAGGCTGTAACTCTGCTTTAATGAGACTAATGCTTCAATGAGTTCAATGATGAATTATGCATGCAATATCGTGACTTATATGAGAAATTGGTGTTTTAATGTACTGGCACTATTCATGGGGAAGTGGACACGTTCCGTTTTGCTGCCAAAATTTCAGTAAGACCTATGCATGAGTTATGATATACATGTTGATGCATGTGCATTTACAAGGAAGATATGAAAGCTATGTTATGATGAACATAAGGAATATGTTATGATGAAAGTTCCATGATACTTGGGCCAGCCTCAGATAAAAAGTTAAGGGGAATAGATCGGTGGGGACATCGGGGAAAGTAAACCCGGCATTCCTGTATAGGAACGAGCTCGATCCTGAAAAGCAGACTATTACCCAGGAGTCTAAAATGGCCAAGAACTCCCAGGGGACCAAGTAATGGAAAAATTTATGAGGAATGGAAAAGTTTATGAAGAAAGGTTCAAGAATAAGATTTGCATGATTACATCAAGTGCATGATTACATTGAACAGTCCTTACAAGATGTTTACAGTTTATCTGTTATATTTACTTACTGTTGTATGTTCAATTATCCTGCTCTTTATTCTATGTTTTACTATTAGAAATCTATTCTGTTTCTTATGCTATCTTAAGTAAAACTGAATCTTGCCTTAGACCAGACGTTTTCTTAAACTTATTAAAAATAGTTTTGTTTGAACTCATGTTTTCATAATTACATAAAAATCGAGGCAACTGAGAATGAATGCGACATTAGTTAAACACCATACGCGAACCTTACTGAGAATTTCCTCAAATTCTCACCTCTTTCTGCATTTTCGCCTCATTCTCAGACGTGGACGATGGATGTAACGTCTCGATTTCCGAATTCCGATCTCATCACTTAAGGTTGAAATTTCCAATTTCTGAGTTTGTTTTTAACTTTCAGATAAATTCCGATTTTCGACCTCAGTAATACAATGTCAGAGTTTCGATTTCCGACTTCGTCTCCAAGGCTCAAAAGGACTGGCTGTATTTTCTGATTTATGACCTTATGCACGTAATATGCGATTTCTGACCTTAGGAAGGCTCAAACGGATTGCCTTGAATTTTCTGATTTCTGACCTTATGTAAGCATGTAAGAATTCCGACCTCATCAGTAATATATCCCGATTTCCGATCTTACTATGCTCAAAGGAAATGGCTTGGATTTTCCTATTTCCGACCTTATGGTGAATTAGAATGTATACGATATCCGACTTCCGAGTTTATCTGAATTGGTCTCCAAGTTCGGCCAAAATTTTCACGACTTCCGAATTCGAGGCTATTGCCAAGAGCTTTTCATTTCTATATTTTTCCGATTTCCAAGATTAAGTGTTGAGTTCCGACCTCGAGTTTATTAGCAGGAGCTTTTCATTTCTCTAACTCCCGAGTTCCGAGATCCTATGAGTTCCGATTTCTTGGTACACTTGATTAATGTTTTGAATCTCGATATCTGGTGTCATCCGTAGAATCGATTCGAGTTTACTTATGTCTCCCGACTTCCGGGTTCGAGTATTTTGGTTTCACATTCTAGCCCTTGACCATCGATTTGAAGGTGATTGTACCTTACGATTCCGACGTCCGACTTTACTCTCGAGTTTTGAATAAATCAAGACAATTATTCTGAGTTCCGACTTCATCGTGCACGAATTCCGACTTTAGGAAATACACGAGTTCCAATGTCATGTTCAGATACGTTGGAAGCGAGTTTCACTTCTCAGGCGACGTGGAGAGCAATTTTGTCAAAAAAGAGGAAGACATGGATGAACTTTGCCCACAGAAATTTCACCTAATCAAAGCCACTCATTCTAACTACCACCTCAAAGCCTTGTCTATATATATTCCCCTCCTGCCTCTTCAGCTCATTCCTTACGTTACCCTCTCTTCCTCACTTCAGCTCTCTTTTCTTTTCTCCACTCACCCACTCCATTCAGCCTTCAAGATCAACCAAGCCCTATTTCCAAACTCAAGCAAGAGGTAGAGGTTTTAATTCTTGTCTTAATTTTTCTGATTCTTGGATGATTATTGGTGGTTTAATTCTTCAATTTTGATATATTGACCGAGTGATCATAATGAATTATGGCTGGTTTATTGGCTATTTGTGAGATTAAAATTGAATTGGAAACAAGAAAGGATGAAGATATGAAGAAGTTGAGAGGCTGGAAAACTCAAAACTTTTGGCAGTCCGTACGACAGAGTGTACGACTCTGCCTCCCGCCGTTTAAAATTAATGAAACCATTTTTATCCAAAACTAGACATCTAGGGCTTTCTACACATATATCATATAAGACCATTGGAGTAATATTGAGAGAGATATGAATTTTTGAAGTTCAACCTAGGAATCAGGACATCCACCCGAGCAGTATGGGTTAAAAAGGGTGGAACTCACCCTATACAACTCCAAATTGAGTGAAACTAATTTTGTTGGAAAGCTTACACATAGGAGAACATCCTACCTAGAAATTTCGAGTTTGTTACCATCCTATTTGTTCTTAGTGATTTGAAGAATTTAACCTATGTCCAAACTAAGCCAAAACAGAGCAGTTCAGGAAGGTTAAGTTTCAGGGCTTATAACTCGAGCCCTACTAAGTCAAATGGAATGGGACTTTTTGTAAATAAAAGATGGTTCTATCAGCTTTAATATGAGGCTACTTTCATATCATTTGAGCCAGTTTTTGATTTTTAGTAGATTTTTATGTTTGAGTGAGCAATTCTAGCCAGCCACAGGGCAGGGCGGGATAAAACCTGAGTAACGTGAGTTATGATTATCAGAATCAGATGGGACTAAAGAGGTTAGAAAATAGACACATAACTTTAACATATCCAAAATTGAGGTCCAAAGGAGTTAAATAGAAATTATGGCATGATTTACAAAAATCGAGTTGAATGATTTAGTGAGGCTGTAACTCTGTCTTGAGAAGACTAATGTTCCTATGAGCTCCATGATGAATTGTGCATGCAATATTGTAATTGCTATGAGAAATTGGCATTCTGATGTACTGGTACTATTCATAGGGAAGCGAATGTGTTCCGTTATGCCGCCAAAATTGCGGTAAGGTATATGCATGAGTCATGAGATACATGTAGATGCATGTGCATTCTCAAGAAAGCTATGAAATTCATGTTATGATGAACTCAAAGAATATGTTATGATGAAAGTTCCATGATACTTGGGCCAGCCCCGGATAGAAAGTTAAGAAGAATAGATCAGTGGGAACGTTAGGGAAAGTAAACCCGGCAATTCCTGTATAGGAACGAGCTCGATCCTGAAAAGCAAACTATTACCCAGGAGCCTAAAATGGCCAAGAACTCCCAGGGGACCAAGTAATAGAAAAGTTTATGAGTAATGAAGAAAGTATATGAGCAAAGGAAAAGTTTATGAAAGAAAGTTCAAGAGCAAGTTTTGCATGATTGCATTAAGTGCATGATTACAAGTTATTTACAGTTTAACTATTATGTTTACTTACAGCATATGTTCACTTATTCTGCTCATTATTCTGTGTATTTCTGTTAGTAGATTAGACGGTTTCTTATCTTTGTTAAAGTAAAACTGGACCTTGCCTCAGACCAGACATTTTCTTAACCTTATTAAATATGAATGGTTAAATTTGATCTCATATTTTCATAATTAAATGAAACTCGAGGCAACTGAGAATGAAAGCGACGCCAGTTAAACGTCATGCACGACCCTACTAAGAATTTCCTTAAATTCTCACCTCATTTTGCATTTCCGCCTCATTCTCAGATGTGGACGATGGACACGACAGCTACCCTCTTCATTGAGGTCCCAGATTTGCAGCTCCACCATGACCTTGCAGTAGGCTCGCTATACATAGCTGGCTCTTGCCAGTTCCGTCTTTACCGTTTTAGTGATAGGAACTTTGCCGTCCCTTTGCATCATCCTGCTTTTGATCCTGCCACCCATTACTTTGAGGTCCCACTACATGTGGCACACCCTCTGCCAACACCCGCACTGCGGCACCGCGGCTCCTGCCGATCCTGGGCCAGAGTCACCTCCGCAGGTCGTACCTGACATCCCGCTCAGCTCCGATAGCAACCCTTCAGAGGCCACCAGCTCAGCATCCTCCTCCTCAGGACCCAGTATTGACTACTCACCAGTCGGGCTGGGTATGGCCAACGGCTACTGGCCGAGTAAGTCGACCCACGAGCGATGTTATGCAAGATGACCTTCTTTTGGCAGCATGCAGCTATGGGTCATAGACCTAGTGGTAGGTTTTGGAATGTCCTCTGAGGACTACATAGGATCAGGTTGACCGACATGGGCCTTATGTCTTTTTGGTACACAACCCCACTCGTGTATCCTATTTTGAAACCTATACATAATCTGAAACAGTGGCTTTATATATATATATATACAGTTGACGGCATAGGTGTTAATTGTTCTTATCTTTCTATTGTGATAAATTAAACTCTGTCACGTTCTTTATACAGCGTTCCATTTCTTCAAATAAATAAAGATACGGATAAACGAAACGTAGGCAACATATTAACACAGTAACACAATCTACTTAATTTTATGCTATAACTTAAGCATAACATTAAATTAGTAGGGTGTTACAATGGACTCGATGGCTACCATCTTCATTGAGATTCCCGACTTGCAGCTCCACCACGACCCCGCAGTGGGTTCTCTGTATATAGCAGGCTCTTGCCATTTCCGTCTTTACCTTTTTAGTGATAGGAATTTTGCTATCCCTTTACACCATCCTACTTTTGACCCTACTGCCCCATACTTTGTGGTCCCACTGCACGCGGCACACCCTCCGCCAGCACCTCCCGCACCCGCAGCACCTACAGCTCCTGCTGATCCTACGTCGGAGTCACCTCTGCAGGTCGTACTAGACGTACAACTCAGCTTTGAGAGTGACCCTTCTAAGACCACCAGCTCATCATCCTCCTCATCCTCAGGACCCAGTACAGACTATTCACCAGCTGGGCCTGGCATGGTCAACGGCTATCTGACTAAGTAGGTCAGCCATAGGTGGCATTGAACAGCATGACCCTCTTTTGACAGTATGCAGTTTTTGGTCATAGACTTAGCAGCAGGTTTAGCAATAGGTTTGAAATATCCTCTGAGGACCCCATATAGGATCATTTTGACTAACACGAGCCTTATGTCTTTTTGCTACACCGGCCCCACTTTTGTATCCTATTTTGAAACTTGTACGTAAGCTGAAACAGTGGTTTCTCATATATATATATATATATACGCATATACAATTGACGGCATATATGTTATTTGTTCCTATCTTTTTTGTTGTGATGTATTAAATTCTGTCACGTTCATTATATACAGTGCTCCGTTTCTTCTGTTACAAAAAAAAAAGGAAAAGAAAAGAGTGATACGGGAAAGGAAACGTAAGCTGAGTATTAATATGGTAACACAATCTACTTAATTTCATGCTATGACTTAAGCATAACATTGAATTAGTAGGGTGTTACACTTAGGGCATACTAAGAGTCACCCGAGTACAAGGCGAAGCAGGTGAAGGTCTCGGTGAGTAAAGGATTAACCCGAGGTGGCTCACTACATATTGGAGGCTCCACCACCATTGAAGGCACCTGGTTGAGAATGGTAAATATCATCCTTTATACTTATTTAGTTATTTAATTTTTGTATTAAATATTATATTATCATATGAAAATTATTTGAAATGTAGGAGAAGACGATGAACAAGCCACCAACTCAGGGGGAGCTATTCCGGGAGACCTATACCCGAAAGCAAGACAAGTCCCAGTAGGTCAATACTCAGTTGGAGACCACATACATAAGTACTTATGATTTTAGTTTCCAATACTTTTAATTTATTATAATTTCTATTATTTAAATCTAATTTAATTTGTTTTGTTTGTTCCAATTGTAGCATGAGTTTACCTAGTGACTAACCAAGGCCCAATCATAGTAGTAGGATGGGAGCAGTCCTATCAGCCCACCTGTTAGTGATGATGAAATATGGGCCCAGGTGATTGCTGGCTGCTACAAGGGGTGGATATATGGTATGGGGACCACATATAGCAGGTCTTATTCTCCAACCTTTGTGTTTGGAGCTAGGCCTACTAGTGCTGATGTGGAAGACATCCGCGATCAAGTGCATGCATTGAACGAATCAGCGCAAAGTGTAACACCTTACCAGATAAAATACTATGCTTAAGTCATAATATGTTGTCTGATAAGTTATTACGTGTGGCGAGTTGATTAAATTCCATTTTCTGTTTCATTATTAATTACCCATATAGAGTTAACTGTTCACTTAACAAATTTTCTGTTTGACGGCGGAATAAATATTAGATAATCGTTGTACCGGAAGTAACGTAACATAAATAAAAATGCAAAATAGACAGAAATACTGCAAACTGCATCATATATATATACATAGATGTTTGTTTTTGAAGTTGACAAATGATACATAAAATGGTACAGGGTAGTAAAATGAGGCCACTAACACAAAATAAATCGGCCTGTCTCTATGAACAGTACCCTAACTGGTCCCCACGGGACATTTCATGTACAACTCCTAACTCCTACCCATCTGCCCATGACCCAGACTGCCAAAAGAAGGCCACCCTATACATTTACTATTGCTACGGCAGACACATTATCTAGATAGATTCCGAGGAAAGGAATCTGTTCGCCATGCTGGTGTCCGCAGGAGTGTAGTCCATGTTTGGAGCCAAGGACGAGGAAGATGAACTCACTGCCTCAGATGAGTCCTCCTCAGACATCGAAACCGAGGGCATCTGCTGCGGTGGTGAGGCTGGTGGAGCCATGGCTGGTGTTACTACTGGTGGAGATGGAAAGGGATGGACCATGTAGAGAGGGATAGCAATATAAAGGACGGCAAGGTTGAAAAGCGGATGCATGAGTGGTATAACAAAATCTCTCTGGAAGAAGAAATAAAGGCGAAACTGACATCTACCGGATATATATACAGAGTCCAAGAACGGGTCGAGGTGAATATGGAGCTCAGGAAACTTGATGAATAGAACTCCAGTTGTTGCGTTCTCCATGGTCTGAGAATGACATGGAAACATAGAGTAGGGTGAGAAACAAAGATTTCTCAATAAGAATTCCTAAATCTATACATATCTATCATCGCTATTATTCTCAGTTGTTTCGGTTTTTGGTTAATTAAGAGAAAATGTTACATCACCAGGATGTTGCACTTAATTAATTATAGAAATCATAGTCCGAAACACAGCTTAGCTTTACTTAAGGACATAAGGAAAATTAAACAGAGAAATAAGCATCAAGACCTGTATTGTTGACATAGTTAATTGATAGTTATAAAGTAAATAAAAGTATATATATATATATATATATATATATATACAATAGTGCCATCAACTCAACATATGATAACAGAAATTGTGGATATGCAGAAGTAATAATGCACTTGACCCTTAACTCATATTTTTCCATACTTGGTCCATTGGGAGTCTATTGGCCATGGAACTCTTGGGTAATAGTCTGCTTTTCAGGATCGAGCTTGTTCTTATACAAGGTCGCCGGGTTTACTTTCCTTGACTTCCCCAATGATCTATCCCCCTTAACTTTGTTCAAGGGTTGGCCTAAGTCACATGGAAATCCTTTCTCATTTTTATAAATGGTAGTATTGCTTATCTAATCTACTTTGATCAATGCATGCATAATTTGTAACTTCATATTAATTGCAATCTATGCTGAAATTTCGACAACATAACGAATTATGTCCACTTCCCCATGAATAATGCCAGCAACCAGGAAGTTCAATTAGATAGCAAATCCAATATAGAACATCATATTCATACTAAGAATATAACAATATCAATAGGTAATATAGAAAAGGGCTTTCTGCCCACTTCAATCAATTTTGCCAGAAATTATGAAATCCACCAAATGTTCATTTTAATTCATTTAGGACTGAATTTTTGCTATGTTATAACTCTATGTGTCTAGTTTCCAACCGTTTTAGTTCCATCTCATTTTGATTTGTGTAACTCAAGTTATTTGTATTTTATTTTAGACTGCCTTGTTCTTAGCCAGAATTGCACTCTTATAAAAGAAAATTCACCAAAAATAGAAATCTACATTAAATCACACTAAATTCATATCAATTTAAACCTAACAGAACAAGCTTTCAAATGAAAGAAGTTTTATATCATTTGCATGAGTATATTTTGAGATATAAGTCCCGAAACTTGACCCTACTGGACTACCCTACTCCAGCCCAGATTGAACTTAAGGTGAATTCATTGATGTGTTGGGAGTAGTTGGCAATGAATCTGACTCTGAAATTTTTATGGGATGTTCCCTCATATGTTAGCTTTCAAAAAACATTAGGTTAACTCAATTTGAAGTTGTGTATAGTGAGTTACACCCTTCTCAACTCATACTGCCCAAATGAGAGTCTTGATTTCTTGGTCAAACTTCAAAAATTCATAACTAATTCTATACTAATCCAATGGCCTTATATTTTATATGTATGGAAATCCCTGAGTGTCTAGTTTCATATGAAAATAGATTCATCAAATTTAAATGGCTGTAGACGAATCCATACACTCCGCTGTACGGACCACCGAGGAAAAACCCTAACAACTTCTTGAAATTTCTCTACTCTTCGAGTTCTTTCATACCAATTCCAATTCTAATCACAACATACATGCATAATCAACTATAATCCATCATTATCACTCCAAATGACATCAGTATCACAAGGTACACAAGACCCCCATACAGCTCCAAACCAAGGAAAGTAAGAAGAGAAGTAGAATTCCTACCTAGTCTAATGGAAATTTTGTTGATTTGGTGTCTTAGATGGAAACAACTCTTGATTAGACTTAAAGAGAAGTTGAAGATGGAGTAGAGATGAGTGTGAATGGAAGAGGAATGAAGGGGAGTCAGCTCCTTATCTTGGCCGAAATTCACAAGGGCAAAGAAGGAATTGAACACAAACTTGTGGAACACAGAGTTATGTGATTGGTGGATGTGTGTTGGAGTTTCAATTTGATTTTGTGGGTGCCATCCTTGGCTAAAGGTGGCGCCACATATAGGGGTGTTTTGGCTAAATCCTAGCCATTCATCCTAGGGCACTCATAATGTAAGTTCTATTAGTTCGGTTCCGACAGTTTAAAATACCGAAATCTTACTGATTTCTCTTAAATTGGTAAACCGGTTTTAGAAAAATTCCGTGAGGTTTCCTATGTTCCTAATCTAATTCCATCAAGCCTAATCCTTCTAAATCACACTTAATTGACTTTAAGTAAATGTTTAATTGAATTTTGATTAAACCCACTTATTCGATAAAAATCGAACAACTCGGTTATTAACAATAAAATTTTTTGGACGTTACACAAAGGTAGCTCGAGGAGGCCGATAGGAGGTATATGGAGCTGTAAGAGCATCACACAAAGGAAAAGGAGCAGTGGAACCAGCAGCTGTAGTCCATGGAGTAGAGGATCACCTACTTCGAGCATATGCGGAGTGGCAATTCATCATTTGGTGCGCAACCTTCACCACCTCCGCCTCTACCTCCACCGCTTTCGTATTCTCCACATGACCGCACACTTGATGGCTTTGAGGAAGTTTTGAATACTAACACTGATCAGTATTTGTAGTTTTTAGGGTTTTTTTTTTATGTATTTAGAACTATACATTGACAATTTTATTTTATTTCTTTTGTTATTAATAGTTTTTATTTTATTCAATAGTTTATATATTTTATATTTTATTATATTTCTACTTATGTGAATTTATGGATATTTAAAACAATAATTTGAGATATTTAAATACTAATTTCAATTTTTAATAATACAAAACTTCCAAAAAAAAATTTTATATTATTGACAAAATTTTCATTGGTAATAATTAAAAGAAAAATATATTAAAATATTATTTTTAATATTACCTATGAATTTTCCATCTGTAATCCATAAAATAATTTTAAATCACCGATGAATAAGCCATAAGTAATTATTAGTAATTTGTTGGTATACGTGCCTCCTTGATGCTTTCTGACATTCATTTATAGACACATTTTTTTAATTTCCGACGATTAATTTCATCGGTAATATTCAATTTTCTTTTCTCCACCACGCATATTGCAAATGGACTTTTTTTTTGTCAGTGATTCCATCAGTAAAATTGTTACCGACGAATATCACTCACTTTTCTATCCATAATTCCATTGATGTTTTGCGTGTTTCTAATAACGATCGAGCACCTATTCTTTCAGTCTTTACAATTTTAATATAAAACAACATTTCTCAAATTACTATTTATCCTTTATTGGTAGCCATTTCGCTGTAATAAACATACTACACTACATACTCAACCAATTTAAAAGTAAGAAGTCATAAACTCTATCACAACCTCTCATATTTGATATGTTTACACATGGAACCAACATACACAACCCAATAAAAAGAAAGAAAACCCAAGAATGGCATAACTTGAATGTACTATAGCATTTCACAAAACATTTGATATCAAAGCTTATATTAAATTCAAAAAAAAAAAAAAAATTCCTCCCTGTTCATATTATGTCAACATGGACTTCACCAACCTTATTTATAGTCCAAATCCTACAGTAAGGATTATATATCTAACTCTAAAAAAATATAGTTACAAATTCTTATAATTCTTTTATAAGAACTCAAATACCCTTCCTCCCATGCATCAGAGGAAAAAAATTCAAACAAAATACAATATTAACATGAAAAAGAAGGTAAAAAAAGAAAAAGAAAAAGAAAAAGCTTCTATTGAAATAAAATTAAAAAAAATGAATGCAAACATTAGTTGTAATTTAAGATTAAATTTCAAAAAGTTGTTTTATTTATTAACACAAACTGCATATTTGACTTAATTTAAAAATAGAATATAAACGAAAAATATTATTTTTCAGTTTTTTAGAACCAAGAAGGCTATGAAAATTAAAAAGCACATTTGTGTATTTGTTTTAGTTCTTTGTTATAGCACTCCTGCACCATTATTCTTATAGTTATTCATCCTTTTATATAGCACTATAAAATATAAATATCAAGCATATTTAGTATTTAATTATTTAAAGACATAGCTCAACAACTACTTTGACTTGTTCATTAGTTAACAAAACTTACTGACTTTCTTGAAGGTAATTTAATGAACTACTAATAATTCTTTGTGGAATTCGTATGCATGATTAAAAAACATCGAAGAAAGGCATGTTTTACTTAATAATTTGGTTTACACATTTCATGAACTAAAATAATATTTATTCATTTATTTACGATTATTACAAATCAACTAACACAATATGCTTCTTGCTTTTGGTCAGATCTAATATAAAATTAATAATCATCCTCATGTCCAAAATGTGTAAACATATGGAATAGCACCAGATACACTTGGCTCAAAACTTGAGTACCCAAATTAAGCTATGAATGAGTTCTGAAAAGCAATTACAAATTATGAATGAAACCCCGAAGAAAAATTTTACCGTGATATATCAGAGTGTTGAGAGGAAGAACCATAAAAACTAATATGACATTATCCACATCAACACTTGGCCATTTACGACCCAAAAACACAAAGGCATTAAGAGACATTCACTGAGCATGACAAACAAGTTAGATGAATTAAAATTCTTTTGACATAACTTTGTTTATTTCTTTAGCCCCGATTTAAGTTACTGACAACAAATATACACCTTAGAGAGAAATAGACGCAGAGGGATGATTTTGACTCCGATTAGACTAAAAAAATGTTACAATATCATTTGAATGGTGCAATGATAATGAAGATATTGCTCTACTTTTAGTTCTTTGATTAACCCCCAGCAAATGAGAAAAAGGACTTTAGAACCTGCATCCAATGGTTTTGATATGATCACATAATCACTTGGGTTGTACTTCCTCATAGCATCAAAAGTGCCCCCATGGTCCACCTTAGCCCCTACTAAGTCACCCTTGCTAACCATCCCCCTTCGAACCCCCATCCTGGTCCTCAGCTGCTAAGCCACCTAGTTGACCGACCTATAGGGACTCAACTCTGGAAGTTGACTCATCATCATGAATTAGCCGTGATCTTAGCAATCCTGAAATATGCGCCCCCAATAAGATCCTCTCCTTGATCCGCGCCCCGAGTAGGATCTCTTGTCATAATGGGGCACCCTACATAACCTCCCTCTCTGGGGGGTAAGACATTTCTAGCCTAAACACTAGCCTACCTAGCTTTATACAAGAACATTTTGGTGCTGTCTATGGGGAAAGGTAAAACCTCTCCCATTCCACTCTCGATGCTGCAAGCTGCACACAGGCCGCCATTCACATGGCAGTTATGCATAGCATGCAGTATTTCCAAAAGCCTGACCTTTGCAACCCCATCCAATAAAACACCACCCGTAACCGTAAATCGCGAAACACCACTATCCCTAACACCACCCTAGAATAAGACTCCACCATGAACATTGATCTAAACAACACCATCAACCCTGACCCTAACCCTGAAACCAACATCCCCAACCTAGTTGTTGACACTAGCCTTAGAACCCTACAAGATATGTAAGAGCAGATTAATCATCTGCACCATAAAAGCCAGCCCTTTGAGGACCATGGAGAATCTTAGCTATGGCCACCACCACCACCACCACCTATTCTTACCACTCAAGTCATCCATCCTACATGGAAACAACAATAACCCATTATCAGTCGGGTCACCCGAGCCATTCATTCACAAAGTTCATCATGTCTAAACTCGTGCCTCCATCCTACTGGCCTTCCCGATGACGTTAAGTAAAGACTGTTATGTCCAATGCCCTTAAGAAATTGTTCTATGGTTATGAACTTGAATGAGCTTTAAGGTTTTGATGAATACCAAATCAAATTTTAAGCTAATATTCTTGTACATGAATGATTTGTTTGTTGAAATGTTTTCTTTCGTGATAAAAGATATTAATCGTGTGCATTAACTGCTTGATAAATGACAAAGCTTTGTTGTCCACTGATTTTTATTTGAATATACTTGATATGGAATATATGCTTTGTTTATTTCTTGAGCTATCACGTAAGAAATAGAAAGACAATTTCAGAAGGATGAAACTACAACATCAGAAGGGAAAACGTGCCTCGAGAACAAATACTATTCATTTAGAAAGATGACTCTGTCCAAAAGAGATATCTCCAGAAATATACTTCTCACGAAGTGTTATACCTTCAAAGCTTCCTCTACATGCTTCATAGACATATTCAAAATAGTCAAAAAGGTAATTTGACAAGATGCAGAAGAGGCGTTGACAACTCTGAATATTTGGTAAATCAACAAATGGCTACTTTTCCACTTCTGTGAAAGCTTTGAAGAATGGGAAAAAGGAAGGCTATTTCTTCTCTGTCCAATCATAGACCAACAGACCAAAAGAACTACAAGGATCAAGGCCTGTGAAGCTTCAACGATCATATTTCGAAGTCTATATAAGGTTGAAAGTCGAAGAAAGAATAGTTAGTCAGATAAATCTAATGAAAATTCTATTTTTAGTGAATTTTTACATTTCAGTGCTCAATTCTGCCCAATAGCAGGGCAGCCTTGAGTTAAACTTCAATAACTTAATTTATACTCATCAAAACTTAATGGGACCAAAAAGAGCTAAATAGACACATAATTTTATAACATATGAAAATTTCAGGCCTAAATAAAACTAAGATGAATTTATATCATAATTTACAAAACAGGGCAGAATTTGGGTCATAAGGTAGAATAGCCAATTTCAACAAGTGACGAGCTCTTAGACTCCAATTTGAAAGTTTAGCAAATTATTTGTGCAAAACCCTTATTAAACTATTGAAATGATGTTACATAATCATGATGTTTCTGTTATTTGGATTGGCTGGTTGAAATGTCTTTACTACGTTGCTGGGAATGCTTGCCCCAGCTGTTATGTTGCCGGATTCTCGGTGAAACTATATGAACCATGCATTATGATTATAGATTCTTCAAGCATACAATATGTACATGTGATTAAATAAGATGAGATTCCTTCACGTGGGGACAGTTATGGGGTCCTTCCACATGAAGGCAGTCATATGAAAACTATGAAATCCCTCCAAACTTAGAGGCACGTTGTAACATCCACCGGAAAATTTTTATCGTTTTTCATTTACTTGTTCGGTTTTTATCGAATAATTGAGATTAATTAAAATTTGACTAAATATTTATTTAGGATCAATTAATTAGCAACTAATTGAAAAGAAAAGAAAGAATGGGATATGACCCTTCGATTATTGCAGTAAGAGAAGTGAGAGACGGTAATCCACAAAGACTTAAAGAACCTCTATGGGGGAGGCAAAGGTGACATGGAGGACCCTCCAACTTAGAGGTAACCATTATCAACTTAGTCTAATTTGGTTTTGTACTGCATGACGACGGTCACGAAATGAGCTTATGTAACATCCCATTTCCGAGTTCCGACTTCACCCTCAGGTTTGATCAATTCTCATTTCCGACTTCATCTTCGAATTTCACCTAATATGGATAATTTCCGATTTCCGAGTTAGTCTCACATTAGTCTAAGACTTCCGAATTAATCTGGATAACCACGACTTCCGAGTTTAACCTTCAAGTCCAAACAACATGGTGTGATTCCTGATTTCCTACTTCATGTTCTAGTTACGAGTTAAATGGGTGGCTTCCGAGTTCCAATATCCGACTTCAAGTTTCAAAGAAAATGTACCCGATTTCCGGTCTCATAATGCAGCTTCAAGTTTCAGCAGAGGTACCGATTTCCGACCTCCGAAGTTATAGTTTAACACAATGGGGCAAGTACCCACCTCTGAGTTGAATATAACGAGTTCCCCGACTTAGAGTTGAACTCAATTAGAATGGACACGAGTTCGGATCTTTGAGCTGATTTCCTAGTCATACACGAGTTTCGATCTCCGAGTTTATCCCCAGAAACTTTCCACTTCTGCTGTTGTTCCCGAGTTCGAATGGGAGTTCCGAGATTATGTGATTGCAAGCTGCATGACTTCCGAACTCCAACCTTGCTTCTCGAAATAAACTGGACAAGATTTCCTCAAGTCACAACAAGATGGGACGAGTTCCAACATACGACTTTAGCTCCAAGCTCAAGTAAAATGGCACGAGTTCCGACTTCAAGCATAATAGAGACGAGTTCCGATTTCAGGTAGAACGGAAGCGTATCCCACTTTTGGGACGACATGGAGAACAGCTTGTAGGACGACGTGGAGAGCAATTTGGCCACAAAAGTGAGAGACATGGCTGAACTTCAATCACAAAACTCCAACTAATCAACACCACAACTCTCATGTATTTAAGTAAGACTCCCCCCCTCTTCCCAACTGATTTACGCCACTCTCTTTCCCTCTTGCTCCAGCCGTCTTCTTCCTTTCTACCTCTCAATCTACTCTATCAAATCTCCAAACTTTGTCGAGGTTCCATCAATCCAAACTCAAATTCAGCAAAATCACACTCCAAAGAGGTAGGATTCTACTTCTATTCTTGAATTCCTTGCACTATGGTTGTATTAAATTGTACTCTTCTTCATGTATTGGATGATATATTGGATGTATATGATGGATTATGATAGGATTAATAGGAAATCTTGAGTTGAAATTATGGTTAGAAGGAGAAAATTAGAAGGAGAGAAGAATCAGGATGCTATCTTGGTGAAGGGTCCTCAGTAGTCCGTACGGTGGAGTGTACGGCTCCGCCTACAATCTGTTAAATCTGATGAAACTATTTTTAGATGGAAGTAGACATTCAAGGCTTTCCATAAATATATTATATCAGGTTATTGGATTAATATTGAGAGAGATATGAATTTTTGAAGTTTGACCTAGGATTCAGGACTTTCATCCGGGTAGGGTGACTTGAGGAGGGTATATCTCACCCTATACAACTCCAAATTGAGTGAAACGAACTTTGTTAGAAAGCTTACACATAGGGGAACATCACAATATGAAATTTTGAGTTTGTTATGACCCCAATTGATTCCAGTGATTCGAGGAAGTTACCCTACATCCAAACCGAGCCAAAATAGAGTAGTTCAGAAAGGTGAAATTTCAAGACTTATAACTCGAGTTATACTAAATCAAATGGAATGAAACTTCCTTTAAATGAAAGGTTGTTCTGTTAGCTTCAATATGAGACCAATTTCGTATGATTTGAGCTTAGTTTCGATTTTTAGTGAATTTATACTTCCAGGAGTGCAATTTGGGCCAGTGACTGAGTAGGCTGAGGCAAAATTTGAATATCTTAAGTTATATAAATCAAAATGATATGAGACCAAAGAGGTTAGAAAGTGGACATATAGAAATATGATATATCCAAAATTCAGGTTTAAATAAGTTGAATAGAAATAAAGGTGGATTATACAAAAATTCGGGCAGAATTGAATAGATTGGCAGAAGTGACCCAAATGATGATTTCACAAGTGTTAGTGAACATATAAGGTGTAAGTTGATGGTTGCAAGTTTTACATGGACAAATATATTAGATTGATTATACTGTTATGACGGAATTGTCTGTGAGAATTGGCACTATTCATGGGAAAACGGATCTGATCCGTTATCTTTGCTAAATTCTGGCCAGTCTATGAATGTTTATATGCAAGGATGAATCTAAGTGTGAATATGTATATGGAAACTCTATATTCAAGAATGACATGAGTATGATATGAGATATATGAGGTTAAATGATGTAGCATATGTATGAGTGCCGATAGAATGATAAAGAGGCTATGGGCCTTTATGTGTTATGAATATATACGTGAAGATCATGTGTGCAATGATATATGAAAATAAATGAAGTACAAGTATGAGTATATTCAGTACGACTATACTTGAGTATGCATAAGAATGAAAAAAATGTGAATATATTGAATGTGGGTCCCTTCACTTGGAGGCAGTTATTTGAGGCCCCTCCTTGTGAAGGCAGCTAAATAAGATAAAATGTGAGTCCCTTCACCTGGGGGCAGTTGCACATTGAATCCCTCCTTGTGAAGGCAGCTAAATCTTGGGTCCCTCTATGTTGGAGGCAGTTGCACATTGGGTCCCTCCAACCTAGAGGCAGTGGGTCCCCTTGTGGGTGAGTCAGTGTGACGACGGTCACTGGTGGAGCTGACAAGCTCACTCCAAGGTCAGGCTACCCAAGGGCAGTAATAGCACCCTAGGGACGGCGATACGTAACGCCTAGGTGTGCCAAGTGAAAGCTAAAGATTAAAGGCTAAAGACTAAAGACAAAAGATTTAAAATATATGCAAGCACCCCACTCACATGATGCATGGCATCGACCCAGCTAATGTGTACAGGGGACAGAACTTACATGAGGCATGGCATGACCCAACTAGTGTAAGTACCAAAGGAAAATCCCATATTCCTAAGGAATGTGACATGGCGATCACGCTCTGATGGGGTATGACATGGCGATCATACTCTGGAATGTAGCATAAAAAGATTTTATGATGAAAAAGAAAGACGAAGAATGAAAAGCAAGTTTTATGTATTTGCATAAATTTAAGTACGAGTAAAGTTATGTGCAGATGTTATGTTCCCCGCATATTGATGCTATGTGTGTTTTAACATGCTGCAGTTATTATTCATGATATCATATTTGAATTGATATTTATGGGTTCTCCCAAATGCCAAGTGTATGATTAAAATAAGCTTTGCTTCAGACATTATATTTTCGAACTATAAAATTAAACAGTTTGTACAGCATGTTCACCTTTTTCAAAATAAACCGAAGCAAACTGGAGATGACAGCGATGACATTATGTATGATAATTAGAGAATCCTAGTGAGAATTTATAATTCTCGCTCCTATTTCTGTGTTGTCTCTAGATAGTTTCAGAAGTTTCCAAAGACGGTTGAAGTTGCTGTCAGACAAGGTCCGCTCAGGTAACAGTAACAACTCCAGAGTATGGTACTATGACTTAAGCCTAGTACTGTACTTGGGAGGGTGTTACAGCTTATATCCAAAAGCAATCTATTTCAAGAAAAAAGTGAAGTCAAAGTAAAACCATGGTCAAGTCCTTAAAGTTACATGAATATGCATGCATCTTTATTCCCTCATATACATGGTTATGAATGTTTATACTATGTTTTCGTATATATGTTCCTACCTTATGGCTTTGTGTCCCTTTATATTATGTTTACATGATGAAGATTAAAAGAAATCCGCTTTGGGAACCTATGTTTTCAAACCCTTTAAAAATGGAATCTATGCATGCTCACTATTTTCATAATTAAACCCGAAGTGTCTGGGAAAACGACGATGGCACATTAATGGTCTAGTTAGGATCCTAATGAGAAATCTTGTATTTCTTACTCTTATGTTTTCGTGTCGTCTCCAGAAGGAGCTGATGGCATCCATGGCGGCACTTCTGGTGGTGCTTGACTGGATAAGACAAGGAGTTGTCATGTTAATTACAACAACTAGCTAGGAGGATCGAGATAGTAGCATAGTATCTTCACTTTCTTAAGAGCCCTAGTTGGGCAGTTTATACATAATTAAGAGCATGTGGGAAGTCATGCTACTTTATTTGATCTATTACATATGTGATAATTATTAAGTGTGATTATGGCTCTTCATTATCTATGATTGCATTATTATCTTAAGGTATTGTGTTATAGTATTCCAATTTTGTCATATGTCTTTCTAGTAACTCTATGATACGAGGAATAATGTCCAGATGTATGCGAGTGTGTAAGCACTTAAAGGCTCAGTTTTTATGCATAAAGGTTTTACAAAAAAGAAAAATTTACATGCTATTTTTGTAACATCCCCAATTTTTTCTAAGCTAATTAGCTCAGTGATCCTGGCTAATTAGAGAGGTTAACGATTAACTGAGGACTAATCGGCTAATCTCGATGAGCAAGAGCTTAGTAAATTGAATCAAGTCAATAATTGAATCATAACGCACTAAATGTTTTAGTTAAAACCTAATTATTCGGACCTCATTAACTCATAACTTAGAAATATAATTAAGTTAATCCAATCTTATTAAGTACAAGACAATTGTTCTACCCTACCCATTTGAGATAAATTAATTCTTACACTCTAATTACATAATTCATAAGAGCAATTTAACTAATCAAATTGAATTAACAACTTAGGTAATTCTAATAGCTTTGAAGATTTAAAAATTTCTCCTAATTGATGCACCAAATTTTGGTCAAGGACAAGAGCAAAATCCAACCATCCATTTGCTTTCTCATCATGCACCATTAGATTAAGAGTCTATGTTAGTAGTATTTCTTGAGTCAAGCCAAGAGATGTACTCTCCTCCATCAAGATTGTGACACTTGGAGTGATCATATCCACCCAAGCCAATCCCAAGAGTGGTCATGCCTTTAACCATTTGAGGAAACACAAAATGGTCTTTACCCAAGCACCAAGACTTAAGAGAAACACAACTCTTTCTTTTACCTTATGGTTCCTAGCCTCCTTGCTTACAAAAGAAGCAAAATCCAACCACCCTATTGCTTAGAGTGGGACGCCACTCTTTCTTTCCTCTCACACTCTCATTTTTGCAATTTCATTCTTTCACTAAGTCACAAAGCTCTCACCTCTTTCTAAACCCCTCTTTGTTCTTCCTAATCTTTTTCTTGTTCTTCTTGCTTTCCTACTCTAACTTATCTCATTTCCACCACTATTCTCACAAGCCCTTCAAGGACCACCCTCTTTGGTTCTTGAGGAAGCAAAGACAAACACTCACTTAGCCCCATTATCAAGCTCAAGGAAAAGGAGGCCATTTCCAACCATTTTCATTCTTCAAGCTTTCAAGAGAATCCTTGTGGTAGTGACTCTAACCCCTCTTTCTTCTATGTTTTTCAAGTTCTAGAACTCCTAAGCTTTCCATAGCTAGGTGGTTTTAGAACTTGCTCTAAAGGCCTCATGGCCATGCTTTCATTATAAGAAGTTGTTTGTGATTTATGCTATTTTCTTGTAAAATGATTTGTTGTGCATTTATTCTTGTTTTGATCCAAACTTTTTAGAACTCAAAATATTGATTTTTCACCAAGATCTCAAAGTATAAAAGTGGTTTGAAAGAGAAAAGTGATCATTTGAGGAGAAGACTTAATGTTTTTACAAGAAAACTCATTGAAACCTAAACCATGGAAACTGGAAAATTCTGGCAGTCTGTATGGCGTGACTTATAACTCTTTCAATATAACTCCAAATGGAACGAAAATAATTTTAAATGAAAATAGCTCATAGAGCTTTTTATAAATATAAAATACATGAAATTTGGCCTTAAAACAAGAGAGATATGAATTTTCAAAGTGTGCTGTCCCCAGATATGTTTCTATTCGGGCAGTATGTAATAAAATCTTAATAACTCAAGTTATACAGAACATTTTTCAGTGGGACCAAGTTTTTTAAAAAGTTAAGACATATAAGAACATCCCCATAAAATAGTTTTGGCAGATTCCTTGTGAGGAGCTCGTAGAATAGTTTAAAAGTCACTGTACCGAGAATAAACTTAAAAGCTAAGCAGTTAGAATAAAATGTGCATATCTCAAGTTAAAAAATGAATTTTTGAATGGGGTTTTTTTGTTTAAAAATAGACTCAGAGAAATATAATAATACCAAAATCCAAATCAAGATTGTAAAAGATGAAATTATGGCAAATTTTTGAAGTTACTGCCCTACTGTAAAAGTAAAACTGGTTATGGTTAAGTTTTAAAGGATAATGAGAAATAAGCTTAAAGACATTAAGACCCTTACATTAAGTATTGGAAAAACTTTATAATTCAACTTAAAAGTTTCAAAAAGGATAATGGACGAAATTGGCCCTATGCCTAATGAAAGAATTTTATACAAGAGGCAACCTCAATTAAAAGCTTGCACAAAATTTACTAAGCTAAACTCATAAGACTTTGTGAGATATGTATGCCTCTATGTGTCAATATGATGACAATGATATGATGATGATCATGATGATGATGATATGGTAATGATGATGATGATATGATATGATGATTATGATAGTGATATGATGATGATAAGGATGATAATGATATGATGACGATATGATAATGAATGATGATTATATGAATATGATACGTTGATGATATGATGCTTAATGATATGTGATAAAGGAATCACATTTGGGGACGGCGATACGTAATGCCCAAATGTGGAAAAGAATTAGAATAATTTTGCATCATAAGCTTTAATAAGAAGAAAGTAAACTAAGGGTGTGATCCTTCAAAAGGGAAGGTGACCCAAAGTAAGCTCCCCCCACCCACGACTCACATGAGGCATGGCATCGACCCAGCTAGTGTGAGCATAGGGGATAGGGCTTACATGAGACATGGCATGACCCAGCTAGTGTAAGTACCGAAAAGTTATGGTGGCGACGGCCACGGTATGTGTAACGCCCAATGTCCGACTTCCGACCTTAGCAATAAAATGTTAGAATTTCTGATTTCCGACTTAATCTCAAAGTCTCATGGATTGGCTTGATTTTTTTCGATTTCCGACCTTATGTACATAATATACGATTTCCGACCTTAGGCTCGAGTTAGAATGGACACGAAATCCGACATCCGAGTTTATCTCAACTAGGAGTGAACGCAAGATCAGATATTTGAATTGGTCTCCAAGTTCGACCAAAATTTGCATGAGTTCCGGTCTCGAGTTTATTACCAAGAGCTTTTCATTTCTATGATTTTCTCGACTTTCGAGATAAAGTTTGGAGTTTCGATTTCCTGGAACATAAGATAATGTTTTGATTCTCGATCTCCGGTGTTATACTTAGAATCGATTCAAGTTTACCTAATGTCCCCGACTTCCGGGTTTAAGTGTTTGGTTTCACATCTGACTTTGCTTTCAAGTTTTGAATAAACCAGACAATATTTCCGAGTTTCGATTTCATCTCTAAAATGTGCACGAGTTCCGACTTTAAGGAAGTACGAGTTCCGATGTTATTTTCAGAATACAATGGAAGCGAGTTCCACTTTTAGGTGACGTGGAGAGCAATTTTGTCACAAAAAGAGGAATACATGGCTGAACTTTACCCACAAAAATAGGGAAGGTTGGCTGAAATTCAGCTTTGTGTTTTTAGGCCAATCAAAACCCTCTAAGCTAACTACCACCTCAAGCTTATATAACTCATTTCTTTCTCTCCTTTAGCCCCATTTCTACGCTGCCTTCTCCTTTGTTCAGCTCTCTTTTTCTCTTCTCCATTCACCTAACTCCATCCAACTTTCAAGTTCAACCAAGTTCTATTTCCAAACTCAAGCCTAATAACAAGAGGTGGAGGTTTATTTCTTTCTTGATTTTCTGATTCTTAGATGACTGGTGGTGGCTTATTTTCTCAATCTTTGATGTGTTGATTGATTGATTATGATAATATATGGCTGGTTGATTGGCTATTTATGAGATTAAAACCAAATTGGGAACAAGAAAGGGTGAAGATAGGAAGAGCTGAGAAGCTGGAAAACCTAAGATCCTCGGTAGTCCGTATGGCAGAGTGTACGGCTCTGCCTATCGCCGTTTAAAATTGATGAAACCATTTTTATGTGAAACTAGACATCTAGGACTTTCTATACATATATCATATAAGGCCATTGGATTAATATTGAGGAGATATGAATTTTTGAAGTTTGACCCAGGAATCCAGACATTCACCCGGGCAGTGTGGGTTGAAAAGGGTGTAACTCACCCTATACAACTCCAAATTGAGTAAAACCAATTTTTTTAGAAAGCTTATACATAGGAGAACCTCCTACAAAGAAATTATGAGTTTGTTATTATCTCATTTGTTCCCAGTGATTCGAAGAAGTTACCCTATGTCCAAACTGAGCCAAAACAGGGCAGTTTAGGAAGGTCCAATTTCGGGGCTTATAACTCGAGCCCTATTAAGGAAAATGAAACAAACTTTTTGCATATGAAAGGTTGTCCTGTTAACTTTGATATGAGACCAATTTCGTATAATTTGAGCCAGTTTTCGATTTTTAGTAGATTTTTACTTTTAAGTGTGCAATTCTGGCTAGCAGCAGGGCAGGCTGGGATAAAACCTAAATAACTTGAGTTATACTTATCAAAATTAGATGGGACCAAAGAGGTTAGAAAATAGAGACATAACACTTCAACATATCCAAAATTCAGGTCTAAATGAGTTTAAATGAATTTAAGGCTTCATTTCTAAAAACCAGGCAGAGTTGATATAATGGGCAGAATTAAACATAAGGGTCCAATCCCTACATGATTGATATTATTATGATATATAAGGGTCCAATCCCTACATAATTGACATTATTGTGATATGTTTGCTACTCTATATTGAACTTTTGCTTGATTGTTTTGTTCTGGTAGCCTAGCACTATTCACGGGGAAGCGGACTTGATCCGTTATGCTGCTGAATTTCCGGCAGAAATTAGTGATCCGTTAAATATTATTATGTGACATGTAAGAATACTAAGCAAGTATTATTATGTGAGAACACGATACGAAGCCTATGTATTTATGATTTTATGATAGAAGATATGATGATGAGTATGTATTCCGAAGGAACGTGACATGGCGATCACGCTCCAACAGGGTATGACATGGCAATCATACTCTGGATTGTGGCATAAGGATCCCACCCCTAAGGAATGTGATATGGTGATCACACCCCGAGGGAGTATGACATGGTGATCATACTTTGGGACCTGGCAGGACGAATATATTTTAAGGAGTGTGACATAGTGATCACACCCCGATGGGGTATGACATGGTGATCGTACTCTGGAATTTGGCATGATGACCACATCTTAAAGAATGTGACATGGCGATCACACTCTGATGGAGTATGACATGGCAATCATACTCTGGAATGTGCATGACAAGTAAAGGGAGACAAAGAAAGAAGAGAAAATTGTGTATATCTGCATAAATTTAAGTACAAGTAAAGGCAGATGCAAATTTCAAGTTTCCAGTATATTGGTGTTATTATATTTTAATATGTTACAATTATTATTCATAGTTTGATTCATGACTTTTTCATGTATTGGCTCTCCCAAATGACAAGTGCATGAATAAAGTGGACTTTGCTTCGACGATATGTTTTCGAACTATGAAATTTAGCAGTTTATATAACATGTCTACCTTTTTCATAATAAATCGAAGTAGCTGAAGATAATAATGATGACACTGTACAAATTTCTTAGCGAACCCTATTGAGAATTTAAAATTCTCACTCTTGTTTCCGTGTTATCTCCAGATAATTCGAGAAGAATCAAAGATGGCTGAAGTTGCTATCAAATAAAGTTCGCTCAGGTAACAGTAACAATTCCAGAGTGGGGTACTATGACTTAAGCATAGTACCGTACAGAGGAAGGCGTTACAGTATGAGTTCATTACCACTTATGTTTAGTGGGTGAAAAGATAAGACTTAAGATAAAGTCAAGTTAAGAAAAGAAAAGGGGCTTCGGTCTAAACCCTTGAAGGGAAGAAGTTAAGAGAAGCTTATAGCACAGTCATGCATGTTTTATGTAATTATACTTGTGCCCATGTATGTTATGATATAAATGATTAGAGGGTATATTAAAATTGAATTGCTTCGGATATTCATGTTTTCGAAAACCTAAGAACTGAACCTTATGCATGCTCACTATTTTCATTATAAAACCGAAGTGGCTGGGACGATGACGATGACACCTCCGTGTTGGGTTCGAGTCCTACTGAGAAATCTTATTTCTCACCCTAGTTATTCTTCCATATCGTCAGCAGATCTTGATGGCGTGCCCTGAGGATCATCCTGAGACTTCGGAGGAGGATCCTTCTGAGGAGCGGTCCTTAACAGCCAACTGTGACCCAAATCAAGCTGGCCCGAGTCATCGTGTTCGTCGAATTGAAGTAATTTGTAGGCACCTCCTCATCATACGCACACCTCATGTCCCCCGAGGGCGAGGAGCTATAAGGAGTCGCATCTTTGGGCCACGACATTAGTAGATCGGAGGGTGCATTGTGAAGACTGATCTTAGGATTTGGTGTGGAGCCAAGGCGCGTAGACTTCTGAGATCTCTGATTTCCTTGCATATCTCTGTTGCTGAAAAGCTTGCTGTGTTAATTGCATTCTATATGTAGCGATGACTTAATTATGAATACCTTAATGTAATGATGGATATTATGAATTATATTTATGTGGTATGAGTATGTAAGAATTTTTATGTATTATGTATCTCTTATGGTTTTTATTCCACTTGTGAATCGGACTCTCGTACGTCACACTCTTTCTCTATCTATCTTCTCGCTCAAGGCTTTACTTTCCAAAATGCTGCAAAGTGACAACATATTTAAAAAAAAAATCATATTGTATTTTCCGCGTAACTTAATTTCAAATGAAGTTTAGTTTTTCACGAGCATAAATAACAACTAATAAAACGCCGTAATATGACTTAAGCATAGTATGGGTTTATTAGGATGTTACAATTTTCGTATATTACGCTAATTTCAATTACAAGAACTTCCGCTAGTTACAAGTAACAACTAGTAATATCATAAAATGACTTAAGCATAGTATGGCATTATTAGGGTGTTACATAGATCCCCTTGTACGTCAATACTGTGAGATAACAATCATGAGTTGAACTCACTTCTAGATCAGTCTACCTAAAACCAGTAAAGATTTAAGAAAGTTAAAGGAAGTTAAAGGAAATACAAGTACACTTGCATATTTACCTTCGGTACATTTACACTATGCATAAGTTACATTATACTTATTTCTATCTTGAAACTGTCCTCTTAACCGATAAGTGTGTTAGTAAAATTAACTTGCTTCGGAATGGATGTTTTTGAACTCTTCAAAGTGAAATTTGTAATTTATATGGCAAGATCATTTTTTTTTAATAAACTGAAGCAACTGGAATGACCACAATGACATGAATTTGTTAAGTAGTATAGGAATCCTACTAAGAATATAAAATTTTCATTCCTATATATGTTTCCGTGTCATTTCCAAATAGTCCAGGAAATCTTGAAGAAAATCAACCCAGAGGATTGTGTACAAACCCGACCTAACCGATTGCTATAGGCCAATGCCAATTATACTTCTGCTAGTCTTGAATAATTTCTCTTAGTTGGAAACATTTAGTAGAGTTATTTATTGTAAGTTTAAAGGCTATTCGTAATAGCAGATATTTGTAGAATGTAAGGAACTATTTTGTCATCCTCACGAAAAGTAGTGCGAATATTGCGTCAAGGTCCGTTTAATTAACTGTAACAACTCCTAATAAGATAATATGACTTAAGCATAATATTATAATAGGGAGGGTGTTACACAACGCATTAGGTGAATAGGTGAAATATGGGAAAAGAAGACCTACCTAATCTATGGCCTATGGCCTTTTTAGTGAGAAAGATACAATAAGAAGCTATAAAAGATGAGTCTAGCTAAATAAGACTTTTATTTCAACATGGTCAAATGTTGTGGACATCACGAAATTGAGGAATGAGTGTCTATGGGGCTATAAGACTTTGGTTTTCTCGATGAACTATGAATGTATGTTGAATATTTTTGAATTTTTCTCTCTCAGTATAGTGACCACCCTTAACATTAGATCTAATCAGTAATCATGTCCACTAGGGTAAGGCTACATGGGTTAGACTACCTTAGTGTTTTTTTTCTTTTTCAATCTTGCTCTATCAGTTTTCTATGCCATTCAAATCTATCAACCTATCAGATGGGCTATGGGCTATTAGGTCGCTGCAAGCATTAGCTATTTGGACTACCATCCTATTCCTTTATTCTCTAGACACAGCAAGCCACCCTAGATTTCAAAGAGTGAATAAGACTACATTTATATTATATTATATCTCTAATTGGAAATTGGACAAATAAATTAAAAATCTCAAAAATTTTAGAAATTGACATGTATGTGTAAGGCTCTATGGGAGAATATGTGTTATGTAACATCCCCAATTTTTGTCTAAGCTAATTAGCTCAGTGATCCTAGCTAATTAGAGAGGTTAACGATTAACTGAGGACTAATCGACTAATCTTCATGAGCAAGAGCTTAGTAAATTGAGTCAAGTCAATAATTGAATCATAACGCATTAAATGTTTTAATTAAAACCTAATTATTCGAATTTTATTAATTCATAACTTAGAAATATAATTAAGCTGATCCAATCTTATTAATTAAGTATAAGACAATTGTTCTACCTTACCAATTGAGCTAGATTAATTCTTATACCCTAATCACATAATTCATAAGATCAATTCTTTTAGAGGAAAAACGTCTTAAAAGTGTAATTAACAGAAATCGGTTAAAGAGCAATTTAACTAATCAAATTGATTAACAACTTAGGTAATTCTAATAGCTTTGAAGATTTAAAAATTTCTCCTAATTGATGCACCAAATTTCGGCCAAGGACAAGAGCAAAATCCAACCATCCATTTGCCTTCTCATCGTGCACTCTTAGATAAAGGGTCTATGTTAGTAGTATCTCTTTACTCAAGACAAAACAAGTACCTTCCTCCCTTAGGATTATGCCACTTGGAGTGATCTTATTCAATAAAGCCAATCCCAAGAGTGGCCATGCCTTTAACCACTTGAAAAACACTAAAAGATCTTTACCCAAGCATCAAGACTCAAGAGAAACACAACCCACCCTTTTATCCCAAGGTTCCTAGCTTTCTTGCTTGAAAAAGAAGTTAAGCTCACCTACTTCCCCTTGCTTGTTGGAGAAGCAAAACCAATCAGCCCTCAACCCCATTTTTGCACCCAAAAACAGCCCCCTCACTCTCTCATTTGTGATTTCTATTCTTTCCCAAAGATACCAAGTAGCCACTCCTTTTCCTCTCAACCTCTCTTTGTTCTTGCTACTTTCCTTCTTGTTCTTCTTACTTTTCCACCACCACCACCCTCATTTCCTATCACCAACCTCATAAGCCCTTCAAGGACCACCCTCTTTGGTTCTTGAGGAAGCAAAACAAACACTCACTTAGCCCCATTATCAAGCTCAAGAAAGAGGAGGCCATCTCCAACCATTTTCAGTCTTCAAGCTTTCAAGAAACCCATTTGGTAGTGACTCTAACCCCTCTTTCTTCTATATTTTTCAAGCTCTAGAACTCCTAAGCTCTCCATAGCTAGGTGATTTTAGAACTTGCTCTAGAGGTCTCATGGCCATGCTTTCATTATAAGAAGTTGTTTGTGATTTTGCTCTTCTTTTGGAAAATGACTTTGGTTGTGCATTTTGTTTTATGTTGAACCCAACTTTTTAGAACCCAAAATATTGATTTTTACCAAGATCTCAAAGTATAAAAGTGGTTTGGAAATGTAAAGTGGCCACTTGAAGAAAAGACTTAATGTTTTTACAAGAAAACTCATTGAAACCAAAATCGTGGAAACTAGAAAATTCTGGCAGTCTGTATGGCACGACTAATAACTCCAAATGCAATGAAACTAATTTTAAATGAAAATAGACTTATAGATCTTTTTATACATATAGAATACAAAAACTTTGGCCTTAAAACGAGAGAGATATGAATTTTCAAAGTGGGTTGTTTCCAAATGTGTTTCTATTTAGGCAGTCTGTACTAAAACATGCATAACTCGAGCTATACATAACATTTTTGAGGGGACCAAGTTTGTTAGAAATATAAGACATAGAGGAGCATCCCCATAAAACAGTTTTGTCAAATTCCTAGTGAGGAACTCCCAGTGATACGAGCTCAGGAGGGCAAATTGGACATTCCAGCACTAAAGGGCAAGATGGGAATTTCAACATGCCCGTGGGACCTATCACAAAGGCAAGAGCAAAGATGCTGAAAGAAAGCTTTGGGAACTTAGCCAAGTCATTTGTGGAAGAGATGCATCAAGAATGGGCTAAGGAAGAGAAGACAAAGCTAAATGGGCCACCTAGTGAAAGCGGGCAGCCCATATCTCTAAGTGTGGCACAATGAGATTAAAATGTATTATGCCCATAATTGGGCCAAGTTTTATTTAATTATCTTTGTTAGTTTTCTTTAGAAGACATTTAGTTATTTTGAGGTGTTTTATTCAGCCCAATTGTTTGTTTTGCAAGTTGGGCCTTTTCTAGTGGGCTAGGTTTAATTTAACCTAATGTAAGAGGTATAAATACCTCATAAACAAGTGTAGCAAGAGCTTTCTCATTATTGAATGACATTTTCTGGTTTCTTCTAAGAAACTCTCAATTGTGTGCAAGTGAGGAGTGATCATCTTTACTTGTTGCATCAAGAAACTGAATAGACTATTACAAAGGTAAATTTTCTTGTGATATTTGTTCGCCATCTTTCTTATCCCAATTATCTACGTTTCTAAGAACGGTTTCTTAGGGGTTTAGTAGGGAGGGTGTTTATCCTATTGCTTGTCTCCTATCAAAGTGTGTGTTCTGTGGTTTCGGATCGTTATATCCTTGGGGTTCCGCATCATTTGGTATCGTGAGCAGTGTAGATAAATTCCTATTTATCTGCGCTTTTGTTAGTCGATTTTGTCAATTATTTTTCTGCTCGGTTTTTTTTTCTCTGCTGCCTCATCTTTCTCTGCTTTGTGTCATCTTGTTTACATTTCTTTGCTTTGTGTTTCAGATAAAAAAAAAAAAAAAAAACGTGAAACAAAAAGGAAAAACGTGAAAAAAAAAGAGAGTGTCTGCAGAATTCATTAAAAAAAAAAACGTGAAAAAAAAAACGAAAAAAAAAACGCGAAAAAAAAAACTGCAGAATTTCTGGATTTTGTTTCAGTCATTGTGGGTATTCCTGTGAATTTCTGGGTTGAGTCCTTGCATTAATTTCGTGTTTCGTCACTTTTAATCCAAAATTGACACCAGTTTTGGTGTTTTTCTTATTTTGTTTTTCTGCTGTCACCACTTTCTTTGGTTCCAATCTTGTGTTTTCTGGACACATTCTTGATCTTAATTTGCACCAGCTTTCCTTCGTTGTTAGTGTCTATTTCTTTCTTGCTGGTTTTGCATTTCCTTTGGTCCTAAAACTAGAGTTTTCTTTTGCTGGTTTATCATTCATTTTCTGTCCCAAATATTACTTGTGAATTTGAGTTTGTTTTGGTTTGTTTAATTTCTGAAGTGCAACAACCAAAAGTGGTCAAAAGAGGTAAAAGGCAAGAGTGTTGAGTTCAAAAGAGGGTAAAAGCCTGAATTGAGTGTAAACACGAGTGCCCCAAATTTCTGAGTGAAAACACGTGAGAGAGTGAACTGTGAGGTTACTTTATTAACACTTTGCAGGTTATTTCCAATGGCTGAAGAGGAAGCTCCCATGACACCAGATATGAAGGTGATATACCAAGCCTTTGTTTCTCAATTTCAGAAATTGAATAGTAGACTTGATGATATGGATGAATGGAGAAGGGAAGTGACACAAGCTATCTCCGAGAGTAGTAGACGGGGTGATCAAAGGCATAGATGAAATCACAATGATTTCAATCGTGAGTCATATGAGGAGGAATCTGATGGAGCTGAATCAGTTAGAAATAGGAGAGCTAGGAACCGAGGAAGACAAAATAGCAACATTAATGCCATAAAAATGCAAATTCCTCCATTCAAGGGAAGAAACGATGCTGAAGCCTACTTAGAATGGGAAAGGAAAGTTGAGATGATCTTTGCATGCCATTATTATACTGAAGAGAAGAAAGTGAGATTGGCTGCAGTGGAGTTTTCAGATTATGCACTAGTTTGGTGGGATGAGCTAATGAAGTCTAGAAGGAGGAATGGTGAGCGGCCTATTGAGACTTGGGAAGAGATGAAGCAAGTGATGAAGAAGAGATTTGTACCTTCTTATTATTACAGGGAGGTGCACCAAAAATTACATAGGCTCACACAAGGTTCTAAATCAGTGGAGGATTACCACAAAGAGATGGAGATGCTCATGATCAAGGCCAACATAAAGGAGGACATGGAAGTGACTATGGCAAGATTTATGGGTGGTCTAAACAAAGAAATTGCAGATGTGGTGGAATTACAAAGATTATCTGGAGATGGATGATTTGGTTAGCATGGCAATGAAGGTGGAGAAGCAACAAAATCAAAGGAGGGCAGCCAAGGCATTTTCCAATTCCAACTCAAAGTGGAGTTCTAAATGGCCAAAATATGAGGACACCAAGAAGAACAAAGGTTCAGATTCCAAGGAAAAGGGGCTAGATACAACAAAGAAGAAAGGTAGTTCTAACTCATCTTCTTCTATCGCTAATTCTAGACATAGAGATATCAAATGCTTCAAATGTCAAGGTTTGGGTCATTATGCATCTGATTGCCCAAACAAGAGGATGATGGTAATTAGGGGTGGAGAAGTTGTATCTGAATCTGATGATGGTAATGAGTCTGAGGCAAGTGATAGTATGCCACCTTTGGAGGATTGTTCTGATGCTGATGAACATGTGGAGTATGCTGTGCATGGTGAGTCTCTTGTTGCTAGGCGTGCATTGAATTTGCAAGTTAAGGAAGATAGCTTGGAGCAAAGGGAAAATATATTCCACACCAGGTGCTTAGTTGGTGGAAAGGTATGTAGCTTGATCATTGATGGTGGAAGTTGTACTAGTGTTGCGAGTACTACTTTAGTTGAGAAGCTAGGGTTGAAGTGTGATAAGCATCCTAATCCATATAGGTTGCAATGGTTGAATGATAGTGGAGAAGTGAAAGTCACTAGACAGGTTGTGGTTGCATTTTCTATTGGAAAATATTGTGATGAAGTGGTGTGTGATGTAGTACCCATGCAAGCTAGTCACTTATTGTTGGGGAGACCATGGCAATTTGATAGGCGTGTGCAACATGATGGGTACAAGAACAGGTATTCCTTTGAGCATAATGGTCACAAGTTCACACTTGCTCCATTATCGCCCAAAGAGGTGTATCTTGATCAAGTAAAACTTCAACAATCTTCTCTTGGGAATTCAGAAAGTAAGGCAAAAGAAAAAGAAGAAAGAAAAGAGGGCATGAGAGAAAAGAAGAAAGATAAGGGCCCAATGGTGAGTGAAAAGAAAGGAAAGAATCTGAATAGTGAAAAAAAAGAGATGAGTGAAAGAAAAGAAAAGAGTGAGAAAAATGAAGAAAGTGAAAAAATTGAGAGAAAATCATGTTTCTATGCAAAAGAGAGGGATTTGAAATGTGCTTTTCTAGGCAAAAGAGCAATGGTGATGATAAGGTTTAGGGAGGTTTTTCTTACTGAAACTAACCTTAACCCAAATTTGCCTAGTAGATTTGTTTTTTTGTTGCAGGAATTTGAGGATGTTTTCCCTAATGAGGTGCCAAATGGATTACCACCATTGAGAGGGACTTTATTGCGTGCAATTGTTGGTAAGAATTTGAAAACATGGGAAGATTGTTTGCCTTTTGTTGAGTTTGCTTATAATAGGACTATACATTCTTCTACAGGTTTTTCTCCATTTGAGATTGTGTATGGTTTTAATCCTTTAACTGCTTTTGGATTTAATGCCTTTGCCTATGAGTGATATTGTTAGTTTAGATGGTGAAAGCAAGGCTGAAAAGGATAAAGATATGCACATGAAGGCACGTGAGTGATTGAGAAGACAAGCAGTTGCTGACCCAAAGAGTGAATAAGGGTCGTAAACAAATTGTGTTTGAACCTGGTGATTGGATTTGGATTCATTTAAGGAAGGCCAGGTTTCCTACTCATAGGAAATCTAAACTTGACTCAAGGAAAGATGGTCCATTTCAAGTGCTAAAGAGGATCAATGACAATGCTTATAAGATTGACCTCCCTGTGAGTATAATGTTTTAGCTACTTTTAATGTTTCGACCTTTCTCCATTTGATATGAATGCATTCGAGGACGAATCTTTTTGAGGAGGAGGGAATGATACGAGCTCAGAGGGCAAATTGGACATTCCAAAGACTAAAGGGCAAGATGGGAATTTCAACATGCCCGTGGGACCTATCACAAGGGCAAGAGCAAAGATGCTGAAAGAAAGCTTTGGGAACTTAGCCAAGTCATTTGTGGAAGAGATGCATCAAGAATGGGCTAAGGGAAAGAAGACAAAGCTAAATGGGCCACCTAGTGAAAGCGGCAAATTTCATATCTCTAAGTGTGGCACAATGAGATTAAAATGTATTATGCCCATAATTGGGCCAAGTTTTATTTAATTATCTTTGTTAGTTTTCTTTAGAAGACATTTAGTTATTTTGAGGTGTTTTATTCAAATTTCAATTGTTTGTTTTGCAAGTTGGGCCTTTTCTAGTGGGCTAGGTTTAATTTAACCTAATGTAAGAGGTATAAATACCTCATAAACAAGTGTAGCAGCAGCTTTCTCATTATTGAATGACATTTTCTGGTTTCTTCTAAGAAACTCTCAATTGTGTGCAAGTGAGGAGTGATCATCTTTACTTGTTGCATCAAGAAACTGAATAGACTATTACAAAGGTAAATTTTCTTGTGATATTTGTTCTGGCCATCTTTCTTATCCCAATTATCTACGTTTCTAAGAACGGGTTTCTTAGGGGTTTAGTAGGGAGGGTATTTATCCTATTGCTTGTCTCCTATCAAAGTGTGTGTTCAGGGTTTCGGGATCGTTATATCCTTGGGGTTCCGCATCACCCAGTAAAGTTTAAAAGTCACTATACCGAGAATAAACTTAAAAGCTAAGCAATCAGATAAAAAGGTGCATATCTCAAGTTGCAAAATGAATTTTTGAGTGGGGTTTCTTTTCTTTAAAAATAAACTCAGAGAAGTATAATCATACCAAAATTTAAGTCAAAAGAGTAAAATATGAAATTATGACGAATTTTTAAAGTTACTGCCCTGCAGTAAAAGTAAAAACTAGTTAAGATAAAATTTCTAACACTAATGAGAATCTTACTTAAGCACACTAAGACCCTCAATTTAAGATATTGGAAAACTTCATAATTCACCTTAAAAGTTTCAAAAAGGATAATAGACAAAATTGGCCCCATGCCTAATAAAAGAATTTATACAAGAGGTAACCTTAATTAAAAGCTTGCATCAAATTTACTAAGCTAAACTCATAAGACTTTGTGTGACATGTATGCCTCTATGTGTCAATATGATGATATGATGATGATGATGATGATGATGATGATATGATATGATATGATGATGATGATTATGATAGTGATATGATGATGATAAGGATGATAATGATATGATGACGATACGATAATGAATGATGATGATATGAATATGACATGTTGATGATATGATGCTTAATGATATGCGATAAAGGAATCACATTTGGGGACGGTGATACGTAACGCCTAGATGTGGAAAAAAATTAGAATAATTTTGTATCATAAGCTCTAATAAGAAGAAAATGAACTAAGGGTGTGATCCTTCAAAAGGGAAGGTGACCCGTAATAAGAAGCTCCCCTCACCCACGACTCACATGAAGCATGGCATCAACCCAACTAGTGTAAGTACCAAAAATTTATAGTGCCGACGGCCACGGTATGAGCTCATTACCACTTATGTTTAGTGGGTGAAAAGAAAAAGACTTAAGTTAAAGTCAAGTTAAGAAAAGAAAAGGGACTTCGGTCCAAACCCTTGAAGGGAAGAAGTTAAGAGAAGCTTATAGCACAACCATACATGTTTTATGTAATTATAGTTGTTCCTATGCTTGTTATGATATAAATGATCCGAGGACATGTTAAAATTGAATCCGCTTCGGATGGCTATGTTTTCGAAAATCCAAGAATTGGACCTTATGCATGCTCACTATTTTCATTTATAAAATCGAAGTGGCTGGGACGATGACGATAACACTTTAGTGTTAGGTTCGAGTCCTACTGAGAAATCTTATTTCTCACTTTAGTTACTTTTCCGTATCATCACCAGAATCTGATGTTTCATCCGGTAGAGTGGAGCATGGATCCCCTACACTGTGAGCAGATGTTTGACATGGGATGTCAGACAATGCTAATTTGGACTTATAGTTGCCGTAGCTCTGCATCTTCATACATTCCTTTTTGTGACGAACAATGTTAATTTAAGTTTGTATCTAGTATTTGGATCATGGCACGACCATGAGCCTCCTTCAATGTAATGCTGATATATATGTATGTATATATATATATATATATATTATGAACCCATTTGAATGTAATGATTAGTTATATAATGCAATGTATTTGTGAATTACTATTTATTTACCTTTCTCATATTTTATGATATTGGGGTATGTATTTTATGCCACACGCTCTTTCTCTATCTATCTTTTCGCTCAAGGCTTTGCTTCCAAAACGCTGCAAAGCAACAACGTATTTCCAAAAAAATTTTATTGTATTTTTCACGTAACTTAACTTATAAATGAAGTTTAGTTTTCCACGAGCATAAGTAACAACTAATAAAACGCCGTAATATGACTTAAGGGTAGTATGGGTTTATTAGAATGTTACATGTTAAACATTGGAAATTTGAAATCAAAAGAATTTTTTAATCTTAAAATTTTGTGAGAAAGAGTATGGGTTAATGGGCCACCATAATCATAATTTACATATCACACAATTTTGACTACCTACCTATTCTTTTAAGCAATATAATCAATAGCCAATATTAGACCTATGAGGTAGGCTAAATAATGTCATATCTTTCTTTAGTCTATGTTTATTATATCTTTCAAATGGAAATTTCAAATCCAAAGAATTTTTTAATCTTAAAAATTGGTGAGAATGCCATGTATTAGTCAAACTCTTCCAACTATTTTGACTACCTACCTATTCTTTTAAGCTACAGAATCAATAGCCAATATTAGGCTTATGATGTAGGCTAAATTATATCACATCTTTCTTTATTCTATTCTATATTTATTATATCTTTCAATTGGAAATTTCAAATCGAAAGAATTTTTTAATCTAAAAATTTTGTAAGAATGCTATGTATGAGTAAAACTCTATGGGGATATGTGTTAAGGATAAATTTAATTTTAATATATGATTATTACAAAAATTTTAATATTATTAGCTTATCAAAAATATTTATTTTTTATAGTAACTAACTTAACAATTATTTGTTATTTATTATTTAATATATGGTTAAAATGTAAAAAGCTTGGTAGTAAGTAAATGAGAATTGATGCAGTTGATAAAAATAAATTTATATCCCACAAGGGCGCCAGTTCATTTCCACTATCGATGTAAGGACCTCATTGGTAGACGATCTCCCCTAAAAGTACTGTATGTAACATCTCCATTTTCTTTAATATAGCATAATTGAAATCTTGAATTTTTTTCACTTAAGCAGTGTGAGAATTACTCAGGCAACGCTATGCCATAACAATCTTCACACTTAGAATTATAAGGTAGCATAACGTTACTGTTGGAAATATGCACTGTTATATGGTAAAAGTTAGGAAATGATAAAAATGTCCCTATATCAACTCTTGCTATTTTCAATTTTGCCCCCAGAACTTTTAGTAAGTACATATTAACCCCTGAAGATTCTTTCCACAATGATCCCAAAACTTTTCAGAAAATGACATTTAGGTCCCCGCATCGATAAGATTAGCATAATAGGGTTTTGAACGAATTAGAATCATGTAGTGGAATTGTAGAAACTTAACTCTTAATTGATTGAGCCACAGAGGTATCTACGTGTAAAATGACATGGGTGTCCTTAGACTTATTCAAAATTTTGAAAGTGCCATTAGATACTAAAAACAGATAAGAAATACTCAAGGGCTTACGGAAAGCCAAAATTGTAACATTTTGAAGAAATGGTGCGACTGATTAGTACTGTTAATTGATTTATTTCATAGCATTAGAGAAATAAGAGCAATGAGGATTAAAATATAAACATAAGGGATAGAAAGAATTTAGTTTGTTATGTAGAAATTTTAAGGAGTCAATAAGTAATGTTTTGAGAATTTAGGGGAAAATCGATAAGGGTTTTGGTATTGTATAACATAGAAATGGAACCAGTAGAAATTAACATTGTTAGGCCTTAATTTGGATGGCCAAAATAGAGCCAAACTCACCCCGTGGTGAAGCCATCTAGGCCATCCAAGTGAGCAACCCAAGTATATTGGAATGAAGCCACAAATCCACCAATTATATGCTTCAAGTCATTATCACATGAGTTATAAAACTTGAATAATTTCTCCTAACTCCCCTCAAATTTTTGGCCCACTTCTACTGAGTTCTCCTTCCTTTCTTCTTCTACTTCCCTTCATTTTCCTTCTATCTTCAAGCTTCATCTACTTCCTCCATCAAGAACTTGAATCTAGTTAGCTTATACATCAATTTTGATGTAGGATTCAACATCTTTACTTGTTATTTATGATCTTGTGGCTATGTAGAATTTCATTTCTACCCACATGTTGGATAATCTACTGAGTTCATATGAGTTCTTACGGTTGGATTAGTATGTATAGGTTGGGTTTGGATTGAAACTATAGTGAAAAACCAAAAGAGTAGTTAATCAGAATTGATTGAATTGAAATACCCTAAATGTGTTCGTATTATGAAATGTACAGCTTTGCCTATGACCATCAGAATTTGATAGAACCAATTTTAAATAAAATTAGACATTATATCTTTCCAACAATATAAATTATAAGGCCATTGGATTTGTAATGAGTTAAATATGAATTTTTGAAGTTAATCCTAGAATTCTATCCTTGGTCCTAACTAGACCGGGTTATGAAAGGCATAACTTGCCCTATATAACTTCAAATTGAGTGCAACTAATTTTTTTAGAAAGCTAACACATAGATGTTTATGTCATAAAAATTTCAGTTTCAAATCCTAAGTAGTTTGCTCCCAGAAATTCACCTAATTTGCCTTATGTCTTGACTAAACTAAAACATAGTAGATCAATTTAGCCAAATGTATGAGCTCATAACTTGTGTTCTACCCATTCAAATGAACCAAAATTGGTGGAAATAAAAGCTAGTTCAATTAGCTTTAAAATGACTAGGGTCCAGGAAAATCCAATAATATTTCTATTTTTAGTGAACTTTTTCTTTGTTAGTACCTAATTTTGCCTAACAGTAGGGCAAACCGGGGTTAAACCTTAATAATATAAGCTGTACTTATCAAAACTTAATAGGATCAAAGAGAACTAAAAATAGACACATAATGCTATAACATACTAAAATTTCAAGCCTAAATAAGCTAAGATGAATTTATGGCATAATTTACAAAACTGGGTAGATTTGTGGAGATTGAGACAACTTGGCAGCTTTAAGGATTAGAAGCTTAATGAACTATAAAGAGTCAAAGGGTTGAATTATATATGAAATTCTTACTTCAAAATGATGAAATATTGATATATTGAGGTTATTAAGCTTTGATTACTAGAATTGGCTAACTGTTTGTATATTGGGAAATTTCCACATTTTAGCCATTATGCTACCGAAATTCTGGCAGAAATATGCAAAAGTCATAAATGTTTATATGTTATGTACATGAATATCATGCAAGCATGAATATTTGAATGCCAAATATGAGACATAAGCATGATGCTTGCATGACAATGTCAAGAAAGAAAAAAGATGTAAGAGCTTGCAAAAGGGGACGTACAGAGCCTCCACCTCATAGTGGCCCAAGGCGATATTGTCTAAGATTTGAGCTAGCCCTTAAACGGATTTAAGGGGAATAGACCGATTTGAAGGTCAGGAAAAGTAAACCCATCACTCATATATAGTATGAACTTGGACTTGAGAATTAGGTTATTACCCAGAGGTGAGAGAGGTCATTCACCTCAAGGGGAGCAAGTACAGAGAAGCAAGATGCAAGTTAAAGAAAGAAAGAGATAGGAAAGTTAAGTGCACTTGCATAAAGTCAAGTATGAGCATTTGCATATGCACATTTAAGCATCTCATTCTGCTATAATGTTACTATGATTCTAATTGAACTATTGTATTATCACTGTTATTATGTCTGTCATGGGATATGCTAAGTGGTTGCTAAAATATAACCTGCTTTGAAGAAAGTGTTTTCAAACTTAAAAATTGAACCCATGCTTATGTGTGTGTACCCACATTTTCATACGAAACTGAAGCTGTAACACCCTACCAACTTATGTTATGCTTAAGCCATAGCATGAAATTGCATAGGTCGCATTACCGTATTAGTGCTTCGTCTAAAGCTATATTCATTATATTATATTCTCTTTTTCTCTGATATATATGTATATGTTTGACGAATATACCTACAAAATAGGGTGCTTTATGTAATAAACGTGATTAGCATTACAAAAAGAATAAAAGACAGGAAATATATCATTAGTTGTATATATACATATATAAGTTGGAAGCCAAAGCTTTAATTTATAAATATATGCTTTAAAAGCAGAGTGAAATAAAGGAACAACAAAATTCCTATTACTAAAAAGTAGAGACGGAAATGGCAAGAGCCAGCTAAGTACAACGAGTCCAACTCGAGGTCCTGGTGGAGCTGCAGGTCAATCAGCTCAATAAACAGAGTGGTCGTCGAGTCCATTATCAGCGTCTAAGAATGATGCAGAAATGCAAAACGAGGTGAGAATTTAAAGAAATTCTCAGTAGGGCTCGCATACGGCATTTTAAATGACGTCACATTCATTCTCAGTTGCCTCGATTTTGATTTAATTATAAAAATATGGGATCAAACTGAACTATCTATATTCAATAAGTTTAAGAAAATGTCTGGTCCGAGGCAAAGTTTAATTTTACTTAAGACAGCATAAAAAACAGAATAGACTACTAACAGTAAAACACAAAATAATGAGCAGAATAAATGAACATATAGCCGTAAGTAAATATAACAGACAAACTGTAAACAACTTGTAATGACGGTTCAATGTAATCATGCATTTAATGTAATCATGCAAAACTTATTCTTGAACCTTTCTTCATAAACTTTTCTATTACTTGGTTCCCTAGGAGTTCTTGGCCATTTTAGACTCTTGGGTAATAGTTTGCTTTTTAGGATCGAGCTCGTTCCTATACAGGAATGCCGGGTTTGCTTTCCCCAACCTCCCTACTGATCTATTCCCCTTAACTTTATTCCGGGGCTAGCCCAAGTATCATGGAACTTTCATCATAACATAATCCTTATGTTCATCATAACATAACCTTTATGAATTTCTTGAAAATGCATATGTATCTTATAACTCATGCAAAGTCTTCCTGAAATTTCAGAGGCATAACGGAACATGTCCGCTTCCCCATGAATAGTGCCAGTACTTAGTATACCAACTTATCAAAGAAATCATGTCATTCCATTCATAATTCAACATTAAACTCATAGGAACAATAATTACATTAAAATAGGGTTACTGGCTCAACAAAATCATTCAACCCGGTTTTTGTAACTCAAGCCAAAATTTCTATTTAACTCATTTGGACCTGAATTTTGGATATGTTAAATTGTTATGTGTCTATTTTCTAACCTTTTTGATCCTATCTAATTTTGATAAATATAGCTCAAGTTATTTAGGTTTTATCCCGGCCTGCTCTGCTACCGGCCAAAATTACACACTTAAAAGTAAAAATCCACTAAAAATTGAAAACTGATTCAAATCATACAAAATTAGTCTCATATTAAAGCTAGCAGGACAACCTTTTCTTTACAAAAAGTTTCATTTCATTTTCCTTAGTAGGACTCGAGTTATAAGCCCTGAAATTTGACCTTCCTAAATTGCCCTATTTTGGCCTAGTTTGGACATAGGGAAACTTTCTCAAACCACAGGGAACAAATGGGACCTTATCTAACTCTAAAATTTTTATGGGATATTCTTCTATGTGTAAGCTTTCTAACAAAGTCAGTTTCATTCAATGCCAAGTAGTATAGGGCGAGTTCTACCCTGAACAACCCAGTCTACCCAGAATCAAAATCAAAAACTTAGGTCGAAATTCCAAAATTCATATATCTCTCAATACTAATCCAATGGCCTTATATGATATATGTATGGAAAGCCCTGAATGTATAGTTTCAAATAAAAATAGTTTCATTAAATTTAAACAGTGGTAGGCGGAGCCGTACACTCCGGCGTACGAACTTCCGAGGATTTTTGGTTCTCCAGCCCCTCAGCTCTTCCTATTTTTATCCTTTCTTGCTTCCTATTCGATTTCAACATCACAAACAGCCAACAAACCAGCCAAATATCATCATAGTTGTAACACCCTCCTCAGTACAGTACTATGCTTAAGTCATAGTACCATACCCTAGAATTGTTATCACATTACTGAATCGGACCTTCTAACAAAGACAACTTCAGCCGTCTTCGAAAACTTCTGAAACTATCTAGAGGCAACACGGAAATAAGAGTGAGAATCGTAAATTCTCAGTAGAATTCTCTAAGTATCATAAATAATGTCATCGTTGTTATCTCCAGTTTGCTTCGGTTTGTTAAGAAAAAGGTGCACATATATTGTTTAATTTTATAGTTCGAAGATATGTTATCCGAAGCAAAGTTTTTTTTAATCATACACTTGGAATCTGAGAGAACCCATAAAAATCAAGTCATGAATTATGTTAGGGCTAATAATTGAAATACAATAAATTACGATAGCATCAATGTACTAGAGGCATAACTTCTACATATACTTTACTGGAACTATAGCATATTAAGACACCCACATAACAACAATATGCTGAGAACATAACATCTGTACATAACTTATCATGGATAATAATTGCAACATATTAAACTACACATAGCATTTGCACATAACTTTATCTGTACTTGAATTCATACATAGACATAAAGCTTGCTTTTCTTTCTTCATCTTTCTTTTTTATCATAAAATCTTTACGTGCCACATTCTAGAGTATGATCGCCATGTCATAACCCATCAGAGAGTGATCGCCATGTCATAACCCATCAGAGTGTGATCGCCCTGTCACGTTCCTTAGGAATATGGGATCTTCCTTTGGTACTTACACTAGCTGGGTCATGCCGTGCCTCGTGTAAGTTCTGTCCCCTGTACTCACACTAGGTGGGTCGATGCCATGCCTCATATGAGTAGGGTGCTTGCATATGCCTTAGTCTTTAGTCTTTAGTCTTTAATCTTTAGCTTTTACTTGGCACACCTAGGCGTTACGTATAGCCGTCCCTAGGGTGCTTTTACTGCCCTTGGGTAGCCTGGCCTTGAAGCGAGCTCGTCAGCTTCACCCGTGACCGTCGTCACACCGACTCACCCACAAGGGGATTCACGTGCCTCTAGTCTTGGAGGGATCTCATTCTAGTCACGTGCCTCTAATTGAAGGGATCTCTTCTGGTCACGTGCCTCAAAATTAAGTGATCTCATCTGACCACATGCCTTCAATATAGAGGGATCTCATTTGACCACGTGCCTCCAAGGTAGAGGGTAGCTGCCTTCACAAGGAGGGATTCAAAGTGCAACTACCTCCAAGTGAAGGGATTCATATCTTTATCTTATTTAGCTGCCTTCACAAGGAGGGATTCAAAGTGCAACTGCCTCCAGGTGAAGGGATTCACATTTTTTTTTTCATTTAACTGCCTTCACAGGGAGGGACCTCATTTAATTGCCTCCGAGTAAAGGGATTTACATTCATTATACTCATGCTTTGTCATTCTCATACATGGTCATGCATAGACGTGTTGAATGTACTCATACAGATACTTCATCACTTACTTCCATATATCATTGCACATATGATCATTATGTACGTATTCATAACGTATAAAGGCTCATAGCCTCTTTACCATTCTATCGGCACTCATACATATACTACATCATTTACCTTCATATAACTCATATCATGCTTATATCATTCTTGCATACAAACATTCCTAGTGTCATAGACTTCTGCCGTAAATTTGGCAGCATAACGGATCAGTTCCGTTTCCTCATGAATAGTACCAGTTCCCACAGACAAACCAGTCATAGCAACATAATCAATCTAACACATATATATCAATGTCAAACTGGCAATCCTCAACTCAAACCTTATATGTGCACTAACACTTGTAAAATTATCAATTTGACCATTCTGCCAATCTTACTCAGTTCTGCCCGGATTTTGTATAATCCATCTTTATCTCTATTCAACTTATTTAAACCTCAATTTTAGATATGTCATAGCTCTATGTGTCTACTTTCTAACCTCTTTGGTCCCATATCATTTTGATTTATATAACTCAAGATATTTAACTTTTACCTCAGCCTATTCGGTCACTAGTCCGAATTACACTCCTGAAAATATAAATTCATTAAAAATCGAAACTAACCTCAAATCATACGAAATTGGTGCATATCAAATCTAACAGGACGGCCTTTCATTTGCAGCAAGTTTTACTTGATTTGCTTAGGTATACCTCGAGTTATAAGTCCTGAAAGTCAACCTTCCTGAATTACTCTATTTTAGTCTGGATTAGGCATAGGACAATTTCCTCGAATCACTAGGAATAATTAGGACCTTAACAAACTCGGAATTTCATATCAGGATGTTCCCCTATGTGTAAGCTTTCTAACAAAATTGGTTTCACTCAATTTGGAGTTGTATAGGGTGAGTTATACCCTCCTCAAGTCACCCTGCCCAGATGGAAGTCCTGATTCCTAGATCAAACTTTAAAAATTCATATCTCTCTCAATACTAATCCAATAACCTTATATGATATATGTATGGAAAGCCCTGGATGTATACTTTCATCTAAAAATGTTTTCATCGAATTTAACCGGCTGTAGGTGGTGTCGTACACTCCGCCGTACGGACTGCCGTGGAACTTCTCTCTTAGACAACATTCCAAACCTTCACTTCTCCTAGTTTTCTTTTTCTAACCTTAATCCCAACTCATTATTTCATATTAATCCCATATTAATCCAATCATATTTCATCATATACATCTAATATATCATCAAATATATATAGAAGAGTAATCTTTCAAGCATCCTCAGCTTAAAGAGATTAAGATTAGGGATTGAATCTTATCTCTTTGGAGTGTGATCTTGCTGAATTTGATTTTTGGATTGATGGAACCTTGACCAAGCTTGGAGATTTGATGGAGTTGGTTGAGAGAGGAAGGAAAGAAGAAGGCTGGAGCAAGAGGAAGAGAAGGAGATGTAAATCAGCTGGGAATGAGGAGGGAAGTCTGACTTAAATACATAAGAGTTGTGGTGTTGGTTGGTTGGAGTTTTGTGGTTGAAGTTCGGCCATGTCTCTCACTTTTGTGGCCAAATTGCTCTCCACGTCGTCCCTCAAACTGAGACTCGCTTCCACTCTATCTGAGATTGAAACTCATCTCACACATGCTTGAGATCGGAACTCGTGCAATTTTACTTAAGCTTGGAGCTGAAGCTGGATGTCGTAACTCGTCCCATCTTTTTTGTGACTTGAGGGAATCTTGTCTGGTTTATTCGAAACTTGGAAGCAAGGTCGGATGTCGGAAGTCATATAGCTCGCAATCATATAATCTCGGAACTCCCTATTTGAACTCGGGAATGTCATTGCTGGATATAAACTCGGAGATCGATACTTGCATCATTGTGTTAACCTATAACTTCTGAAGTCGGAAACCACAAAGTACGAGGTCGGAACTCGGGAACCTCATATGAAACTTGAAGCTACAGTATGAGACCGGAAATCGGGTACACTTTCTTTGAAACATGAAGTCGGAAATCGTATCCCTTTGTGTTTGAAGCATAAGATCAGAAATCGTAAGTTATGCCATTTCGTTTGGGATTTGGAGATGAAGTCGGAGGCCGGAGCTGTGACCATTTCGCTGAGATGAGGTCGGAAGTCGGTAAAATTAGCCATCCAGTTAACAAGGTCGGAAATTGGAAAATATGTGTAAGAAGGTCGGAAATCAGGACGTTACAATAGTCACTCAATGATCACATCAAGAATTGAGAAAATAAACCACCACTAGCCACCCACAATCAAAAATCAAGACAAGAATTAAACCTCTCCCTCTTGTTATGTGTGATTTGGCTTGATTTTGGAGTTTGGATTATCAAAACTTTGTTGAGCTTGAAGGTTTGATGGAGTTGGGTGAATGGAGAAGAGAAGAAGAGAGCTGAAGTGAGGGATAAGGCAGCGCAAGTCAGGCTGAAGGGGGAAGGAAAGAAATGAGTCATAAAAGCTTGAGGTAGTAGTTGGCTTCTTGCAATTTGATTAGCCTAGAATACAAGGCTGAATTTTAGCCAACTTTCCTTGTTTTTGTGGCCAAAGTGGCGCCACTTTCATGTGTTAATATGGCTGAGTAATCAGCCTTAGGTCATAGGGTTTTAAGCTTGTAATTTTATTGGTTCGGTTCTGACAGTTTAAAATACCGTAATCTTATCGATTTCCTTTAAATTGGTAAATCGGTTTCAAGAAAATTTTTGTGAAATCTTCTATACTTCTAACCTAATTCCCTTATATCTAAACTCAATTAGTTGCTAATTAATTGATCCTAAATAAATATTTAGTCGATTTTTAATCAATCGCAATTATTCGATAAAAACCGAACAATTAGGCAAAAAATAATAAGAAAATTCCGGTGGATGTTACATTACCACCCTCCTAAAAAAAATTTTGTCCTCAAAATTTAGTACCTGAGAATAGTTCAGGATGCTCTTTCTTCATGTCTGACTCCAATTCCTAAGTGTAGTCTTTAGCATCTTCTTTTCCCCAGGCTACCTTTACTAGCTGAACGATTTTGTTTCAAAGTTACCTGCTGCTTCTGTCTACGATCCGTACCGGTTGTACATGGAAGGTTAGGTCCTCTTTTAACTATATTGACTCGGGTTCTAAAACGTGTGTAGGGTCAGGTTGATACCTTTTAAGTTGAGAAACATGGAAAGCATCATGAAGGTTTGACAAATATGGAGGTAAAGCGATTCGGTACGCAACTGCTCCGATTTGCTTCAAGATTTGGAAGCGATTAATAAAGTGAGGATTTAACTTCTTGACCTTAATGGCTCTACCTATCCCTATTGTGGGTGTAACCTTCAGAAATACATAGTCTCCTTCTTGAAATTCCAGAGATTTCCTCCTGGTATCCGCATAACTTTTCTGACGGCTTTGAGCGGTAAGCATCTTACTTCGTATTTTCTTGATCTGCTCAGTGGTTTGCTCAACTAAATCAGGCCCTAATAGAGTTGATTCTCCTGTTTCATACCAACACAAGGGAGATTGGCATTTCCATCCATACAACGCTTCATAAGGAGCCATGCCGATGTTGGAGTGATAGCTATTGTTGTATGCAAATTCGGCTAGTGGTAAGTATCGATCCCAATTCCCGCGTTGCTCCAATATATAAGCTCGCAGCATGTCTTCTAAGGTTTGAATTGTCCTTTCCATTTGACCATCCGTCTATGGATGATATGCAGTGCTTAGGCATAACTTAGCACCAAACGCCTTTTGTAAGGCTCTCCAAAATCATGAGGTAAACCGTGGGTCTCGATCAGAGATGATGGTTGAAGGGGTCCTATGCAGCCTTATAATCTCTTGAATATACAGTTGAGCTAATTTTTCCAATGGATAAGTTGCTCGAATGGGTAAAAAGTGAGCAGATTCGGTTAATCTATCCACAATGACCCATATGGCATCATATCTTGTTGGCATTCTTGGTAATCCCATTACAAAATCCATAGAGATACTCTCCCACTTCTACTCAAGGATTTCCAAGGGTTGCAACATACTGGAGGGTTTCTGATGTTCCGCTTTCACCTTCTGACAGGTCAAACACTTGCTCACGAAGCTTGCCACGTCTGACTTCATGCCTGGCCACCAAAACATTTTCTTGAGGTCTTGATACATTTTAGTAATGCCAGGATGTACAGTAAATTCACCCTTATGTGCTTCCTTTAAGATTCTCCTCCAGAGATCATTCCCCTCGAGTACACACACCCTGTCACGACACCGCCATATGCCCTCTTTATCTTGAGCAAAATCCATCAATTTCCCTGATTGCACAAGATGAATTGTATGTTGAAAATTAGCATCTTGCTACTGTGCTTACCGAATCTGTTCCTTAAAGCTACTGGCTATCTTAATTTGATGTAGCTGAAAGGTCTTGGGAGTTATAAGGATTCCCAAATTAAGATTTCGGAAGCTTTCAATAAGCTCCGTCTCTTTAATCATTATCCAGGCTATGGTCAACGATTTCCTGCTCAAAGCATCTGCCACAATATTTGCCTTACCTGGGTGGTATTTCAATTCAAATTCGTAGTCCTTAAGAAGTTCCATCCACCTCCGTTGCCTTATATTTAATTCCTTCTGATCAAAGAGATAATTCAAACTCTTGTGATCAGAAAAGACCTCGAACCTTACACCATACATGTGATGTCTCCATATCTTCAGGGCAAATACTACTGCAGCTAATTCGAGATCATGTGTAGGATAATTGTCTGGAGGCATATGTGACCACATTTCCGGTTTGCATCAACACGCACCCTAATCCTTGTCTGGAAGCATCATAATAGACCTCATATCATCCACGAGGATCTAGCAAGGCTAACACTGGTGTCGTAGTCAACCTTTTCTTCAAGCCTTGAAAACTCTGTTCGCACTCCGGCGTCCATTCAAATGGAACATTCTTCCGAGTTAGCTTGGTCAAGGGCAAAGCTATTTGAGAAAAATTCTTAACGAATCGCCTTTAATATCCAGCTAAGCCCAGAAAACTCTTGACTTCAGTGACTATGGTCGGCCTTTCCCAACTTAGTACTGCTTCTACTTTGCTGGGGTCCACGGAGATTCCTCTATAGGATACTACATGGCCGAGAAATTTTACTTCTTTCATCCAAAATTCACATTTGGATAACTTAGCATAGAGTTCTTTCCTCTTAAAATTTGCAGAACCAACCGCAAGCGTTCCGCATGCTCTTGCTCCGTCTTCGAGTAGACAAGTGTGTCGTCAATGAAAACCACCACAAACTTGTCCAGATATGGGTAGAATATTCGATTCATGTAATCTATGAATACTGCTGGTGCGTTGGTCAGTCCAAACGACATCACGATATACTCATAGTGTCCATAACAAGTTCGAAAAGCTGTCTTAGGGATATCTTGTTCTCGAACTTGAATTTGATGATATCTGGAAAGTAAGTCGATCTTGAAAAATACCGTTGCACCTTGTAGCTAGTCCATGAGATCATCAATTCTTGGCAGTGGATATTTATTCTTAATTGTCACTTTATTCAACTGCTTATAATCCACACATAGGCGCATGCTCCCATCTTTCTTTTTGACCAACAAAACTGGAGCTCCCCATGACGACGCACTTGGCCGTATGAATCCTTTTTTCAAAAGCTCTTCGATCTGTCTCTTTAGTTCTGTCATCTCCAAAGGTGACATCCGATATGGAGTTATAGAGATGGGTCCCGTACCTGGAACCAACTCGATGGTGAACTTAATTTCTCTCTCAAGAGGGAATTCAGGAACATCTTCTAGGAAAATATCAGGATATTCCTTAACAACTGGGATCTCCTCTAGTTTCTGTTCAACTTCCGTCACATTAGCTGACAAGAGGATGTATCCCTGACTCTTCGACCCACTATAGTTTACTAATAAAGAGTTCAGGTAGAAGAGTGTTGAAGCTTGGGATTCAGAAGACGAGACAGAGGGGAATACCACCGTCTTATCGGAGCAATTAAGCATGACTCGATTGGCAGAAAGCTAATCTATACCTAGAATTATGTCAAGGCCAGACAGAGGAAGACAAATCAAATTGGCTGCAAAGGTTCTACCCTCAATTTGAAGAGGAACATTGATGCATATTTTGACTAGTTTTAACAGGTTCATTGCTAGGAGTAGAAACTAGTAGATCATAAGGCAATTCAAAAATTGGTAATCGCAAAACAGCCACATAGTCATGAGAAATAAATGAGTGGGAGGCACCCAAATCATAAAGTACAATTAGAGTCTCACCATCCACTTCACAAGTACCTTGGATTAGTCCCTCGGACTTGTCAGCTTCTTCTGCATTCATCGTAAAAACCCGTCCTTGACGTTGTGGTCGAGATGGCTGTGGTGGATTTTTGGTTGAATACTCATAAATTTTGTGGCCTGGCTTGCCACACCTATAGCTGACATTCTGGCCTGCCAAACACGGCTGATCACCGTGATTCTTACTACACTTCATGTAAGTTGGATTCGGAAAAAGCCTTTGGGGCTGCTTGCCTTTGTTGCCCACCGGTTGAAATCTTCTCTATTGTTGAAAGTTGGGCTTAAATCTGGGGCCCTGCGGTGCTAATCCCTTCTTGAAACCACCACCAGATGCCTTGGCTGCCGCTAGTTTCAAGTTGCAATCTTCCACAAGTCGGCATTTATTCACCAACATGGGGAAATCTTTAATCTCCATTGGCCCTATTGCGGTAAGAATATCTTCCCATAACCCTCCTTTGAATTTGATACACTTCTATGCTTCATCTGGGTTCCTCTGGTAAATTGTAGAAAATTTACACAATTCTTCAAATCTGGCAATATATTCAGATATTGTTCGGTTTTCTTGGTGCAGCTGCATAAATTTGAGTTCCTTGGCATTTCAAACAGAGGCAGGAAAGTACTTTTAGTAAAATACATCCCTAAACAACATCCAGGTGATTGCAGTCTGAGATTCTTCAAATAGCCTTTGTACACCATTCCACTAAAACTATGTGTCTGCTTCGAGCATGTAGGTGGCAAATGTCACCTTCTGATGATCTGAACAATCCAGGACAGAGAAAATCTTCTCCATGGCTTTGATCCATTCATCAGCTTTATCAGGATCATATGCCCCTCGAAAGCTGGGCGGATTTGCCTTTTTGAACTCAGCGAATTTGAGATAGTCCAAATTAGCTTCTGGGCCATGTGGTTCGTAGCTTGCCTCAGGTCACCTACCCAATTGATCCATCATCTGGTGAGCTGCTGCGGCCTATTCCCGCATCGCATGAGCCATTTCTCGTACCATGTTCATAAGATCAGCGGGATCCCCTTGAGCAGGTTCTGTGCGTGGCCTACCTCGCCTTCCGGAAGCCATTAAGTTCTAATCACACAAAACAAAAGTTATTGAGTTGATAAGACTCAACACTAAGTCTAATGTGCTAGTAAATAACAGCTCACACGGTCAAGCACTTTGTACACATGCACATCTATATCTCAACCGTACAGGCAAGATCTAGTGCATATTATAACCTAAAAATACAGAATATGCGCGAAGCATAGTCAGTCCAATCCTTAGGCTTTAGTTAGGACGAACTGCTCTGATACCAAAAATGTAACACCCTACTAACTTATGTTATGCTTAAGTCATAGCATGAAATTGGATAGGTCGCGTTATCGTATTAGTTCTCCGTCTAAAGCTATATTCATTATATTATATTCTCTTTTTCTCTGATATATATGTATATGTTCGACAAATATACGTACGAAACAGGGCGCTTTATGTAATAAACGTGATTAGCATTACAAAAAGAATAAAGTCAGGAAATATATCATTAGTTGTATATATACATATGTAAGTTGGAAGCCAAAGCTTTAGTTTATAAATATATGTTTCAAAAGCAGAGTGAAATAAAGGAACAACAAAATTCCTATTGCTAAAAAATAGAGACGAAAATGGCGGGAGCCAGCTAAGTACAACGAGTCCAACTCGGGGTCTTGGTGGAGCTGCAAGTTAGGGAGCTCAATAAATAGAGTGGCTGTCAAGTCCATCACCAGTGTCTAAGAATGATGTAGAAATGCAAAATGATGTGAGAATTTAAAGAAATTCTCAGTAGGGCTCACGTACGGCATTTTAAATGACATCACATTTATTCTCAATTGCCTCGGTTTTTATTTAAATATAAAAACATGAGATCAAACTGAACTATCTATATTCAATAAGTTTAAGAAAATGTCTGGTCTGAGGCAAGGTTCAGTTTTACTTAAGACAACATAAGAAACAGAAGAGACTACTAACAGTAAAACACAGAATAATGAGCAGAATAAATGAACATACAGCAGTAAGTAAATATAACAGACAAACTGTAAACAACTTGTAATGACGGTTCAATGTAATGATGCATTTAATGTAATCATGCAAAACTTATTCTTAACCTTTATTCATAAACTTTTCTATTACTTGGTCCCCTGGGAGTTATTGGCCATTTTAGACTCCTGGGTAATAGTTTGCTTTTTAGGATCGAGCTCGTTCCTATACAAGAATGTCGGGTTTGCTTTCCCCGACCTCTCCACTGATCTATTCCCCTTAACTTTATTCCGGGGCTGGCCCAAGTATCATGGAACTTTCATCATAACATAATCCTTATGTTCATCATAACATAACCTTTATGAATTTCTTGAAAATGCACATGTATCTTATAAATCATGCATAAGTCTTACCAAAATTTTGATAGTATAACAGAACATGTCTGCTTCTCCATGAATAGTGCCAGTACTCAGTATACCAACTTATCAAAGAAATCATGTCATTCCATTCATAATTCAATATTAAACTCATAGGAACATTAATTACATTAAGACAGGGTTACTGCCTCAACACAATCATTCAAGCCGATTTTTGTAACTCAAGCCAAAATTTCTATTTAACTCATCTGGACTTGAATTTTGGATATGTTAAAGTGTTATGTGTCTATTTTCTAACCTCTTTAGTCCCATCTAATTTTGATAAATATAGCTCAAGTTATTTATGTTTTATCCTGGTCTGCCCTACTACTGGCTAGAATTACACACTTAAAAATAAAAATCTACCAAAATCGAAAATTGATTCAAATCATACAAAATTGGTCTCATATTAAAGCTGACAGGACTTATTTACAAAAAGTTCCATTCATTTTCCTTAGTAGGGCTCGAGTTATAAGCCCCGAAATTTGACCTTCCTAAACTGCCCTGTTTTGGCCCGGTTTGGACATAGGGAAACTTTCTCGGACCACTGGGAACAAACGGCGCCTTATCTAACTTTGAAATTTTTATGGAATATTATCCTATGTGTAAGATTTCTAACAAAGTTAGTTTCATTCAATTCCAAGTAGTATAGGGCGAGTTCTACCCTGAACAACCCAATCTGCCCAGAATCAAAATCAAAAACCTAGGTCGAACTTCCAAAATTCATATCTCTTTCAATACAAATCCAATGGCCTTATATGATATATGTATGGAAAGCCCTAAATGTCTAGTTTCATATAAAAATAGTTTCATCAAATTTAAACGGCGGTAGGCGGAGCCGTACACTCCGCCGTACCGACTATCAAGGGTTTTTGGTTCTCCACCCCCTCAGCTCTTCCTATTTTCATCCTTTCTTACTTCCTATTTGATTTCAACATCACAAACAGCTAACAAACCGGCCAAATATCATCATATTCACTCAATCATCACATCAAGAATTAAGAAAATAAACCACCACCAGCCACCCACAATTAGAAAATCAAGACAAGAATTAAACCTCTACCTCTTGTTATGTGTGATTTGGCTTGATTTTGGAGTTTGGATTATCAAAACCTTGTTGAGCTTGAAGGTTTGACGGAGTTGGGTGAATGAAGAAGAGAAAAAGAGAGTTGAAGTGAGGGTGAAGGCAGCGCAAGTCAGGCTGAAGGGGGAAGGAAAGAAATGAGTCAAAAAAGCTTGAAGTGGTAGTTGACTTCTTGCAATTTGATTGGCCTAAAATACAAGGTTGAATTTCAGCCAACTTTCCTTATTTTTGTGGCCAAAGTGGCGCCACTTTCATGTATTAATGTGGCTGAGTAATCAGCCTTAGGTCATAGGGTTTTAAGCTTATATTTCTATTGGTTAGGTTCTGACAATCTAAAATACCATAATCTTATCGATTTCCTTTAAATCGGTAAATCAGTTTCAAAATTTTTTTTATGAAATCTTCTATACTTCTAACCTAATTCTCTCATATCTATACTCAATTAGTTGCTAATTAATTGATCTTAAATAAATATTTAATTGACTTTTAATTAATAGCAATTATTCGATAAAAATCGAACAATTAGGTGAAAAACGATAAGAAAATTCCGGTGGACGTTACAGAAGCGGCTGGAATGTTTTATGATGAGACCTTGTATAAATAGTGGATTGAGTTTACCTACTAAGAACCTTAGGTTCTCACTACCTATTTATTTGTTTTCCATATGTAGCATAGATCCCTAATTCGTAGCAGATGTTTTGGAAATAATTACAAAGCTCAAGACCTGGACTTGATGTCTAGTTCAAAGGACTAAAGTGGTCGGCCGATAACCACCAGGAGATGATTGCAAGCCAACACATGGTCTGTATGTAATATTGTTCTGAGTTTCTATTCTTTGCTATAATAAATAGTGAAGTTTCAGGGCCATATGTATAATATTCTCTTATTTAAAAGTCTTTTATAGTAGTATTAACAATCTCTAGATATAGCCCCATAACTCGAGTATGACGTATGTGTTTGAAAGGTATTAGACTATATGAATCTGGAGGCCATGTCCTACCCCTTGGTGGGTTAACTAGTATCGAGCCTATCTAAATTTTTTGATAACCAAAAGAAAAAAAAAAAAAAACTTAGACAAGAATAATATACTTAAAGTAAGGAGTATACATACCAATAAAGTGTTGCTTCGAGTGAAAGAAACTTGGGACCTTAAACATGAGATTTTGAATTCGATTTTGAAATTTATGTATATAAAAAATACTTTTAGGAAGGATTTCCATTTAATGGCCTAAATGTATTATAGGAGTTTAATCATTCACCTACGGGTGAGGAAATACTCGAAATACTCAAATAAATTTAAAAAAGTAAGGAGTATAAATATATATAACTAGGTGTAGTTGGTAAAGGAGAGAGCTTATGATTGCTCCATGAGGCTCCCCAAATTCTACTAATTTTTCTTATGTCTCAAAAAAAAAAAAAAAAATGAAGCAAGTGCCAACAAACAGTCTTTTTAAATAACATAAAACATTTTATATTGCAAGGAAATTGGGCATTCGCCATTTGGTACACTAAACATTTTAAATTGTAAGGAAATTCAACAGTTGCCATTTGGTTTGGTCTCTCTCTCTCTCTCTCTCTCTCTCTCACCAAGACACCAACCTGGGTATTGTCATTCCTCCGACCACAATACATTGCACATACAAACACACACTTGCGGAGGTTTGTCCGTCCTACTTGGTTTTTGAGACAGTGATCATCTTCCTCCCAAAACCCATTGCTTTCCATTCACTCTCTCACACTCTCAGATCGGCCTCACAAAGGTAGTTATTATTATTATTATTATTATTCTCAATTTTTAACAGAACATTATTTCTTAAACCACACTCTTTCTTCTCCTTAATTACTTTTAACATCTCTTGGTTATTATATGTTTGTTTTTTAAAATTCTGAACTTTACATTGCATTTGGGTCTGATCTCATCCCCTGTTCAGTTAATTTCTTGTGTTTCAACGGTCACTCTGAATTTGTTGCATGCAAATGCGTCTTCTTTCTGTTATCTTCCTCTGTTATTGAATTCGTCTTCTGAAAAATTTTGTTTCAAATCTTGGGTATACTCGTTTTTTTTCTTTTAATCTTGTATTTCGGAATTGATCTTTTTTTTTTTTTTAATTGAATTTGTCACCCTTCTGTATCTTGTAAATTAGTTTTTTTTTTTTTTTCACTTTTTCACCTTTTATGGAAAATTGGGCCCTCATATTCCGACCAAAGGGTTTTTCGAGAGGAAGTTCCAAGGGCCTTTTGTGTGGTTTTGAATATGGGGTTTAGGGTTTCAATGGAAATTTTGTTGAGGTGGCTGCGTCTTTTGAGCCTGCATGCAATGGATCAAGGTTCTTAATGCCCTTTTTGATGTTTATCTTTTTTTCTGGATCTGTTTTTATTTGTTTTTCCTCTGAGAATGAGAATGATAGTTGTAAGGTTATTGATTTTCATTTGCTCATATTATTTTGATCTCTTCAGTGAAATGTCAGTCTCACGTGTTTGCTGGCTTTCATTTTTCGTTTCTCGATAGAATTTGTCCTCTTTCTCAAGCTTAAAGGTTTAGTTTTGAAGTTGATTATCTTACTGTTTTTTGGGTTGTCACTATTTTATTCATTTTGTTACAAGGGTTAAAAAGAGATTTAGATTATATTAATTAATGTCTCCATTTTTTTCTTGCTGTTAGAATTAGTATGATCAAAGGACATTGCTGTATTAGCCTGCATGCCTATGGATTCAATACTTCTGTCCCATTTTTGTGTCCATCCAATTAAAAATGAACAATTACAACAAACATGTGTTACTTCACTTCCCTCCATTCGACTTTGTTCTTTTCACTTTTATTAGAATGCATGCAACGCTTGTAGGTTACTGCAGGTCATATGAACTTTATCTTGTTCTCAACAAACATGCTAATTTTGTGTAGTGTTTGTCAGGTTCTGATTTTGTGGGCATATAGTTGAAGATTTGGATCTGTTGCTTATAGTCTTTTAGTTCTAAATTGTTATGAAAAATGGAGTGAATCTTTAGCACTGATAATTGTTAAATGGGGATCCAAACTATGGGGTCTCAAGGTGGTGGTGAGAGTAATGGTAAACATTCGGAGCTCCAGCCCTTGGTACGGCAAAACTCAATGTACAGTCTCACACTTGATGAGGTTCAGAATCAGTTAGGTGACTTAGGAAAGCCACTAAGTAGTATGAACCTTGATGAGCTTCTCAAAAATGTATGGACTGCTGAGACAAACCAGTCCATAGGTATGGACATTGATGGCACAGCACAAACTAATCAAGCTGCACTGCAGCGCCAGGCTAGTCTGTCATTAACTAGTGCACTAGGCAAGAAGACAGTTGATGAGGTTTGGAGAGATATCCAGCAAAGTAAAGATAACAAGGAGAAGTCTCGAGAGAGACAGGCTACATTGGGAGAGATGACGTTGGAGGATTTCTTGGTGAAAGCAGGGGTTGTTGCCGAAGCATCTTGTAATAGAAAAAGTACCGGTCCTGTAGCTGGTGTTGATTCAAATTTAGCAGCGCCACAGTTTGCTCCACAAGGTCCATGGATACAGTATCCGCAACCACAATATCAGCATCCACAACAAAGTTTAATGGGGATGTATATGCCTAGCCAGAATATGGCACAGCCGTTGCACATAGGGCCTGGTGCTGCCTTGGATGTTCCATATGCTGATGGTCAGGTAGCATTGCCTTCACCTTTGATGGGAACATTGTCAGATACAAAGACACCTGGGAGAAAAAGGGGCACACCAGAAGACATAATTGAGAAGACTGTGGAGAGAAGGCAAAAGAGGATGATCAAGAATCGGGAATCTGCTGCGCGATCTAGAGCAAGGAAACAGGTTAGCTTTCTCTTTACTTTGAATGCTATGACAGCTAATCTTAAGTTCTTATTCTGTGTCAAGCTTTTTCCCTTAGTAAAATTTCTTAACCTTAGCGATAACTATAAACAGGCTTACACAACTGAATTGGAGCAAAAGGTCTCACGTCTGGAAGAGGAAAATGAAAAGCTGAGGAAAAGGAAGGTTAGATTCTTCTTTAGAGAATATACTCTGCTTCTTTTGATTCAGTAAAATCTCCTTTTCGCTGAGTACATTTTTCAGAATAAGTAATGAACAATCTTTGTTTCTATTCCTATATTAATTCTTTATAATCTTAAAATTTATTAGTAAGGACACAGCACATAGTTTTATTGTTTTCTAATTATCAATAAGAACCTAGAATTTTCATTGACCATGAAATATGTATTTGGGGAGTAAATTTGTTATTTGAGCCAATTAGCTTGTAGTGCAAATGGCATTGGCCCAAGTCTTTAAGACTTGGGGTGTGATGGTGATGTTGGAGGTTTGATTGCCCACCAGACCACCTATGCCACTTCCCAATGCAAGTGGTTGCAGTGCACCCCAATGTAACCCAAAAAGAGACAAAAATCTGCTATTTGAACACTTTTACAGCTCTTTTAGAACACTGTATAGTAAGCCGCAGGAAACTTGTAATCAACTTTTTCAGGAACCTCTGCTTAATTAGTGTGGCACTTGAAAGGAAAAATTCAATATTCACAGGAAACTGCTAGTTCTATAATTTGGCTGGGAGGATATGAGTAGAGAGAATTCAGATGGAGGGGGGAAAATGTCTCTTCTTTTAATAAAAGGGCTCATCTTTTGGGACAGTGGTTGGGGCAATCGGACTTTTTCCTTTCCCATTTTTCCTTTATTTTTCCATTTCAGTTGTGATTTTCAAATGTGGGTATGCATTAGTCAATTCATCTTAAATATTTTTTTATGCAAAGGTCTGGTAGAGGCCCTTTGATTAAAAGGGTCTATGTTAGGAGGAATGATCAAAGGCAAAGGGAAATGGGCCAGGGAGCCCATGATGTAAACACAACAGACAATGTCAATGTAACTGTAATAGGAACTGGTATAGGAAAGTGAGCGGGAAAATCTGTTACTAGTTAGGGGAGGTATATATAGGAGAATTGTACAGCCAATGAGGGTTGTCAAGTTTGTTGAACTAGTCAGTTAGGAGAGTAAGAGTTCCCACTCTCGAATTAGGGTTCTCACCTGTATCCTAAGAGATTCTTGTGCCACATTGGCCAAGGATCCTTGAGAAATAAACACAGTTTCTGATTCTCTTCCTATGCCAGTTCCACCAAGGTCCCTCTCAAAGGATTAAACTAAGGAGATCTGTGTCTTACATATCTGGATATGACTCTTAGTTGATGCTGGATGAGGCCATGGTTGTGTTTTATTCTTACGGTTTTTCCCATTTTCATTCATGGGAAGAGGCTTCTCTTGTTTCCTTCGCAGCTTTGCATATATTCTGTTTTTTAGGATTTTTGAGAAACAATTTGTTCATATGGACCATGGTACATGGTGTTTTTATAGCTATTTTTTTCGATTGACATTCAGCTGGCTGACATTATTGTAATATATGGTAATTGTGATAAGTTTTATTTAGAGTTTGATGAATTTTAAGCAGTAATTGATAAATCAAAGTCATAAGATAAATTTGTTATTTGTTCATTGCGTCAGTTATCCAAGTCTTGAATAATGTGTCTTTTCATCATACTTGAATAGCAATCTTTCTCTTTATGAGCAAAACTATTTTGTGATGCTTTTTGCTAAGGTTATTCACTTCTGCTGCACACAACATTCATATAAGTTGTTATTGCAATCATTGGGCTAAGCCTTTTAGGGTTTTTATCGCTGCTCCACCTTGTATAGATATATTAAGATTTGTTCAGGAAAACATATTTTAGTCAGGTTCAATTGTTGAAATAAATATACAGAAATGAGCGTATAAAATCTGGGACAACTCTTGGATTGTTCTGATGCAAAAATAATACAATGAATCTTACTTAGGGCCTGGCGGTTTTACATTCTACAAAATTTGCCTATTATGCACATGTCCTGCCACTTGACAATGTAGCTACTTTGTGCACCATTAGCTGTCATGCTCCGTAGCTATTACTTTCGTTTCGTGCACTAAAGCTAAAGTATCTTGAACTACATAGATAGGATTTTATGTTACTCCTTGTATTCTGGTTTCTCCGGGATTGGCTGATATGATTCTGGACTTACGTTTATTAGCATTGCTTTCTCCACTCCCTCTCCTACAATGGGAGTAATTGATAGGAAGATTATGAAGGGCTCCACTTATAGATTATAAATCCTTCATGCTGCTGTCCTAATCTACAAAAACCCTGTTTATTAATCTTGACAATTTCCATGATTGTCTGTACTGATTCAAATCATAGGAATATATATATATATATATACCTTTACTGGTTTGTGGTGCATGCTTAAGTCGTTGTTTCTTATTTAACTAGTTTATTGTCCTCAATATGCAGGAGCTAGAGAACATGTTGTCCTGTGCACCACCACCTCCTCAACCTAGATATCAGATTCGCCGAACAACATCTGCTTCATTCTGATGTCTGTACCTGTAAGTGGAGGCAGGGTAGTCAAAGGCACCAAAGGTGCACCTAAGGTGTTAAGGTGAGGACCGCCTTTCTAGATAACAGCAAAAAAATCGCTGAAAGATCAGCTCTCTAACTTGTCAAATGTGATGCTAAAGGGTAAAAATAGTAAGACTGTGAAAAGAACAAGTAGTTGTTGGGACTTTGTGACTCTTAGTAGCAAGCAGCTTAGAGCTTTGTAAATTGAATATCACAATCTTTTATTTTTACTATGAATGTTAAGCTTTAGTATTAAGTTTACTTGGAAAATCAATGCAAACTAGTCAAATATTTTTACTATTTTCTTTTTCTACTGTTACGCCTTAGCTTTTTGGCACCTCTCACTTGGAGGCAATATAATTCGCCTTAGCACCTTAGAGGAACTACCTTGAGTTGGGGCTTGTGGATTTGGGAAATTGATCATCAAGGGATGCGCCTTTTAGTTTAATGTGAGTTGACAGAAAGCTACCTTCTGGTCTCGGGCTTGGCTTTTTGTGTTATTAGGTTCGTCTAATTGTAAGAAATGGGTGAAATTCTGATATTAAAAGATTGTAGTTTTACCATTCATTATGTCATTTATGTGGGTTGAGTTTATTCTGAAATCTTTTGGATAGCATGCGTGCTTGGCCTTGCATTTTTTAAAGCATGGGAAAGTAATGCTGCTCTTGAAAGAACATGCACAGCAGATGTGAATATCAGCCATTCTAACTCCATTTTTCGTTGAGGGGCAAAATCATTATGTTTGCGGTGCCCCTAAAATATGCCATCTGTTTTGTTGAAATTAAGGTGTCAGATGTGACTTACCCTAAGAATTTGAAAGGCCAAAAAAAAAAAAAAAAGGGGGTCCAACATCCAAGGTTTGGACTCAGCTGAAACTACAATTTGCATTATTGTGTATTTTGATATCAAGACCTATACAAAATAGAGTTTGTTTATGAAGGCCTGCAACAAGGTCCTGTGTTGCCAAACAGAGTTTGTTTATGAAAGGCCCTGCAACAAAAGTCCAGTATTGATTCTAGTCCCTTTAACCAATGGATTGAAAAAAATCTGTTAAAACAAAAAAATTTTCCATGACCACAAAAAAAAAAAATAATTTCTGACCTAATGGCTCAAAGGATGGCGACCAGTAGTCCAGTACTATGGATCTTTGAATTTTTAAACAATGGATTAAAAGATCTTTAAAAACTTTTCTAACCTAATGCCCCACAGGATGGTGACTGTTACTATTGATCTTCGTCATTTTAACCAATGGATTAACAAATATTTAACACTAAAAATCTTTTTGATCTAATGGCCCAAAGACTGGTGACCAGTAATTTCGGGGTTGAGCATAAACGATCCCATACAAAATGTAATGGAATCCTTGCACCAATATATATATATATATATATTGCAAGCTTTCCATGGTGAAACTGAATCTTCCCATTTGTTCAGCCAAAAACGAAAAAGATAAATTATATTGATCTACTTTAAGGTTAGATGATATTACACACAACAACCTTCTATTTATCGTATCTACATTGGCGGCTGTCATGACGTCTTTCGGAGGACGCTACGATGAGAGACAACAAAAAAAAAAGACATTGAAAAATCAATGGAGTCGCCATAAATTTTTATTTCGGAAAAAATAAGAAAAACCTTTTAAATTTGCAAAAACATTTGTTTTTAAAAGAGATTGGATTCGGGAGTTTAATTATGCATAGAGAAGGGTGAAAATCTAATCTCACTGCACCTCTAATACATCCATTTTATAATGGTTATCCTAGAGTTTATTATGCAAATTAATTAATAACTATAATAATATATATTTTTTCCCTTTAAATTCTAACAATTATTTACAAAAGAAAACAAAACAAAATTAATATAACAACTATTTACAAGAAAATAAAATAAAAGCAGAAGAAAAACTAGAGAAGAATGGGAGGTATCTTTGATAATAGATTGACCAAAAATTTGAAAAGCAGTTGAAAAACTAGAGATATGATGAGATAAAAATTTAAAAAGCAATTGACAGTTTGAGATAGGATGAGATAAAAATTTGAAAAGAAGTTGAAAGCTTAAGATTAAGATGAGATTCTAGAAGTTAATAGGAAGGAAATTTTGTTTTATTATTTTCTTATTTTTATTAAAAAGAAGGACAAAATATAGTGTTCACAACTTCCTTATAGGGTTATTCAGGTCATATTCTGGGGTGCTCAAGATCACATTCTACAAAATATAAGGGTAGCTAGTATAATATCACCTCAATTTTAAGGGAGGTTAGAGTATATTTTTTCAAATTATGAGGTTTGTGTGCAATAATACTTAATCTAAGGAGACCGTAGTGTAATTCACATGATGAAAAATGAGAAAAAGATAGGGACTAGAGCAAGCTAATTGAATTTGGCGATCCTACCTTTTAATATTATATTATTATATTAATATTAATATTAATTATAAATAAAATAATATAAAATTTTTAATTTTGATGTATTGTCAATATAAAAAATTTTTACATAGACATTCGATTATATATTTTATATCATTCAAAGTGTTTGGCTCTTACAATAACTACTTCAAAAGTGATACATATGATGTGGTACATGTAACACACTCCCAAGTACAGTACTATGCTTAAGTCATAGTACCATACCCTAGGGTTGTTACTATTACCTGAGCGGACCTTGTCTGACAGCAACTTCAGCCGTCTTCGGAAACTTCTGAAACTATCTGGAGACAACACGGAAATAGAAGTGAAAATTATAAATTCTCAGTAGGATTTTCTAATTATCATACATAATGTCATCGTTGTAAATCTTGATTTCTTGGTTTATTTTGAAAAAGGTGAGCATGCTATACAAACTGTTTTATTTTACATTTCGAAAAATATATATATTATTCGAAGTAAAATTCATTTTACTCACACACTTGGCATTTGGAAGAACCCATAAAAATCAATTCAAATATGATATCATGAATAATAACTGCAACATATTAAAACACACATAGCATCAATATGCTGGGAACATAACATCTGCACATAACTTTACTCGTACTTAAATTTATGCATATACATAAAATTTACTTCTCTTACTTCATCTTTCTTTTTCATCATAAAATCCTTACATGCCACATTCCAGAGTATAATCGCCATGTAATAAATACCTCATTAGGCGTGATCGCCATGTCACGCTTTCTTAGGAATATAGGATCTTCCTTTGGTACTTACACTAATTTGAGTGGGGCCATGCCTCATATAAGTTCTGTCCCCGATACTCATACTAGCCGGGTCGATGCCATGCCTCATGTGAGTAGGGTGCTTGCATATATTTTAAATCTTTGGTCTTTAATCTTTAATCTTTACTTAGCACACCTAGGGGTTACGTATCGCCGTCCCTAGGGTGCTTTTACTGCCCTTGGCTAGCCTGGCCTTGGAGCGAGCTCGTCAGCTTCACCCATGACCGTCGTCACACTGACTCACCCGCAAGGGGATTTACGTGTCTCTAGTCTTGGAGGGATCTCATTATGGTCACGTACCTCTAATTGAAGGGATCTCATCTGGTCACGTGCCTCCAAAGTGAGGGATCTCATCTGACCACGTGCCTTCAATCTAGAGGGATCTCATCTAACCACATGTCTCCAAGGTAGAGGGTAGCTGCCTTCACAGGGAGGGATTCAATATGCAATTGCCTCCAGGTGAAGGGATTCACATTTTATCATTTAACTGCCTTCGCAGGGAGGGACCTCATTTAACTGCCTCCGAGTGAAGGGATTTACATTCATTATACTCATGCTTTGTCAACCTCATACATATTCATTTATAGGCATGCTGAATGTACTCATACATATGCTTCATTTATTTTCATGTATCATTGCACACATGATCTTCACGTGTATATTCATAACACATAAACGCCCATAGCCTCTTTACCATTCTACCGGCACTCATACATATACTACATCATTTACCTTCATATACCTCATATCATACTTGTGTCATTCTTGAATATAGAGTCTCCATATATTCACACTTAGATTCATCCTTGAATATAAACATTCATAGATTTCTGCTGTAAATTCGGCAGCATAACGAATCAGATCCCTTTCCCCATGAATAGTGCCAGTTCTCACAGACAATTCAATCATAACAGTATAATCATTCTAACATATCTATCCATGTAAAACTTGCAACCATCAACTTAAACCTTATATGTCCACTAACACTTATGAAATCATCAATTAGGTCACTTCTGCCAATCTATTCAATTCTGCCCGAATTTTGTATAATCCACCTTTATTTCTATTCAACTCATTTAAACCTAAATTTTGGATATGTCATAGCTCTACATGTCTACTTTCTAACCTCTTTGGTCCCATATCATTTTGATTTATCTAACTCAAGATATTTAACTTTTGCCTCAGCCTATTTGGTCACTAGCCCGAATTACACTCCTGGAGGCATAATTTCACTAAAAATTGAAATTAAGCTCAAATCATACGAAATTGGTCTCATATTGAAGCTAACAGGACAACCTTTCATTTGCCATAAGTTTTATTCTACTTGCTTTAGTATAGCTCGAGTTATAAGTCCTGAAATTTCACCTTTCTGAACTACTCTATCTTGGCTCGGTTTGGACATAGGGTAACTTCCTGGAATCACTGGGATCAATGGGGATCATAACAAACTCGAAATTTTATATTCGGATGTTCCCCTATGTGTAAGCTTTCTAACAAAGTTGGTGTCACTCAATTTGGATTAGTATAGGGTGAGTTACACCCTCCTCAAGTTACACTGCTCGGATGAAAGTCCTGATTCCTAGGTTAACCTTCAAAAATTCATATCTCTCTCAATACTGATCCAAAAACCTTATATGATATATGTATCGAACACCCTGAATGTCTACTTTCATCTAAAAATAGTTTCATCAGATTTGACCAATTGTAGGCGGAGCCGTACACTCCGCCATACGGACTGCTAAGGACTCTTCACCCAACAACATCCCAGTCCTCCATTCCTTCTAGTTTTCTCCTTCTAACTCTAATTTTAGCTCAAGATTTCATATTAATCCTACCATAATCCCTCATAATACATCCAATAATCCATCAAATACATGAAGAAGAGTACAATTTCATTGCAATTATAGTGCAAGTAGTTCAAGAACAGAATGGAATTCTACCTCTTTGGAGTGTGATTTAAGCTAAGTGTTGAAGCTTGAGTTGTTAGAACCTTGTTAAGCTTGAAGAAATGATGGAGTTGGGTGAGTGGAGAAGAGAAAAGAGAGCTAAACTGGGGAGAAGGCAACATAAAGATAAGGCTGAAGAAGAGAAAGAAATGAGTTTATAAGCTTGAGGTGGTGGTTAACTTGGAGGGCTTTGATTGGCCTAGAAACACAAGGCTGAATTTTAGCCAACCTTCCCCTCAAATTGCTCTCCACGTCGTCCTCTTTCTGTGGCAAAATTGCTCTCCACGTTGCCCAAAAGTGGAACTCGTTTCCCCTGTATTCTAAAGTCGGAACTTGTCTCTTTTCTGTGTAAAGTCGGAACTCATCCCATCTTATTGGTGACTTGAGGAAATCTTGTCTAGTTTATTTGAAACTTGGAAGTAAGGTCAGAGGTCGGAAGTCATGCAGCTTACAATCACCTAATCTCGAAACTCCCATTCAAACTTGGGAATATTAGTGCTGGGAATAAACTCGGAGATCGAAACTCGCGTATGACTTGGAAATCAACTCAAAGATTCGAACTTATGTCCATTGGGTCCAACTCTAAAACCGGAACTCGTTACATTCAAATCCAAGGTCGGTATTTGTACCATTGTGTTAAAGTATCAACTTGGAGTCAAGTCGGAAGTCGGAATGAGGATGGTTAAGGTCGGAACTTGTGAATTCGGAATCACAATATCAAGTCCAAATACTTAAACTCGAAAGTCAAAATTTATATACAGTATATTCGAGACTCTAAATCGGAGGTTGGAACTCGCGTATATCTTGCTTGTAACTTAGAGATAAATTATGAGATCGAAAATAGGGTCTGTTTTCTATTGAGGCGTGAAGTCGAATATCGAGAATCACTCCATGTTGTTCGGACTTCGTTAAGCTCGGAAGTCGTGGAAATAATCCAGTTGAAGTCGGAAGTTGTAGACTAACGTGAGCCGAACTCGAAAATCGGAAATTGTCCATATTATGTGAAATTCGAAGATGAAGTCAGAAATGGGAATTGATCAAACTTGAAGGTGAAGTTGGATGTCCGTTGTTGAAGTCGCATAACGTCAAAAATCGGGAAATTCAAGCCAGTTCATTTTTAAGTCAGAAATCGGAATATCTAGGTAATGAGGTCGGAAATCAGGACGTTACATTACTACCCTCCTTAAAAAAAATTTTGTCCTCAAAATTTAATTACAAAACTAACTATTTATTATCATAAGAGTTTGAAGAAAAGGTTTACACATAAGCACACTGAAGTTGAACAAACATAGTCAAAGAAAATACAGTACACCTAGTTATATAATCCTAACAGAACATAGTTCTGCAAAATTGGGTAAATAGCTCTTCAATATTCGAGGTGAAGACCCGTCCTAGTCATTGCGGTTTAGGGGTAGACGACTGATGTCTAGATAAGCAATCTTTGATCATGTGGCCCGGCTACCCACACCTGAAACATACATTTTGTTCTGCTAAACAAGGTCTACCTCCATGAGCCTTTCCACGCTTAGAGCATACTTGCCCTGCACTTGGCACCTGAAATGGTTTATCCCCACGTCCATTAGATTGACGCAGCTTCTTTGGTGGTGAGGCATATTCAAGTTCCTGGTTTTCAGGTGCAGGCCTCTTTCCATGAGTATCAGACTGGGAATTCTCCAATTTTTTGTTATAATCTTCCACAAGTCTGCACTTGTTTACCAAAGTAGGAAAATCCCTGATCTCCATAGGGCCTATTGTGGCGAGGATATCTTCCCTCAATCTGCCTTCAAATTTGACACACTTCCACGCCTCATCTGGATTTTGCTGATAGATCATGTAAAACTTACATAACTCCTCAAACTTAGCGATGTACTTTGACATGCTATTGCTTCCCTGGCAGAGTTGCATAAATTCCAACTCCTTGGCATTCCGAACTGATGGGGGAAAGTATTTTTGGTAAAAAGCGTCCTTGAACACAATCCAAGTGATCTCCGTTTGGGATTCTTCTAATAGCTGTTTCACACCATTCCACCAGAATTCTGCGTCTGCTTCGAGCATATAAGTGGCAAATGCTACTTTCTGGCAATCTGTACAATCCAAAACAGAGAAACCTTTTCCATCGCCTTAATCCATTCGTCAGCCTTGTCAGGGTTGAAAGCTCCTCTAAAGCTAGGTGGGTTTGCTTTTCTGAATTCCACAAACTTGAGGTATTCCAGATCTAATCCTAGGCCATGTGGATTTCCTACATGGCTGGCCTCGGGCCGCCTACCCAATTGGTCCATCATTTGATGAGCTGCAGTGGCTTGCTCTCGCATGGCGAGCCATTTCACGCATCATGTCCATAAAATTAGCAGGATCTTCTGAAGTGGTACAGTTCGTGGCCTACCACGTCCTCTGGAAGCCATTAGTTCCTAATCACATGCAACAAAGCATTGAGTTGATCAGGCTCAACAATAGGTTAAGTGTGATAGCAACAAATATCATTCATGCTAGGGCAGTCATGCATATCTAATTCCCTATATCTTATCTGAACAGATAAGATTTGTCACATGACATTTTCTAAGAATTCCAGAGTGCACTGGAAACATAGTCAGTCCAAATCCTCAAGTTCGGGGAGGATCGAACTGCACTGATACCATTAATGTAACACCCTCCCAAGTACAGTACTATGCTTAAGTCATAATACCATACCCTGGGGTTATTACTGTTACCTGAGTGGACCTTGTCTGACAGCAACTTCAGCCATCTTCGAAAACTTTTGAAACTATTTGGAGACAACACGGAAATAGGAGTGAGAGTTATAAATTCTCAGTAGGATTCTCTAATTATCATACATAATGTCATCGCTGTTATCTCCAGTTTGCTTCGATTTATTTTGAAAAAGGTGAGCATGCTATACAAACTATTTAATTTTACATTTCGAAATATATATATATTATTCGAAGCAAAATTCATTTTACTCACACACTTAGCATTTGGAAGAACCCATAAAAATCAATTCAAATATGATATCATAAATAATAACTGTAGCATATTAAAACACACATAGCATCAATATACTGGGAACATAACATCTGCACATAACTTTACTCGTACTTAAATTTATGTATATACATAAAATTTACTTCTCTTTCTTCATCTTTCTTTTTCATCATAAAATCCTTACATGCCACATTCCAGAGTATGATCGTCATGTCATACCCCATTAGAGCGTGATCGCCATGTCACGTTCCTTAGGGAATATGGGATCTTCCTTTGGTACTTACACTAGCTGGGTCATGCCATGCCTCATGTAAGTTCTGTCCCCGATACTCATACTAGTTGTGTCGATGCCATGCCCCATGTGAGTGGGGTGCTTGCATATATTTTAAATCTTTGGTCTTTAGTCTTTAGCCTTTACTTGGCACATCCAAGCTTTACGTATCGCCATCCGTAGGATGCTTTTACTACCCTTGGGTAGCCTGGCCTTAGAGTGAGCTCGTCAGCTTCACCCATGACCGTCGTCACACCAACTCACCCACAAGGGGATTCACGTGCCTCTAGTCTTGGAGGGATCTCATTCTGGTCACGTGCCTTTAATTGAAGGGATCTCTTCTGGTTACGTGTCTCCAAAGTGAGGGATCTCATCTGACCACGTGCCTTCAAGGTAGAGGGTAGCTGCCTTCACAGGGAGGGATTCAATGTGCAACTGCCTCCAGGTGAAGGGATTCACGTTTTATCATTTAACTACCTTCGCAGGAAGGGACCTCATTTAACTGCCTCCGAGTGAAGGGATTTACATTCATTATACTCATGCTTTGTCATCCTCATACATGGTCATGCATAGGCATGCTGAATGTACTCATACATATGCTTCATTTATTTTCATGTATCATTGCACACATGATCTTCACGTGTATATTCATAACACATAAAGGCCCGTAGCCTCTTTACCATTCTACCGGCACTCATGCATATACTACATCATTTATCCTCATATACCTCATATCATACTTGTGTCATTCTTGAATATAGAGTCTCCATATATTCACACTTAGATTCATCCTTGAATATAAACATTCATAGATTTCTGCCATAAATTCGGCAGCATAACGGATCAGATCCCTTTCCCCATGAATAGTGCCAGTTCTCACAGACAATTCAGTCATAACAGTATAATCAATCTAACATATCTATCCATGTAAAACTTGCAACTATCAACTTTAACCTTATATGTCCACTAACACTTGTGAAATCATCAATTGGGTCACTTCTGCCAATCTATTCAATTCTGCCCGAATTTTGTATAATCCACCTTTATTTCTATTCAACTCATTTAAATCTGAATTTTGGATATGTCATAGCTCTACATGTCTACTTTCTAACCTCTTTGGTCCCATATCATTTTGATTTATATAACTCAAGATATTTAACTTTTGCCTCAGCCTATTTGGTCACTGGCCTGAATTACACTCCTAGAGGCATAATTTCACTAAAAATCAAAACTAAGCTCAAATCATACGAAATTGGTCTCATATTGAAACTAACAGGACAACCTTTCATTTGCCATAAGTTTCATTCGATTTGCTTTAGTACAGCTTGAGTTATAAGTCCTGAAATTTCACCTTTCTGAACTACTCTGTCTTGGCTCGGTTTGGATAGTGGGTAACTTCCTCGAATCACTGGGATCAATGGGGATCATAACAAACAAAATTTTATATTCGGATGTTCCCATATGTGTAAGCTTTCTAACAAAGTTCGTGTCACTCAATTTGGATTAGTATAGGGCGAGTTACACCCTCCTCAAGTCACACTGCTCGGGTGAAAGTCCTGATTCCTAGGTTAACCTTCAAAAATTCATATCTCTCTCAATACTGATCCAAAAACCTTATATGATATATGTATAGAACACCCTGAATGTCTACTTTCATCTAAAAATAGTTTCATCAGATTTGACTGATTGTAGGCGGAGCCGTACACTCCGCCATACGGACTGCCGAGGACTCTTCACCCAGACAGCATCCCAGTCCTCCATTCCTTCTAGTTTTCTCCTTCTAACTCTAATTTTAGCTCAAGATTTCATATTAATCCTACCATAATCCCTCATAATACATCAAATAATCTATCAAATACATGAAGAAGAGTACAATTTCATTGTAATCATAGTGCAAGTAATTCAAGAACAGAATGGAATCCTACCTCTTTGGAGTGTGATTTGAGCTATGTGTTGAAGCTTGAGTTGTTAGAACCTTGTTAAGCTTGAAGGAATGATGGAGTTGGGTGAGTGGAGAAGAGAAAAGAGAGCTGAACCAGAGAGAAGGCAACGTAAAGATAAGGTTGAAGAAGAGAAAGAAATGAGTTTATAAGCTTGAGGTGGTGGTTAACTTGGAGGGCTTTGATTGGCCTAGAAACACAAGACTGAATTTTAGCCAACCTTCCCCTCAAATTGCTCTCCACGTCGTCTTCTTTCTGTGGCAAAATTGCTCTCCACGTCGCCCTCTTTCTGTGGCAAAATTGCTCTCCATGTCGCCCAAAAGTGGAACTCGTTTCCCCTGTATTCTAAAGTCGGAACTCGTCTCTTTTCTGTGTAAAGTCAGAACTCGTCCCATCTTGTTGGTGACTTGAGGAAATCTTGTCTGGTTGATTTGAAACTTGGAAGTAAGGTCGGAGGTCGGAAGTCATGCAGCTTACAATCACCTAATCTCAGAACTCCCATTCAAACTCAGGAATATTAGTGCTCGGAATAAACTCGGATATCGAAACTCGTGTATGACTTGGAAATCAACTCAAAGATTCGAACTCATGTCCATTGGGTCCAACTCTAAAACCGGAACTCGTTACATTCAAATCCAAGGTCGGTACTTGTACCATTGTATTAAAGTATCAACTTGGAGTCAAGTTGGAAGTCGGAACGAGGATTGTTAAGGTCGGAACTTGTGAATTTGGAGTCACAATATGAAGCCCAAATACTTAAACTCGAAAGTCAAAATTTATATACAGTATATTCGAGACTCTAAATCGGAGGTTGGAACTCGCGTATATCTTGCTTGTAACTTGGAGATAAATTATGAGATCGGAAATAGGGTCCGTTTTCTTTTGAGGTGTGAAGTCGAATATCAAGAATCACTCCATGTTGTTCGGACTTGGTTAAACTCGGAAGTCGTGGAAATAATCCAATTGAAGTCGGAAGTCGTAGACTAACGTGAGCCGAACTCAGAAATCGGAAATTGTCCATATTATGTGAAATTCGAAGATGAAGTCAGAAATGGGAATTGATCAAACTTGAAGGTGAAGTTGGATGTCCGTTGTTGAAGTCGCATAACGTCAGAAATCGGGAAATTCAAGCCAGTTCATTGTTAAGTCGGAAATCGGAATATTTGGGTAATGAGGTCGGAAATCGAGACGTTACAGTATAATTGATTGATAATGTAAAAAAATTTACACTAATAGTGTAGCAAAATTAATTTCAGTAAAAAATGAGATTAATTTTGATGTATTATCACTGTAAAAGAGTTTTATATTATTATCCAATCAGATATTTCTATTTGTAGCACTTTTAAGATAGTAGATAGTTAAGTCAAATACTTTTGTTGAAATGGTAATATATAATTGAATATTTGTGTAAAACTTTTTTATGTTGATAGTGCTTCAAAATTAACTTCATGAAAAACACCTACTTTCTAAAGAGTTATGTTATTTGAACATATGAAGTGTGAGGTAACGTACCAACTCACACTTCATCCACCATTTTATTCCTGGATGGGGTGTGGGTCTGGTCTAAGTGGGGTCCATATCTTATATGTTCAAATAACATTTTTCATTTCTAAATCTAATCCAACCCTAATCCATCTACTAATGTAATATTTTAGAAGTATAACCTAAAAAGTTTTGCCAAATAGCATATTCTTGGCCTCCTTGCTTAAAATTCTACCAAAAAAAAAAAAAAAAGCTATTTACGACAAGTTATTTTGATTGATTGTCACTTTCCACTATCTGTTGGTCCCACTATTTCCACTACATGCTCTGTCTTCAAGAGCCTATTATCTAATAAATGTAACCACCACTTTTACCAATCAATCAATTTGAATAAAAAAATAATTAAATCTAGTAATATAATATTTCAATAGCATAACTTAAAAAGTTTTGCTAAGTGGCAGCTTCTTGACCTCTTTCTTTAAAATTCTACCTAAAAAACAAAAAATTCTATTTATGGCAAGTTATTTTAATTGGTTGTCACTCTTCATTATCTATTGGTCTAACTATTCCCATTACTTGCACAATCTTCAAGATCTGATTAACCAAGAAATGTAACCACCACTTTTACCAATCAATTAATTTGAATTAAAAAATAATAAAATTGAAGATAATTTGGTAATAAGCTAATATTTAGGAATTTGGTTTGCGTCTATAAATATTTTGTAGAAAAGTAAACGAAGATATGCAATGGTTGATTTATTGGCTTATTGCCAACGACAATTGTTTTTATACTGATATATAATTTGTATTTTCTATTACTATTACATTTATATAAATAATACTATATATAATATATGTCGTAAAAAAATAATAACAATTTGAAAAACATAAATAAATATTTATACTTTTTTTTAAAAAAAAAATTTACAAAATGCACAAACAAATATCGGTATCATCCATGTACGAACTGTATTTAATCAATTTCTTTTAGTATTTATTTCGAGCATGTGAGTTGTACATGATTGTATATTTATTTTTATATTTAATGTTGAATATATATTATCAAAGGTTTAGTTCGAATTAATAGTTATTAGGAGAATGACTAAAGGGAAGGGAAAAGAGTGTAACAAAGTTTCAAGTAAAGATAGTGGAGAGAATTGGAATAATTTTCTTTAGTTACAAACATTTTTAGTTATAATAAGAAAATAATTTCTGCATTAATTTCTAATTTTGATTTTAAAATTAGGGAAAAAATTCTTATAAATAAATTTATTTTTGATAATGGGTTGTTATACAAAATAAATTATATGAATTTATACAAACTTTTAAACTAAATTATTCTTAATAATAATTTAACTATTGAACTTTTCATTTCCAAATTTAATTCATTACATACATTATAAGCACAAGATTTTGAAAACAAATAACTCTCCATAAAAAAAAAAAAACTCTTTTTTAATGAGTATGGGTTTAAAGAATTTTTTTAAATTAAGTTTTTAGGGAGCTGAAGATTTGGTAGGGAAAAACAAATGAGATAATTTTACTTTATTTTCAGTTGTTCAATGATGTGGCTTCGACAAGTATATCGAGTTGTACAAGTAATAAAGTAGTGAGAAGATATCATTCCTTCAAGGATAGTTCAAGTACCAAAGTTAGCTAATTGGATATCAAGTTGAGCAGTTAAAGTAATAAAAGAGAACGAGGAAAAAAAAACACAAAATGAGCAATTCTGAGAACTAAATAAACTAAGAATTTAATTTAAATACATTAACAGTGTAAAACAGTTTTACACTGTCAGCCAATAGAAATAGTGAAAAATACCAACTCACACAAATAACTATCCATTATAATAAGGGACCCATCATGATTTCTCACTTTTTCCTATTTCTATTAGTTGACAGTATAAAACAATTTTATACTATCAATGCATATCAATTAAACTTATAAACTAAACTATTTTGGACTAGACTCAATGACAAAAGGTGTTAGGGATACTAAATTCATATACTCGTTAATGTTATTATCTTGAAAATTAGTGAAAATGTTCCAGAAGGCATGTAAATTCAACATCAAGCCATCACATAGCAAAGCCCCTAATATGATTCTAAATTAATGTAAAACTACTACCTAATATGCATGTAAGTCCTAAAAACTATATGAAAAATACTAACAAATATAACTCTCATTAGAGAGTTATCATTCCAACATCACTTAAAAATATTTTTCACTATTTTTTTAAATGAAAATTCTAAAATTATACTTTTAAATTCTACACTAATTTTATTTTGTATGTTTTTAATTACTTTTAATTTTTTTAATTCTATACTATATGATTGAATTATGCTTTTAAAAAAATACTTTCAAGAATATATCTACATTATTTTCTATAAAATTTCTTATTTTATTTAACAATAAATATGCAATTATTTTTTTATTTTTTCTATATATTTCTATAAAGATGTATATATTATTATATAATACCAAGAACTAATTATAGTATATATGGGCTTAAATTTTTTATAGAATACGATTAAATTTAAATTTAAAAGGATAGGGAAATGATTATTTTGAATTTTTCAATTATTAAATTTTTACTAAAATTTTACAAGAACGTATATTACATAAAATTTTAGATTTTAATATTAAAATATATTCTTTTTAGGTTGGTTTTTGGAGAGAAAAATGAAATAAATTTTATAATAAAGGGGTAAAAATGTTAAATGGAATTGATTTTTTATTTTGATATAAAAAATGGAATAAAGAATTTTCATATAGAATATATTAGAATTTTAATAGAAAGCTATTATATTAAATAATTTATTCAAATCTTGTTTAAAATAATTAATTTATTCAATAAAAATTTTTACAACTACTTTTTATTCATATAAATATTTTATTTTACATAATTTTAATTAAATAATATTTAAAATTGATTTATATGATCATAGTTTATTAATTTTTTTGTATTTTATTATACTTATATAATAAAATAGAATAACAACAAAGAATTATTATATCAAATTATATTATATATATTTTTTACAATTTATTCCTCTACATTCCACAGGTTAAATACACTAGTATGCAATATCCCCACTCCTCATCGTCTTCAACCTCTTCCTCAATCGTTGCTTGCCTTAATCTCTTTAGCTTCATGCCCCTTTTCTTTTTTGCTCTTCCCTCACCTGGCGTCTCGCATCCTAGCCACCCCTTGTGCTAGCCCCATGACCAGCAACCTCCAAGCGCCTCACAAACTTGCATTCACTTGCAAGCCCCAACCCACATTTCATCTTCTTAGATTCGTCATTTGCATCTAGCCAAGCCATTCACATTCACAAACACATATCCACTCACAAGCCCCACCACCACCCGGGTCCATCATTCGCGATGAGCCTATACCTCTTGTTCTCGTCCGCCATCGGTGACCACCACTGATATCTACCCGCTGTTGTTGCATGACTTCTTGTAACACCCTACTAATTTAATGTTATACTTAAGTCATAGCATGAAATTAGTTAGTCTGTGTTACCGTGTTAATATTCTGCTTAAATTTCGTGATTAGTATTACACAACAGTCGAAAACGGCACGCTGCTATACTACGAGCATAACGAAACTCAACATAATACTACAATAGATAAGAAATAGTATAATAACATCAACTGTATACATACATGTATATTTACAAGTTAGAAGTCATTGCTGCAGTCTATATGTCTATATTAAAAATAGATGAAACAAAGGAACAGCAAAATTCCTATTGCTAAAAAGCAGAGGCAGAAATGGCAGAAGCAGGCTATGTACAACGAGCCCAACTCGGAGTCATGGTGAAGCTGCAGGTCTGGGATCTCAATGGAAAGAGTGGCCATGGAGTCCATCGCCAACGTTTGAGAATGATGCGGAAAATATAGAACGAGGTGAGAATTTCAAGAAATTCTCAGTAGGGTTGTGTTTGGTGGTTATCTGTCGTCACATGCATTCTCAGTTGCCTCAGGTTTTATTTAATTATAAAAACATGTGTTTCAAGCTAGTTGTCCGTTTTATTGAGTTTAAGAAAAAGTCTGGTCCAAGGCAAGGTTCAGTTTTATTTTAGTCGACATAGGAAACATAATAGCTCACTAATAAGATTCCACATAATAGTAACAGAATAAATAAATAAATAAACAGCAGTAAATAAACTTAATAGACGCTGCATCCATCTTGACATAATTATTTCATGTAACCATGCATTCATGCAATCATGCAAACTTAATCATGAACCTTTCTTCATAAGTCTTTCCATTACTTTTCATCATTTTCCATATCTTTTCATCTTTTTCCATCTCTTGGTCCCCTAGGAGTTCTTGGCCATTTAGACTTCTGGGTAATAGTCTGCTTTTCAGGATCGAGCTCGTTCCTATACAGAAATGTCGGGTTTACTTTCCCCGACCTTCCCACCGATCTATTCCCCTTAACTTCTTATCCGGGGCTGGCCCAAGTAGCATGGAACTTTCATAGTACATAATCCTTACCATAACTTTAATAGCTTTCTTAAACATGCATATGCATTAACCTGTAATTCATAACTTATGCATGGGTTCTACTGAAATTTCAGCAGCATAACGGAACGTGTCCGCTTCCCTCTGAATAGTGCCAGCACATCAGGACATCAATTTATCATAAAGGTTACAACATTTCACATAAGCTTCAATATTGAACTCATAATAGCATTGAACTTATTAAGGCAGAGTTTCTGCCTCAGCATAGTTAACCAACCCGATTTTTATAATTCAAGCCATAATTTCTATTTAACTCATTTGGATCTCAAATTTGGATATGTTAAAGAGTTATGTGTTTATTTTCTAACCTCTTTGGTCCCATCTAATTTTGATATCCATAGCTTAAGATATTTAGATTTTTCCTCGGCCTGCCTAGTGGCTAGCTAGAATCAGACACTTAAAAGTAAAAATCCACTAAAAATCGAAAACTGACTCAAATGATACGAAATTGGACTCATATTAAAGCTAACAGGGTAAAGTTTCATTTGCAAAAAGTTCCATTCCATTTGGCTTAGTAGAGCTCGAGTTGTAGGCCCCGAATTCTGACCTTCCTAACCTGCCCTGTTCTGGCCCGGTTTGGACATAGGGCAACTTCCTTGGGTCATTGGAAGCAACTGGGACCTTATCTAATTCTGAAATTTTTATGGGACATTCTTCTATGTGTAAGCTTTCTAAAAAAGTTAGTTTCACTCATTTCCAAGTAATGTAGGCCTAGTTCTATCCTAAAAAACCTAGTCTGCCCAGATTCAGAGTCAAAACCCTAGGTTGAAATTCAAAAATTCATAACTCCCTCAATCCTAATCCAAAAGTCTTATATGATATATCTATGGAAAGATCTGGATGTCTAATTTCATTTAAAATTGGTTTCATCAAATTTAATGGGCTGTAGATGGAGCCGTACACTCCGTCATACGGACTGCCGAGGGTTTTTGGTTCTACCACCCATCAACTCTTCTTATTTTCACTCTTTCTTGGTTCCAATTCGGTTTTAATCAAACAAACAGCCCAAAACCAATCGCATATCATCATAATCATTCATTTAACACATCAAAGATCATGAAAATAATCCAAGCTCAACCAGCCAAGACCACAGAATTGATGAAAGAATAGAACTCCTACCTTTATTCTAGGTGATTTTGCTGGATTTTTGAGGTCTTGGATGAGTAGAGCTTGATGTTGGCTGGAGTTATGTGTGTGAAGAAAAGAGAAAGAGAGCTAAAAGAAGAGGAGAAAAGTGGCGCAAGAAGAGGTTTGAATGGGTGTTAAAGGGTGGAAAAATTCTGATTACTTTCAGTGGTTTTTCTTGAAATTTGGTTGGCTTAGAATGCTTGGCTGAAATTCAGCCAAACTTCTCCATGGAGTGTGGCCAAAGTGGCGCCACATTTGGTGCTAAGTGGCTGAGTTATCAGCCACTCAAGGTAGGGTAAAAGAATTGAATTCCTATTGGTTCGGTTTCGATAGTTTAAAATACCGAAATTTTACCGATTTCCTTTAAATCGGTAAATCGATTTTTAATAAAATTTTATGAGATCTCCAATATTTCTAACTTAATCCTCTCATATCTAAACTCAAGTAATTGCTAATCAATTGAGTCTAAATAATTGTTTAACCGAATTTTAATTATTCTCAATTATTCGATAAAACCGAATAATTACGTGAAAAAAAATGGTGGATGTTACACTTCTCCTCTTCAATGCCTTCCTCTTTTCTTTTTTCTTTTTTTCCTTTTTTTTTTCTCCCTTTAGGATATGGAATGAGAAGTGAATAAGGTGGCGAGGGTGGGAAATGACGAGGTACACCCCACCGTAGCACTGTGTAGGTTCCATTTTTCACTTACCTAGAAGGCCTAATATTTCAATATTTTACTCTTTATACATCAATTTGGCTAAATTAAGTCAAAATAAAATGGCATATTATCATTTCTTTTATGAAACATCATGTCGACTGTAAAAAGTTGTTTGCCACAAAACTTCGTATCAAGGTTATGTCAATGTCAGCTTAACCTCTATAACTTCCAAGTTCTGCAGATGCAGCTCATTTGTTTGTTGTAATAAAAATATTGTTTCACTATTGTAGTTCAAGATTTGTATTTTTCATAATAATTTTTATTTAATTTTATGTGTTGTCTCATAGTTGTCTTGTATCTTATAATGTTTAAATTTGCCGTATTTTGTGTCCATATATAGTTGTGTTGTTTTAAACCTTGCCATATTCTATGTCCATATTGTATTATATTCATGTCTCGTTGTATCCATACTTTGTAACACCCTAATAAACCCATACTATGCTTAAGTCATATTACGGCGTTTTATTAGTTGTTACTTATGCTCGTGAAAAACTAAACTTCACTTGAAATTAAATTATGCGGAAAATACGGTAAGGTTTTTATTTTTTTGAAATACATCGTCTCTTTGCAGCGTTTTGTAAAGTAAAGCCTTGCGCGAGAAGACAGATAAAGAAAGAGCGTGTTGCATAAGATATATAACCTAACATCATAAAACAAGAGAAAGATAAATAAATAGTGATTCACAAATACATTGTAGTAAATAGCTAACCATTACATTCATATGAGTTCATAATATATATATATATATATATATATACATACATATATATTAGCACTACATCAAAAGAGGCTCATGGTCGTGCCATGATCCAAATACTAGATACAAACTAAAATTGACATCATTCGTCACAAAAGAAATGAATGAAGATGCAGAGCTACGGCGACTACAAGTCCACATCAGCAATTGTCTGACATCCCAAGTTATACGCCCGCTCACAGTGTCGGGGATCCATGCTCTGCTCCACCAGATGCGCTATCGAGATTTGGTGATGATATGGAAGAATAACTAGGGTGAGAAATGGAATTTCTCAGTAGGACTCGAACCCGACACGAAAGTGTCATCGTCATCGTCCCAGCCACTTCGGTTTTATTAATAAAAATAGTGAGCATGCATAAGGTTCAATTCTTGGATTTTTCGAAATCATGAATATCCGAAGCGGATTCTGTAACACCCTAGTAGTTCCATTCTATGCTTAAGTCATATTGTGGAATTACTAGTTGCTACTTTTGCTCGCGGAACTATCATTACCTTTTAGAAATTACTTTATACCGAAAATACGGGTAAAATTTTTTCTACAAAACAAGTAAACCATTTTTGAAATCGAGAGCCATGAGCGCATCGTGAACATATAAAGTAACACCGCTATCCCATACATATATCGCATTTAACAAGCATAGAGACCATAAGAGTAACCACAATTCTTAGAATAATGTAACATTCATTCCACGGCCAACCATGATAATACAATAAGAGTCGTACCAGTTCATACATAAGATAATAATGGGTCCGATATCTATCGTCGGCCCTACACAAAAGCCTACCAATACATAATAAAAGGAAATACATCAGAGAATCCTACTACCCAAGCATGCCACATAACAGAATGATAACCCTATAACTACTACCAAAAGGGGGCTATCCTCGTGCTCGGCTCCGCATGCAGTCGTAACATCAAGCATCTGGCGGGAGGAAACCGTTCCCATATCCACCGGGAGAAGTACTACCACGTCCCCCTCCTCGAGCACGTCCTCGCCCACGGGGCACAGCGCGGGTACGAATGAACCCACGCCCGCGAACCGGGGGTGAAAATGGGCCAGCAGATGAAGCAGAAGAATCAGAAGATAGACGAATCACTGAAGGCTGCGACGAACCCGAACGGTGAGAACCCCCAGAATGAGTCGGATAGATGGGCTCGGATGGATCGGTCTCCACATGGAAGCTCGGATAAGACGGCTCCGAGGGATCGGAATCCAGTGAAATAGTCGGAGTCAAACGGGTATCCGAGTCAATCTCATCATCATCGATGGGGTATCTCGGTGGGCTGAAAGTAGGGCGGATGTCATCGATAGTAACCTTGCCGAATGGCTGATGTGGTCGGAAAACTGGGCTCATCACAGGAGTCTAAAACTAGCGGTCGTGGAAGATATAAACCCTCATCGCTGCGCTTGCCGACAAAGATCGAGGCGTTCAAAGACCGGGTCAAAGCACCAACGCCACACCGAACTCAATGTAGATCACCACCGCGTCTGACGTCGACATCCTCTCGAAGGCGACACGAAAACGTAGGAATGAGAAATACTAAATTTCTCAATAGGATCGCGGCTAGACAAACACAGTGTCATCGTCATCGTCCCAGCCACTTCGGGTTTAATTACAAAAACGGTGGACAGATATAAGTTCAATTTTTAATGGTTTTGAAAACTTAAACCCGGAAGCGGGTTGTTTTTAAACTTAACATCATAAACACATCATCATGACTAACATCCGTACTAAAACATAGATTAACATCCATAATGCAAATGGGCCATATACTTTCATGCAAAGACACGCATCATCACAGATGTAACCATGGTCATACTTAGACTTTACTTTCATTTTTAGCACATGCTTAACATTCTTTACTTTCCTTTGAAATAGACTGCTTTTGGACATGAGCTCATTCCGTGACCGTCGTCACGCAGTACTAACCAAATCGGTGAGCCGATATTGGTTACCTCTAAGTTGGAGGGTCCTCCAAAACACCCTTGCCTCCCTTATAGAGGTTCCTTGTGGATCGCCGTCTCTCACTTCCCTTACCGAAGTGATTGAAGGGTCACGTCCCATTGATTCTTTTCTTATCTTTATACTTTACATGCATAACTCCTTGACTAGACGCATGCAATGATATGACTAAGTCCATAATTTTGACGGAAATCCGTGACATAACGGCTAGACCTGAGCTTCCCCAAAATGCCAATCATCGACATTCAACCAATAGTTCATCATATCTATATCATATCATCACACTTATCATTCAATCATGAGACAAAGCTCAATCAATCTCATCATTCATCATGCCAAGTGGCATCACACATTCATACCCTAAAGGGGTTTATAGTTGTGTTGTTCTTTGTGAAGAATATTATGAATCATCACATGATTTCCCATGATAGAATCACATAGTTAGGATATGTGTTTATAGTCTTTTAGTTACTTGGTCCTTGGATGAAAGTATGCTTTACTTAAGTACATGTCTTATGAAACACTTGTTCAAATTAATTAAATTATGTTATTGTTTCCTTTCCTTGAGATAGCGCACTTAGTGATTCCTAGGTTCATGGTATGCTTAGAGGCCCTAATCATACTACATTCCCAAGGAGTTCGAGATCCCTCTAATCCTTGGGTCATGACAACGCATAACCACATCATGAACCCAACAACACCAATGTTCACTAATCACCAAGGGTGACTTTTAACTTAGTCAAGTTGCAAAGTTTTAAACTTTTACTAATAACATACCAAGGTTTTGCCTTAAACATTATTAAAGTTGTCATTCTTTATAAATTAGTCATAAAGTCTTATTCTTTATGAAAGTAAGTGCCTTTGACATTAAGCTCTTATCTTAAGATTGGATCTTTATGAAATAATGATACAAGCTACTAGCTTTTTGAATAAAAAGTCTTGTTCTTTATAAAAGTTAACACCTTTTGCATTAGTTGGGTTCAAAGTCTAAACTTTATGAATGAAATGTTATAGAACAACATTTTTATAACTTAAAGATCTCATTCTTGAATAAAGTTTGAAACTTTGTGAAAGGTCTTTTCTTTAAGGTTTGATTTCTAAAGCCTAAAGTGACAAGATATCGTTTTTTTCTAACTCAAAAAGTTTAGACTTTCCCATGTATTCTTGTCTTCAAAACCAAACAAAATAAAACTTTATGGAAGCTTAAAAGTTGCGCCACTTTGAAGAAATCATGAAGCAAACTTTTTAAAGTCTAAAACTTTGAGAAGGTTCATAGTCTTATCAAATCATGGAAACATAGAAAGGTGAAGCTTTTCTAATCATTCACTCATCATAAAGAGAAAGGAACAACTTTAAGCTAGAGATCAATAAGAACATAGGTTTCCAAAAGAAGAAACTTAAGAACACATGAAGAACATCAAGAACATATTTTTCTAAAAGAGGAAACTTAAGAACACATGAAGAACATCAAGAACATATTTTTCTAAAAGAGGAAACTTAAGAACACATGAAGAACATCAAGAACATATATTTCCAAAAGAGGAAACTTAAGAACACATGAAGAACATCAAGAACACATTTTTCTAAAAGAGGAAATTTAAGAACACATGAAGAACATCAAGAACATATTTTTCCAAAAGAGGAAACTTAAGAACATATGAAGAATATCAAGAATATATTTTTCTAAAAGAGGAAACTTAAGAACACATGAAGAATATGAAGGATCTTCTCAAGTTTTCACTAAGAGATCTTGGTCATGAAAGACCCAAGCTCCAAGCTTTCTTGAGCAAACAAAATAAAAAAGATGAAGATCACTACCTTTCTTGAAGATGGCGCAAAAACAAAAGGAATGGAAGAAGAAGATGATGACTCCTCTTGATGATGAAGGTGGCGGTTTTGAATGAGCAAGGAGAGAACTCTTGAGTTCTCTTGAAAATGAGTCTTGTAGTGTTTTGATCTTGTCTCCAAAGACCCAAAGATGTGATCTTTGAAGGGCTTAGTGAGGAAGGTTTGGTTATGGAGGTGGAAAATGATGAAGAAGATGAAGAAGAAGAAGAAGGAATGTAGAGAGAGGTTGGAGAGTTTGAGAACTTTAGAGAGAGAATGAGAAGTTGAAAATGAAGTGAATGTGTGTGTGTGTGAGAAAGTGGCGTCCTACATTAAGGGAGGGGGAGTGAGATATTTTGCTTAATTTTGTGTTAATTAGTGATTAAGGGGACAAATGGGATGATGGGGAGACAAAGCATGGTCAAACTCTTACATAAAGTAATCTTGTCTAATGCTTTTTGCTTTTATGACATCACTCTCTACTTTATTGTCTAGTTGACTAAATTTGAATTTAATCATGTGATTAAGTGCTTATACAACTTAATTAAGGTGATTAAGCAAGAATTAGTGATTAACACACAAGAACATGATTAACAAAAATTAATCTCACGATTAAGCTTAATTAACCTTAATTAAACTCGAGTAAGCTAATTAAGGGCGATTAGTGCTTAAGTAAGCTACAGGGGCTCTAACTTGCTTAATTAGAGATTATCTAACCTCGATTAGGCATTCTCTTGACACTTCTTGTCCGAGTCAACCCCTTAATTAAGCCCTAATCTCGAAATTCCTCATTAAGTGCCTAATTAGTCAGGGTTACTACGGTAATTTAGCACGACATGAAATTGAGGATGTTACAGATTCAATTTTAACATAATCTCTAATCACTTACATCATAACATACATGGGCATAAGTATAATCATATAAAAATGCATGATTGTGCTATAAGTTTTTTCTTAACTTATTCCTTTTCTAGGGTTTGGACCGAAGTCCCTTTTCTTTTCTTAACTTGACTTTATCTTTTCACCCACTAAACATGAGTGATAATGAGCTCATACCGTGGCCGTCGCCACTATAGAATTTCGGTACTTACACTAGCTGGGTCATGCCATGCCTCATGTAAGACCTATCCCCTATACTCACACTAGCTGGGTCATGCTATGCCTCATGTGAGTCGTGGGTGAGGGAAGTGATATGTCGTTAAACTACCAAATTAAAAGCCTTTGCTTGGTTTAGGAAAAATTAGTTTAGTAATGAGCAAAGGGTCGATCCACAAGGAATTGAATTAATTTAATTATTTAGCTAAATTTAGATTCTGATTCTAATAAACTCTAAAAAGACAAAGTAACACAAAATGGGGGGGGTTGGTTGTTTCTATAAATCAAACAAAAATTATATAAAAAAAATTACACAAAAATAAAAGAAAAATAAACAAGAGCAAATGATGCTATTTTGTTGAAATCAATTAAAACTGGTTATGGGATCCCTTTTCCCCACCAAATTATATTATGCAATTAATTCTTAATTTCAGCCTCCAATTCTCCTTTTGTAGTTACCAATCTTAGGCAACGAAACATCCTACTACCTACCTTCTTTTAAATAGATTAAGGAACATCCATTAACCTATTTTAATCACTAATTGACATAGGGAACATTCACTAAGAATTAACAATTGCAACTAGAAGGACAGATTGATCTAAGTTTTGGTCTCTAACATAGGACTAAGTGACTTAGGTTATATTCTCCCTTGCATACAATCAAAACTTGACCATTAAGTTTGCACATAAGTTACTACATATGGATAAAGGATAATGAACATCATAATCCTAAATCTAGCAATCAGCCATAACATGAAATATAAGGGTGGCCAATCCAAACATGTCACATTACTACCATAATCATGAAGTGAGTAGGAGAATATAATCAACTCTCAAGAAAATAGAGGTCTGAAAATCAATTTAATTACATGATAATTTAGGGTTCAAAGTTCACCCATAACCATAAAAATAACTTAGCCTAACATTCTAAAGAAAACCATATCACAAATCTAAGAATACATGACATGAGTTAAGAAAGAAAGAAAACATGTGCAGACTAAAGGGTGAAAGCAAAGTTGCCCAAACTCTAATCTTCAGCACCTATCTCTTCTTCTTGTCCTCAATTAAATCCCTAAAGAGCAGCAAAAAGTGATGTCCACAGCTACAAGCTTGATGAAAATGTCACTTTTCCAACTCCAATATTGTAACTATGGTTTCTAAGGATGAGTGGCTGAAACCTTCTTCTCTCTCCACGAAAATTTCTCTCTCTAGCAAGAGCCAAAATGCTCATCTGTCTCTCCTCTTCCCTCTGGCTGCTGGTCTCTTGTCAAAATGTAATCTCAGCCTTCCAAATTGTAACTACTCCAAGTGTAACTCCACATTAAACTAGCTTCATAGGTTACATTCTCACAAAGCATTGGTGATTATCAGAAATAATTCTAATAATTAAGTTTTTAACAGCCTATAATTAGACAATGAAACCCCACAAATGAATTGCACTCAATTGGCCCACCATTCATTAATTAAAATGGACAGTTTCGGTTTTTTCTGGCAGCCTTGCTTCACACATAAATTTCATTGACCAAATGGACTTGGATGAGAGTAATTCGACCACCATTGGAAAGTTAACATCTTGGACTTCATTTTTGGCTTTGGAATCATCCCATTTGGGCTTATATCAAGGGAGAACTGAATTGAACAAAACTGCATTGAATGCAGTGACGGGTCAGCATTAGGCCCAACTTTGGCAGCTTCAATCTTTCTGGTCCGTTGGAATTTGTGAGTGATCTTGGTGTCAAATTAAAGCTCTGGATGTCTACTTTCATTTCCAAGTGGAATCATGTCATTTTGATTTCGGACCAAAAAGTTATGCCCTTGGAAAGACATACTGCTCATGCTGTCCAGCAGTCAATTCTTAGCATTTTCTTGAATTAGCTCCAAATTGAGTCATTTTACTCTTGTTCAGCTCAAAAATCATCCTTAAGCTTTATTTTCCTACAAAACAAAAATAGTAAATAAAAGCATTATATTTACAAGATTAAAGCTATGAACAAGCATAGAAAAGAATATGAAATAAGTGAATAAAATGCACTTATCAGGGAGCTTACTTTGGGTCATCTTCCCTTTTGAAGGATCACGCCCTTAGTTTACTTTCTCTTCTTATTAAGGCTTATGATGCAAAATATTCTGATTCTTTTCAACATTTAGGCGTTACGTATCGCCATCCCCAAATGTTGTTCCTTTATGAATCACCTCTAGGCTTTACGCATCGCCGTCCCCAGGGTGTTCATATTTATTAATTCTTTCATATATATCATTAAGCATCATATCATCAACATGTCATATTCATATCATCATCATTCATTATCATTCTTATCATCATCGTGATCATCTTCATATCATGTCATCATCATCATGATCATCATCATATCATATCATCATCATCATGTCATTGTCATTATATTGACAGATAGAGGCATACATATCACACAAAGTCTTATGAGCTTAACTTAGTAAACTTGGGTACAAGCTTTTAATTGAGATTGCCTCTTGTATAAATTTTTTTATTAGGCATAGGGCCAATTTCATCTATTATCCTTTTTGAACTTTTAAGTTGAATTATGAGGGTTTTACCAATGCTTAGTGTAAAGGTTTTAATGCCTTAGAACTTATTTCTCATTAACCTTTAAAACTTAACCATATAGTTTTACTTTTACAGTGGGGCAGTAACTTCAAAAATTCTCTATAATTTCATTTTTTATTCTTTTATTTCGAATTTTGGTATGGTTATACTTCTCTGAGTCTATTTTTAAACAAAACAAACCCCACTCAAAAATTCATTTTGTAGCTTGAGTTATGCACATTTTATTCTGACTGTTTAGACTTGAAGGTTCATCTCGGGTCAGTGACTTTTAAACATTACTGTAAACTCCTCACAAGAAATCTGCCAAAACTTTTTATAGGATGTTCCTCTATGTCTTAACTTTCTAACAAACTTGGTCCCACTCCAAAATGTTCTGTATAACTTGAGTTATGCACATTTTATTACCCACTGCTCGGACAGAAACCCATCCAGGAATAGAAAACTTTGAAAATTCATATCTCTCTCATTTTAAGGCCAAATCTCACATATTTTATGTGTGTGAAAAGCTCTTGGAGTCTATTTTCACAGAAAATTAGTTTCATTCCATTTGGAGTTATATTGAAAGAGTTATTGATCACGATATACGGACTGCCAGAATTTTCCAGCTTCCACGGTTTTGGTTTTAAGGAGTTTTCTTGTAAGAATATTAAGTCTTTTCTTCAAGTGACCATTTTACATTTCCAAAGCACTTTTATACTTTGAGATCTTGGTAAAAATCAATACTTTGAGTTCTAAAAAGTTGGGTTCAACATAAAACAAAATGCACATCCAAAGTCATTTTCCAAGAGAAGAGCAACAATCACACACAACTTATAACAAGAGCATAGCCATGAGGCCTTTAAAGCAAGTCCTAAAACCACCTAGCTATGGAGAGCTTAGGAGTTCTAGAGCTTGAAAAACATAGAAGAGAAAGGGGTTAGAGTCACTACCAAATGAGTTTCTTGAGGAGTAGAAAGAGTTGATGGGTTGGAGATGATCTTCCTCCTCCTTGAGCTTGATGATGGGGCTAAGTGAGTGTTTGTTTTGCTTCTTCAAGAACCAAAGAGGGTGGTCCTTGAAGGGCTTGTGAGTATGGTGAAAGGAAAGAGAGTTGGATGGGGTGTGAAAGTGGGAAGAAGAACAAGAGGATTAGAAGTGCAAGAGTGTTGGAATGAGACTTAGAGAGAAGTGAGAGCTTTTGCTTTGAAGTGAGAGGATGAAAGCTTGCAATTGGTGCCAAATGGGGCAAGGTGGGACGCCACTTTTGGCTAGGAGGGGGCTGGTTGCTTTGCTTCTCCAACAAGCAAGAGAGAGTAGGTGTGTCTTACTTCTTTTTCAAGCAAAAGGGCTAGGAACCTTGGGGTAAAAGAGTGGGTTGTGTTTTCTTTGAGTCTTGACACTTGGGTAAAGACCATGTAGTGTTTTCTCAAGTGGTTAAAAGAATGACCACTCTTGGGATTGGCTTGGGTGGATATGATCACTCCAAGTGTCACAATCTTAAGGGAGAAGAGTACATCTCTTAGCTTGACTCAAGGAATACTACTAACATAGATTCTTGATCTAAGGGTGCATGATGAAAAGGCAAATGAATGGTTGGATTTTGCTCTTGCCCTTGGCCAAGATTTGGTGCATCAATTAGGAGAAATTTTTAAATCTTCAAAGCCATTACAATTACCTAAGTTGTTAATCAATTCGATTAGTTAAATTGCTCTTTAATCGATTTCGGTTAATTACATCTTTAAGACGTTTTTCCTCTTAAAAGAATTGATCTTATGAATTATGTAATTAGGGTTTAGAATTAATCTATCTCAATTGGTAAGGTAGAACAATTGTCTTGTACTTAATTAATAAGATTGGATTAGCTTAATTATATTTCTAAGTTACGAATTAATGAGGTTCGAATAATTAGGTTTTAATTAAACCATTTAGTGCATTATGATTCAATTATTGACTTGACTCAATTCACTAAGCTCTTGCTCATCGAGGTTAGCCGATTAGTCCTCAGTTAATCGTTAACTTCTCTAATTAGCCAGGATCACTGAGCTAATTAGCTTAGACAAAAATTGGGGATGTTACATACTTCATAGCCTTTCGCTGTGTTTAGAATTAATAACATATATGACAAAGTGAAAAACATTAATAAGATATCAATTGGAATGGATTTAATTTGATATACGATTCAATTTATAAATTTATAATTCATTATAAAAATAAAATAATAGCCTTCTTTTCAGGACCAAGCTCGTTCCTATACGTGTTACCGGATTTACTTTGTCTGACTCTGACACTGACTTATTCCCCTTAAACGTATTCAGGGGTTGGCCCAAGTAAAATGGAATCATAATCATTTTAAAGTTCTCATATTCATGTATGAATATTCTTGATGTGCTTAGGATTATGCTACATAATTCATTCTCAATATACTTGTGCCAATAATCCGGCAGCATGATAGCTAGAATATAAAAGCTTCTAAAATAGACAATAAAATAATAGCCAGTCACAAAAGTAACAGTTCTAGCATAACATCAGCATAATATCAATCCATCACATAATTACCTAGTTCCTCATACTCATAATACCTTTAAAACTCAACCTCGCCCTCCTTATAAGCTCGGAACTCAGAAACTAGGGTAAAAGAGTCTAACTCAGAAATCTGGACCCAGAGACGAGTAAGTCAATTAGGTTCGAGCTTGAAGCCCGAAACATGAAAGTATGGTATGCTGATTAGGGTTCGAGCTCAGAACTCAGAACCTAAAAGTATGTGTAAGTCAACTAGGGACCCAGAACCAAGCTCTTATGCTTCTATCCAGAAACTCGGATCACGTAACCTGGACCTCGGACCTCAATTTGATCCTCCGCCATCCTACCTATACTATTGCACTTTTAGTGCAAAACCTTGACTTCAGACCATCTACCCTTGGACCTTGGAACCCGAACCTTTGATCCTGGACCCCAGAACCCGATTACAATAGGTAAAAATGATCACCCTATGACACTGAACTCGAAAACTAGGGCAAGGGAATAAGGACCTATCCAACTCAGATATCGAAGATTGGGCACAAGGGAGAAGTGACCCTTTTCTCTCTTAAACTTGGAACTCAGACAAAGGAACGAGGAGTAGTGTCTAGTAGTGCCAGGGAGTGGTGACAAGGTAAACTCAGTACCCGATTAAGGGACATGTTGAGCTCGGAGCTCGAGATCTAGAGGCGAAACTCGGAAATTGTCCTATTTTAGGGTAAATTTGGACAACAGATATGGGAAAAATCACCAAAAATCTATTTCTTATCATCTTGCCTTGAAATTTGGTATGCTTGTACTCACTTAAACCCTCTTTCAAATAAAATAAGTCCCACTCAATTTAGTTAAGAAAATCTTAAGTTTTAAGCTCTACATTGAGGCTGTCCTATTTCAACAATCATATACTTAGGGGTGAATTTGTGGAATAACTGGGAGTAATCCACTAAGGTTCTAATTCTGAAACTTTATATGCATAATCTTCTTTGTGTGAGCTTTCTAACAAAGGTGATTCAATAAATTTGAAATTGTATAGAGCAAGATATACCCATTATGCCATGCGCTGGTCAAGACTAGGGATGTTAGCTAATAGCTTACATTTAAAAAATCATAATTTTCATCCTAAGTCCAATGAACTGCAAATTTTATGGGTATACTCCCCTATGAGTGTACTTGATCCAAGATTGGTCTCACTTCAATTAGGATTTCGTAACCTGAGTTGTTGCCTATGTATTGGGCACTGCTCAATAAACGCTCTACAATAGAATTTCTATTTTGGCACTATTGTGGTTCTTCAGGATATTTCTCAACTCCAACGAAGTTTCACCACTCTTAAATCACTAGAATAAGTCTTATTTTTATCATAACAATCTCATAATAAGTAAAATCATCATGGATGAAACAAGCCTTAGTCTTCAAGAATCACAAGATAACAACATCTCTAGAAGCCTACCTTGATTCCAATGCTTTAAACCCTTCAAGTTTGATCCTTAGGTAATCTCAAGTCCATCAAAACTCCAAGATGATTACCAACCTCCTTCTTGCTCTTCTTTGACCTAATTTGTATAGCTTAAAGGAGGGAGATTTTGCTTGTATGAGGGTTACTTGGTGGTGAACAAGAAAATGTGTTGGATAATTTGAGAGGAAACAAGTAAGGTGTAAGCACATAGGTAGCTTAGAGGTAAAAAATGGAGATAGAGAGATGAAGAGGGGCTGATCAAATTTGCAAGAAGAAAAAGAGAGAAAATGATGAACTCTTTTGCATCATCTTTACTAGTCTTTGATATTTTATAAAGTGTAGATTCGAAAGGAAAATTAATTTCCTTAATTTCAACTTGTGTGGTCATCTTTTTCTCTTAAAGGTGACAATGTGGCTAATTTTTTAGCCACACATTCCAGGGTTTTTAAGAAGATATTTATATTTGCTTGTATTATAGATCCCTACCAGATTAGTTTCTCGTGTTACAAGAAATTACTAGTAAGAGTTTTTTCTCCGTCAGTAAAATATCATTATTTTATTACAAAGGAAATTTGTAATCACATCACCTTATAGTTAGCATTTCCTTATTACCTTCTTACATATCTATAATGTATCTAATAATTAATTATCTAGTAATGTTGATCATACACATTGTTACTCATGACATTACATATTCCTTGGCAATCAATCCTCCAAGAAGCATGGCGGAGTTCAGAGAAAAGGCAATAGGGTATATCAACATGGAAGAGGTTCAAGAGACGAGGAAAGCAGAAGCTCGGACAGAGAATGGACAGGCCAATCAGCTTCCAAGGGAAACTTGGTTACATTAAAGACATTGAATGTGACTTTCTCATCCTGTACCTGCAACTCTAGCTTTCATTCTTGAATGTTTGTTAGAGCCCTCACTTTAGCTAGGAAAGGTCTCCCAAGAATAAAGGGAACCTCCCTATCTTCTTCCATGTCAAGAATCACAAAATCCATTAGGAAGATGAGTTTGTCCACCTTTACTAGCATTTCTTCAATGATGCCTTTAAGATGCTTGATCGACTTGTCTACTAGCTTTAGTGATATCATGGTAGGCTTTACTTCTCCAACTCTAAGCTTCTTGAAAATACACAAAGACATTAAATTAATGCTAGCACCAAGATCACAAAGAGCTTTATTAAAATAAATGTCACTAATAGTACATAGAATAGTAAAACTCCCTGGATCCTTTAGCTTAGGGGGCAGCTTATTATGCAAAATGGGATTGCACTCCTCAGTGAGTAGGATTGTCTCATCATCTTTGATTTTTCTCTTCTATGAGAGGATCTCCTTCATAAACTTGGCATAGCTAAGCATCTGAATTAAAGCCTTCACAAAAGGTATGTTGATCTGCAGCTTCTTGAATATTGCTAAAATTTTTCCAAATTGTTTATGTTGCTGCTCCTTCTTCAATTACTTCACCTTCTATGGATAAGGGATGGGAGGGTCATAGACAGGTGGCGCCACCTATTCTAGAGCTTTTTCTTTATTTCCCGTACCCTTGCCATGCCTCATGGGGATCTTATAGTTCTTCCCCTTAGGAGTTTGCACCTCAATTTTAGCAAATGGTTCTTCTTCTTCTGGCTTCTCAGGTTCTCCTAGCTTTTTTTTACTCCTTAGGATAATTAACTAGACTTGTTCTCTTGGATTTTTCATTGTGCTGCTAGGCAAAGAATCTTGTGGTCTCTTAGCAAGTTGTTAGGATATTTGCCCTAACTAAGTCTCAATATTCCTGATAGAAGCCTCCTGGTTCTTGAAAGTATCACACTACTTGAATTGTGCTTAAATTTTGTCCACAAAATTAGAATGGATCTACATGAATTGCTAGAACATGTCTTCCAAGCTAGGCCTCTTCTCTTGGACAAGTGGGTTGTATGAGTGCCTAGGTGCACCTTGATTCCCATGGTACTGATCGGAGTGGGCATGATCTCTGGAGCATAGTTGTTGGAATGGAAGTTGTGCCTCAGCATTCATGTAATTGACCCATTCATCTGAGGTGGGCTCTGTAGTGCATTATCCATTCGGATGATTCCCATGGCGGAAATCATAACATAAGACTAGTGTTGGTGAGGTGTTGCTAAGCATATCCAATTACTTTTGAATGATTGCATTTTGGACAGAAAAGGCTTACATCTAGGCTAAGATGGTAGTGGTGGTGTCTGTTAGCTCCAATGCCCTTCAGAGATCGCTCTATGGTTGTGAACCAAAATGAGTTTTAAGGTTTTGATACATATGAAATTAGAGTTTAAGTTAATCTTTTTGTACTTGAATGATTTGTATCTAGAAATATTTTCTTTCGTGAAAAAAGATCATAATCGTATGCATTATCTGATTAAGAATCAACAAAGCTGTGTTGTCCATCGTTCTTTTACTTGAAATACTTGATATGGAATATATGCTTTGTATACTTCTTGAGTTCTCTTGAAAGAAACAGAAAGAAAAGTTCAGAAGAATGAAACTGCAACACTAGAAGGGAAAATTGTGCCTCAAGAACAAACATTGTTCAACCGAAAAGATGATCTTGTCAAGAAGGGAAATCTCCAGAGACATGCTTCTCATGAAGTATTACACCTTCAAAGCTTCCTCTGTATGCTTCATAGATAAATTCAAAAAGTCAATAAGATGATTTGGCAAAATGCAAAAGAGGTGCTGATAAGTTTGAATAGTTGGCAAACCAACAAACGGCTACTTTTCTACTTCTGTGTAAATAGGAAAAGGAAGGCTATTTCTTCTCTATCCAGTCATAGACCAATAAACCAAAAAGATTCTCAAAGATCAAGGCTTGCAGGCTTCAACGTTCATATTTCGAAGTCTATGTAAGGCTAGAAGTCGAAGAAAGAAGAGTTAGACTATTGTATGTTTCTTATGTAAAAAGAGCTTCCTTATTTCATCCTCCTCAACCGTCAAAAAGCATAAGAAAGATACTTATTGTAACTTCAGACAAAAAGGAAATCTTCTTTATTGTTCTGTATTAGATAATATTCTCTCTTTTAAAATTTAGAGAAGTCACACATACTGAGCTTTATTGTTTATTCTCTATCAAGAGAGTTAGTGTGTGTTTAAGCAAGAAACCACATTATTTGTAAAAATTGTATTTGGACCCAGTTGCGGTCAGTGTGAGTTTGGAGAGGCTAGGAAAATACTACTTATTTGTAAAGCTTGGAAAGGCTTGGAAAAAGACTACTCACTTGTAAGAAGCTTGGAGAAGCTTGGACAAAGAATACTCGTGGATTATAAAATCTCAACAAAGAGTTGGGAACTAGAAGCAGGCAAGTGGTTTGGCCGACTCAGTATAAAAATCCCTCGTGTGATTTTTCTATCTCTTATCTTGTTACTTAGTTTTATCACATAAGTTCATTTCTGTTTAAACTTTATCTGAAACAAAATCTATTTCCACTTTATATAGAGTAAACTGTTTTATAAACTAACATAATCGCTTTCGTAATCCATGTCTTGAACTTGAGATAAATTTGTTTTATTAAAGTTTTTCAGATTACAAAGTATCTCGAAAGCACGATTTAATCCCCCTTCTCATGCTATCCCATCCAATAGTGTTAACCTTTAGGACTTCCCACTTCTGAGTTCTCTCACTAGGTCTCTAATAGTTGTTACTTGTCATCACTTCAAATAACTCCCAGGACTACTCTAGTGTCTTCTTATTCAGAAAGTCACCAACTACTGCATCAACTATAATTTGGGTGGACATTAGGAGACCATTATAAAATGTCTGAATTTGCATCCAGAGTGGGATGCTATGATATGGACATCTAGCTAACAGCTCCTTATACCTCTTCCAAGCCTCATAAAAAGATTCTCCATCCGCCTAAGTAAAGGAGGTAATGTCATTCCTCATCTTGGTAGACTTGGCTAGAAGGAAGCATTTCTCCAAAATTTTTCTGGCCACCATCTCCCAAGTAGTGAGTGTTCCTTGAGGTAGAGAGTTCAACTAGGCTCTAGCTTTGTCCCTCAATGAAAACTGAAATAGCCTTAGTCGAATAGCATTATCTGTGGCACCGTTAATTTTTATGGTGTCACATATCTCTAGAAAAGTGCTAAGGTGCTCATTGAGATCCTTACTAGGCAATCCAGCAAATTGATAGTTTTGCTACACGAACTGAATCAATGATGTCTTCAGCTCAAAGTTATTTGATATGACTAGCGGCCTTACAATGCTGGACGAACCCCTCGGAGAGTGCGTGTCAAGTAATTCTTCATGGCTCTGTCATTCTGCTCATTTTCATTAGCCATGGTAGCCTCTTGAAATTCTTCAACTACTTTTCGATCTCTCTTGAGTTGATGCAAAGTACACTTGATCTCCATATCAAAGAGTAAATTTCCAATAGATTGGCTCCTTTGCATAAACTACAAAAAAGAACACAAGAACAAATGAAGGTAGGAATAAAACAAAAGCAAAATAAAAAGACAACAAAAATAAAAGTCCAATCTAGTATCCTATAAACTAAGGGTGACAAAACGAGTCTAGCCCACCGGGTTAACCTACTCAACCCACCTTTTTTGGCGAGATAGGTGACATTTTCAACCCACCAAAAAAATTTGACCTACCTGACCTGCAGGTTAAGGCCGGTCAGGGCGGGTTGAACCCGTAGGTTTTTTTTTTTTTTAAAGTTCAACCTGCCAACAGAGGAGGGCCATGTTTTTGGGTTTTGGCTTAATCTTAGCTTATGATCTATTCAGCCATTCTCCTTCCTCAAACCTTAATTTCATTTGGATCACCTACACATTGTCACTCACTTTCATTCTCTCGTCTACATCTCTCACCATCGAAAACATACACAATTACACACCAAACACAATAGCTGCTCCACCTCCAAGAGACTAAGAGTCCTATTCAACTTGGCCACTGTTCCACCTCTATCCATTTGTGGATAGCAGTGCCATAGCATAGATGGAGTAGTGCAATGGACAGCGGCAATGCAAGACAGTAAGCAGTGTTGCAGTCTTTCCTCTTTGGCAACACTGTAGCTCATGGTAGTCATGGTATCTCTGATGGTGTAGCACAAAATCAAACTAAAAATCAAAGTATCGATGAAATATATGTCATTGAGACCACTTTATTTCTGGGGTTATTAACACTTAACACATTGAGACTAATTTAGGTTAGAGAATTCCTTCCACCAGGAAAGACAAGATATTCAGTGTGTAACATCCCCGATTTCCGAGTTCCGACTTCATCTTCAAGTTTGATCAAATCCCATTCCCGACTTCATCTTCGAATTTCAGATAAATGGGATTATTTCCGAATTCCGAGTTCTTCTTGCACAATTTCCGACTTTATGTCCAGTCCGATTTCCAATTTCATCTTCAATTTTGATTATTCCTGATTCCGACTTCATGTTCTAGTTTCGAGTTAAATGGAGTGGCTTCTGAGTTCCAATATCCGACTTCGAGTTAAAGTATAGTGGGCATAATTTCCTACTTCCCGACTTAACCTTCAAGTCCAAACAATATGAACGTGATTCCCGATATCCGACTTAATATCTCAAAGATAACGTACTTGGTTTCCGAACTCATAATTTATCTCCAAGTTTCAGCAAGATGTACTCGATTTCCGACATCGAACCTCATGTTTTCAAAATAGTGTACATGGTTTCCGATCTCCGAAGTTATAGTTTAACACAATGATACAAGTACCAACCTCCAAGTTGAATGTAACGAGTTCCCACCTTAGAGTTGAACTCAATGGACATGAGTTGGAATCTTTGAGCTGATTTCCGGTCATGCGATAGTTCCGATATCCGAGATTATTCCCAGGAGTCTTCCATTTCTGTTGGTGTTCCCGAGTTTGAATAGGGAGTTCCGAGATAAGGCGATTGTAAGCTATATGACTTCCGACATCCGACCTTGCTTCCAAGCCTCGAATAAACCAAACAAGATTTCCTCAAGTCACAAATAAGATGGGATGAGTTCCGACATCCGTCTTCAGCTCTAAGTAAAATGGAACGAGTTCCAACTTTAAGCAGAATCGAGACGAGTTCCGAGTTCAGATAGAATGGAAGCGAGTCCCTCTTTTAGGATGACGTGGAGAGCAATTTGGCCACAAAAGAAGGAGACATGGCTGAACTTCAACCACGAAACTCCAACCAATCAACACCACAATTCCAACTATTCTCATGTATTTAAATCAGACTCTCCTCTTTATTTTGATCTGATTTATGTCTCCTTTTCCCCTTGTTCCAGCCTTCTTCTTCCCTTCCTCTCTCAATCTACTCTATCAAATCTCCAAGCTTTGTCAAGGCTCCATTCAATCTAAACTCAAATTCAGCAAGATCACATTCTAAAGAGGTAGGATTCTACTTCGGTTCTTGAATTATTTGCACTATGGCTGTATGAACTTGCACTCTTCTTCATGTATTGATGATATATGGGATGTATTATGATGGATTATGATAGGATTAATATGAAATCATGAGTTAGAATTATGGTTAGAAGGAGAAAAACTAGAAGGAAGGGAGGATTAGGAGGCTGCCTTGGTGAAGAGTCCACGGCAGTCTAGATGGCAGAGTGTACAGAACTGCCTATAGCGAGTTAAACTGGATGAAACTATTTTTATATGAAAGTAGACATTCAGACCTTTCCATAGATATATAATATAAGGTTATTGGACTAGTATTGAGAGAGATATGAATTTTTGAAGTTTGGCCTAGGAATCAGGACTTTCATTCGGGCAAGGTGACTTGAGGAGGGTATAACTCACCCTATATAACTCCAAATTGAGTGAAACAAACTTTGTTAGAAAGCACACACATAGGGAAACATCCCAATATGAAATTCTGAGTTTTTTATGACCCCAATTGATCCCAGTGGTTCGAGGAATTTACCCTATGTCCAAACCAAGCCAACATAGGGTAGTTCAGGAAGGTCGATTTTCAGGACTTATAACTCGAGGCATACTTAAGCAAATCAAGTGAAACTTGTTGTAAATGAAAGGTTGTCCTATTAGCTTTGATATGGCGCCAATTTTGTATGATTTGAGGTTAGTTTCGATTTTTAGTGAATTTATACTTCCAAGAGTGTAATTCGGGCCAATGACTGAATAGGCTGAGGCAAAAGTCAAATATCTTGAGTTATTTAAATCAAAATGATATGGGACTAAAGAGGTTAGAAAGTAGACATATAGAGCTATGACATATCCAAAATTCAGGTTTAAATGAGTTGAATAGAAGTAAAGGTGGATTATACAAAATTCGGGCAGAACTGAATAGAATTAACAGAGATGACCACATTGATAGTTTCACAAAGTGCTAGCAAATATATAAGGTTTGAGTTGATGGTTGCAAGTTTTGCCTTAAGAAATATGTTAGATTGATTATACTACTATGACTGATTTGTCTATGAGAGCTGGCATTATTCATGGGGAAACGGATTTGATCCGTTATGCTACCGAATTTACGGCAGAAATCTATGAGACTATGAATGTTTATATGTAAGTATGAATATGTATATGGAAACTCTATATTCAAGAATGACATAAGTATAATATGAGGTATATGAGGGTAAATGATGTAGCATATGTATGATTGCCAGTAGAATGGTAAAGGGGCTACGGGCTTTTATATGTATGTGAAGATCATGTGTGCAATGATATATGAAAATAAATGTAGCATATGTACGAGTACATTCAGCATGACTATTTTTGAGTATGCATGAGAATGAAAGAATGTGAATTTCTTGAATGTGAGTCCCTTCACTTGGAGGCAGTCATTTGAGGTCCCTCCTTGTGAAGGCAGCTAAATAAGATAATATGTGGGTCCCTTCACTTGGAGGCTGTTATTTGAGATCCCTCCCTGTGAAGGCAGTTAAATGATAAAAATATGGGTCCCTTCACACAGGCGATTACACATTGAATCGCTCTTTGTGAAGGCAGCTAAAACTTGGGTCCCTCTATATTGAAGGTACGTGGTCAGATGAGATCCCTTAGTTTTGAGGCACGTGACCAGAAGAGATCCCTTTAATTAGAGGCACGTGGCCAGAATGAGATCCCTCCAACCTAGAGGCAGTGGGTCCCCTTGTGGGTGAGTCGGTGTGACAACGATCCGCGGGTGGGTGACGAGCTCACTCCAAGGCCAGGCTACCCAAGGGCAGTAAAGGCTAAAGACTAAAGACTAAAAACTAAAGATTAAAGCATATGCAGACACCCCACTCACATGAGGCATGGCATTGACCCAGCTAGTGTGAGTATAGGGGACAGGGACAGAGCTTACATGAAGCATGGCATGACCCAGCTAGTATAAGTACTGAATGAAGGTCCCGTATTCCTAAGCAACGTGACATGGCGATCATGCTCTGATGGCGTATGACATGGCGATCATACTCTGGAATGTGGCATGTAAAGATATGATGATGAGCCTATATTCCTAAGGAACGTGACATGGCGATCACGCTCTGATGGGGTATGACATGGCGATCATACTCTGAAATATAGCATGATGATCCCACACCCTAAGGAATGTGACATGGCGATCACATTCTGATGGAGTATGTCATAGCGATCATACTCTGGGACATGGGAGGAAGATAAAGAAAGAAGAGTAAATTTTATGTACATGCATAAATTCAAGTACGAATAAAGTTATGTGCAGAAGTTATGTCTCTAGTGTAATGATGCTATTGTTTTTTATTATGTTTCAGTTATTATTACTAATATGATTTCATGAGTTGATTTTGTATGGGCTCTTCGCCCGAATGACAAGTATATGAATAAAATGAACTTTGTTTCAGATAATATAAATTTTTTTGAACTATAAAATCAAATAGTTTACATAACATGTTCACCTTTTTCATAATAAACCGAAGCAAACTGGATATAATAACGATAACATTATGTATGATATTTAGAGAATCTTATTGAGAAATTATAATTCTCACTCCTATTTCCGTGTTATCTCCAGATAGTTTAAGAAGTTCCGAAGACGGCTGAAGTTGCTATCAGATAAGGTCCGCTCAGGTAATAGTAACAACTCTAGGGTATGGTACTATGACTTAAGCACAGTACTGTACTTGGGAGGGTGTTAAATTAATGGTATCAGAGCAGTTCATCCTAATCGGACCTGGGATGGGCTGATTATGCTTCCAAGGAGGTATACTCTGGAAGTTTAGAAAGGCCGTGCTTAGGTCCTTATATGAGAAGGATATAGATGTTTGTGCATGGCAGCTCAGATGTATGTTGTAGCTTCTCTATCGCACTTGACTGCATATTAAGCCTGATCACCTCAACATGAAGTTCGGTGTATATGGAGATCTACGGCATTCAGCTGGCTTACTAGGGATGAAGGAATTTTGAGGGCAAAATTAAGCCTTCTGGCTATTCTTCATAACATCTTGCCCCTAGGATGTGATCCATTTGTTGTGAGAGATGGAAATGATGGTCTTGTTATCTTGTGAGTTTCAATATGAGGATTTCCCATATGGTCATCCATCTCCATATTACTTTTGTTCGAGCATGCTTAACTACGGAATTCTGATGATCACATTTAATCCGGCCCAAAGTATAAGGACTCTTCTGATTGCCTCTAATTTCGACATCGAAACATACCCTATGACGCCTAAGGTATAGTGCGTTAGGGTGATATGAAACTTAGCCATTGAAACTAACACACCTCTATATATTGTATTAGGACAAACCCTTAATGAGATTGGTAACACTGGTGCCCATAAAAGTGGGAAGTGGACATCAACACAATAGTTGAAGGATCTCCATGCTAACCAATTGAAGAAAGTAGAAGAGTGGCAGGGACTTCAGCTGTCCCACAATCCTTTCATTATGTGAAGTTGATTATCTTTTGAGGAGACAAGTATTGCAATAATCATTGAGAAATTCAACAAGAATGGCACGAGGTCCAATTAGCAAATAATGAAAAACGAAACAAAGTCCGCAAGAGAACTTCTTCAGTTGGTATTTAGGGCCCAAGGCACAAGTATTAGAGAATTTACTGGAAAATATAGTGCATAAATAGTCAAACACATGACAAAGAGGATGAGGAATTTGATGAGGATCGAGCGTCAGCAAACAAAGTATATTTTGGCACCTATAAGATCTAAGAGAACTCTCTGCATGGATATTGGAAAGGCATCTTGTAAGACAATACGGTAAGGGAACTCTACCACTTCAGTAAAGAGGATCTGACTTTTAACGTTGGTTTTTACATTAAATTGCCTGTATCTCAATAACTAGGAATCGAGAAGGATATCAGACTAATAGAAAGGGTCATGAGTCTTAGAACTTAATCCATAGGGTGGAAGTGACCTAAAATCCTCCTACAAGCATTAGGCACTAGACAAATTTTACCAAAAAGAAGGAGTTTTAAGATAAGGCTCCTAGTTATAATATTAAGGAAAGGCCTAAGCCCATGTTTCTAAAGAACCGTATTGGAGGCAAACTTGTTATTGCATTAAGGGTAGCTGAGAGAATAAGAATCTTGGGAAAGAATATATGGACCAGTTGGGTAGGCGGCCTGAGGCCAGCCATGGGGGAAATCCATATGGCCTAAGAGCAAACCTAGATTATCTTAAATTTGTTGAGTTTAGGAAAGCAAATCTGCCTAGTTTCCGAGGAGCTTTCGACCCAGATAAAGCCGAGGAATGGGTCAAGGCAATGGAGAAGGTCTTTTCTGTCTTGACCTACACTGATCAACAGAAAGTGGCCTTTGCTGCTTATATGTTGGAAGCGGACGCAGAGTTTTGGTAGAATGACGCGAAGAGACTGTTGGGGGAACCCTAAGTTGATATCACTTGGGATATATTCAAGGAGGCATTTTATCAGAAGTATTTTCCTGAATCTATACATAACGCTAAGGAATTGGAATTCATGAAGCTTCAACAAGGAAATATGAGTGTTTCAAGGTATATTGCGAAGTTCGAAGAACTCTGTAAATTTTCCACTATCTATCAACGCAACCCTGACAAAAACTGGAAATGCATCAAATTTGAAGGAGGATTAAATGTGGACATTTTAGCCTTGGTAGGGCCAATGGAGATAAGAGATTTCGCTACATTAGTAAACAAAAGTCAATTAGTTGAGGAATATAATAAGAAGCTCGCTAATGCTAAGATAAATGTTTATGGAAGGAGGCTGGCACCTGAAGACCAGGAGTTTCAGTATATTTCTCCACCAAAGAAGCTGCGTCAATTTAATGGACGTGGGGATAAACCATTTCAGGGGCCAAGTGCAGGGCAAATATGCTCTAAGTGTGGAAAGGCTCATGGAGGTAGACCTTGTTTAGCTGGACAAAACGTATGTTTTAGGTGTGGGAAGCCGGGCCACATGATCAAAGACTGCTTATATGCACATCAGTCGTCTACCCCTAAACCGCAATGACCAGGACGGGTCTTCACCTTGAATATTGAAGAGCTATTTCCCCAATTCTACTAAACTATGTTATATAACTAGGTTTACTGTATTTTCTTTGACTATGTTTGTTCAACTTTAGTGTGCTCATGTGTGAACTTTTTCTTCAAACTCTTATGATAATAAATAGTTAGTTTTGTGATTAAATTTTGAGGACAAAATTTTTTTAAGGAGGGTAGTAATGTAACATCCCCGATTTTCGAGTTCCGACTTCATCTTCAAGTTTGATCAAATACCATTCCAGACTTCATCTTCGAATTTCAGATAAATGGGATTATTTCCGAGTTCCGAGTTCTTCTTGCACAATTTCCGACTTTATGTCCAGTCCGATTTTCGATTTCATCTTCAATTTTGATTATTCTTGATTCCGACTTCATGTTCTAGTTTTAAGTTAAATGGAGTGGCTTCCGAGTTCCAATATCTGACTTTGAGTTAAAGTATAGTGGGCATGATTTCCTACTTCCTGACTTAACCTTCAAGTCCAAACAACATGAATGTGATTCCCGATATCCGACTTAATGTCTCAAAGATAATGTACCCGGTTTCTGAACTCATAATTTATCTCCAAGTTTCAGCAAGATGTACCCAATTTTCGACATCGGACCTCATGTTTTCAAAATAGTGTACATGATTTCCGACGTCCGAAGTTATAGTTTAACACAATGATACAAGTACTAACCTCCGAGTTGAATGTAACGAGTTCCTGCCTAAGAGTTGAACTCAATGGACATGAGTTCGAATCTTTGAGTAGATTTCCAGTCATGCGTGAGTTTCGATATCCGAGATTATTCCCAGGAGTCTTCCATTTCTGTTGGTGTTCCCGAGTTTGAATGGGGAGTTCCAAGATTAGGTGATTGTAAGCTGTATGACTTCCGACATCTGACCTTGCTTCCAAGTCTCGAATAAACCAAACAAGATTTCCTCAAGTCACAAATAAGATAGGACGAGTTCTGACATCCGTCTTCAGCTCTAAGTAAAATGGAACGAGTTCCGACTTTAAGCAGAATCGAGATGAGTTCCGAGTTCAGATGGAATGGAAGCGAGTCCCTCTTTTAGGACGACGTGGAGAGCAATTTGGCCACAAAAGAGAGAGACATGGCCAAACTTCAACCACAAAACTCCAACCAATCAACACCATAATTCCAACTACTTTCATGTATTTAAATCAGACTCTCCTCTTCATTTTGATCTAATTTATGCTCCGTTTCCCCTTGCTCCAGCCTTCTTCTTCCCTTCCTCTCTCAATCTACTCTATCAAATCTCCAAGCTTTGTCAAGGCTCCATTCAATCCAAACTCAAATTCAGCAAGATCACATTCTAAAGAGGTAGGATTCTACTTCTGTTCTTGAATTATTTGCACTATGGCTGTATGAACTTGCACTCTTTTTCATGTAGTTGATGATATATGGGATGTATTATGATGGATTATGATACAATTAATATGAAATCTTGTGTTAGAATTATGGTTAGAAGGAGAAAAACTAGAAGGAAGGGAGGATTAGGAGGCTATCTTGGTGAAGAGTCCACGGTAGTCTAGATGGCAGAAAGTAAGGCACCACCTACAGCCAGTTAAACTCGATGAAACTATTTTTAGATGAAAGTAGACATTCAGACCTTTCCATAGATATATAATATAAAGTTATTGGATTAGTATTGAGAGAGATATGAATTTTTGAAGTTTGACCTAGGAATCAGGACTTCAATCCGGGCAGGGTGACTTGAGGAGGGTATAACTCACCCTATATAACTCCAAATTGAGTGAAACAAACTTTGTTAGAAAGCTTACACATAGGGAAACATCTCAATATGAAATTCCAAGTTTGTTATGACCCCAATTGATCCCAGTAGCTCGAGGAATTTACCCTATGTCCAAACCGAGCCAAAATATGGTAGTTCACGAAGGTCGACTTTCAGGGCTAATAACTCGAGGCATACTTAAGTAAATCAAGTGAAACTTCTTGCAAATGAAAGGCTGTCCTGTTAGATTTGATATGGTACTAATTTTGTATGATTTGAGGTTATTTTCGATTTTTAGTGAATTTATACTTCCAAGAGTGTAATTCGGGTCAGTGACCAAATAGGCTGAGGTAAAAGTCAAATATCTTGAGTTATATAAATCAAAATGATATGGGACTAAAGAGGTTAGAAAGTAGACATATAGAGCTATGACATATCCATAATTTAGGTTTAAATGAGTTGAATAGAAGTAAAGGTGGATTATACAAAATTCGTGCAGAACTGAATAGAATTGGCAGAGATGACCACATTGATAGTTTCACAAAGTGTTAGCAAACATATAAGGTTTGAGTTGATGATTGCAAGTTTTGCCTTAAGAAATATGTTAGATTGATTATACTACTATGACTGATTTGTCTGTGAGAGCTGGCATTATTCATGGGGAGAAGGATCTGATCCGTTATGCTACCGAATTTACAGCAGAAATTTATGAGACTATGAATGTTTATATGTAAGGATGAATCAAAGTATGAATATGTATATGGAATCTCTATATTCAAGAATGACATAAGTATAATATGAGGTATATGAGGGTAAATGATGTAGCATATGTATGAGTGCCAGTAGAATGGTAAAAGGGCTACGGGCTTTTATATGTACGTGAAGATCATGTGTGCAATGATATATGAAAATAAATGTAGCATATGTACGAGTACATTCAGCATGACTATGCTTGAGTATGCATGAGAATGAAAGAATGTGAATATATTGAATGTGAGTCTCTTCACTTGGAGGAAGTCATTTGAGGTCCCTCCTTGTGAAGGTAGCTAAATAAGATAATATGTGGGTCCCTTCACTTGGAGGCAGTTATTTGAGATCCCTCCCTATGAAGGCAGTTAAATGATAAAAATGTAGGTCCCTTCACCTGGAGGCAGTTGCATATTGAATCCCTCTTTGTGAAGGCAGCTAAAACTTGGGTCCCTCTATATTGACGGCACGTGGTCAAATGAGATCCCTTAGTTTTGAGGCACGTGACCAAAAGAGTTCCCTTCAATTAGAGGCACGTTGCTAGAATGAGATCCCTCCAACCTAGAGGCAGTGGGTTCCCTTGTGGGTGAGTCGGTGTGACGATGGTCACGGGTGGAGCTGACGAGCTCACTCCAAGGCCAGGCTACCCAAGGGCAGTAAAAGCTAAAGACTAAAGACTAAAGATTAAAGATTAAAGCATATGCAGATACCCCACTCACATGAGGCATGGCATTGACCTAGCTAGTGTGAGTATAGGGGATAGAGCTTACATGAGCCATGGCATGACCCAGCTAGTGTAAGTATCGAATAAAGGTCCTATATTCCTAAGGAACGTGACATGGCGATCCACTTGGCTCAGATGAGGAATGACATAGCGATCATACTCTGGAATATAGCATGATGATCCTACACCCTAAGGAATGTGACATGGTGATCATATTCTGATGGAGTATGACATGGCGATCATACTCTGGGACGTGGGAGGAAGATAAAGAAAGAAGAGTAAATTTTATGTACATGCATAAATTCAAGTACGAGTAAAGTTATGTGTAGAAGTTATATCTCTAGTGTAATGATGCTATTGTATTTTATTATGTTTCAGTTATTATTCCTAATATGATTTCATGAGTTGATTTTGTATGGGCTCTTCCCCCGAATGAGAAGTATATGAATAAAATGAACTTGGCTTCGGATAATGTAAATTTTTTTGAACTGTAAAATCAAATTGTTTACATAACATGTTCACCTTTTTCATAATAAACCGAAGCAAACTGGAGATGACAATGATGACAATATGTATGATATTTAGAGAATCCTATAGAGAATTTATAATTCTCACTCCTATTTCCGTTTTATCTCTAGATAGGTCAAGAAGTTCCGAAGACAGCTAAAGTTGCTATCAGATAAGGTCCGCTCAGGTAACAGTAACAACTCCTGGGTATGATACAATGACTTAAGCATAGTACTGTACTTAGGAGGGTGTTACACACTCCTCATACCCTCAAACCTCACAGTGTCAAACCCACACCGTCAAATTATCAGCCGCACACCATCAAGTATTCTGCCAATCTTTTGTCATGCCCTTGCCAAGAAACTCCTTTATTGCAGTCTTTTGATTCTTGGTAAGTCTTTTCTCATTAGTGGCTATGATTGCCTTTTGTTCTTGCATATCGGCATTGCTGCTTGTGGTTTCAAGGAAAAGCCCAATTCACATGAAGTATTTCTATGGTGAATTATGCTAAAACATGCAAACTGTGAATTGCACTAAAAGACAAAATAGGAATTAGGAGATTTATCTTTCGTTGACTTTGGTCCTCCAGGTTATATATATATATATATGTGTGTGTGTGTGTGTGTGTGTGTGTATGTGTGTGTAATAACCAGGTATAGGAATACATAAATTGTGATGTGCTCTCTTGTCGGACATCGGGAAGTTCCAAGTTTAGATCCTAGGCCTCCTTGGAGGGCTATGTGTTTGAGACATTTTCATGGGATTAAAAGTCCCGGTAATTATTCCTTAAGTATCCAAGAATTGAAGAGTGATTTTTAATGAACTTTTGGAAGCTATTAACCCTTTCATTTTCAAGCTTGAAGTTTAAGAAAATGCAAGTTTTTGGAAGTTTATACTAAAATCCAAAAGTTGGATTTTGATTCTTAAGGAATTTGATTTTTTCAATATTTTTATTGGATTCTAAGGGGGGTATTCTTTTATTTACATTTATGTTTTAAAGTTAATGGAGAGTAAAATAAATGAGGACATTAACTTAAAATTAAGAAATTAAGAAATGTAAATAAGTATATGATGATGTTTGACAAGTGTTTGGATGAGGAGAAAAAAAAAAGGGTGCAGGGTGCCTAGGCGCCTAATGGCAGCACCCAAGCGGTTACTGTATTTCTTTGAATGTTGAGTTTCAAGTGAGCAAGTGCCCAGGCGGCTAAGCCGTATCGCCTAGGCACCCGCTGCACGTAATTAAAAGATGAAGCTCGAAGCTTCTCCCTCATTCTTCACTAATCTCTCTCTCTCTCTCTCTCTCTCTCTTCCTTCCTCTCTCATCCTTCTTCTTCCCTCATGGATTCCATAAATCCTTCACCCATTTTTACTCAAAATCCATAATTTCCTCATCATTATCCAAGCTTTGGGGGTTGATTTTCTCTTTGGAGCTTTCTCTCTCATCTTCTAATGAGAGAAAGTGATGGTGGGAGGAGACCCACCACTCTCCTCATGTTCCACTACCTTCCTCCACTTCCTAAGGTAATTCTTGAGCTCAACCTTCCTTATTAGACCATAGATTAGCTAGTTTTTCCATGAATTCCATGTTTAAGGTTATGAAGGGAGGGCTAGGGTTCTAGAAATTGGGGGTTTTGCCCTATGGGACTAATCCTAGTAAATTGTTACAATAGTTAAGTGATGGAAGTCTAACATATGTATTTGTCATGCTAGATACTCTCCGGAATCTCTTGGTGGCTCTAAGACTTCATAGAGTTTGGGCTCCTTTCTTTCCAAACTTGATATGTAAGTGCTAGTATATCTATAGCTTGTTCTTATTCTTAATTTCCTAGCTACATGCCAAAAATGTAATTTAGTGAAGCTTATAAAAGAATTGAATTAATATGTTTTACTCCGTATTTATAGAACTCTTGACATAATCATGTTAGTTATGTGTATATATATATGTTTAAGCATAGAAGTGTGGGACAAGCTCTTATAGAAGCTAATTTATGGTATTTAAATAATATGAAGTTTCAAGTTATTAGAAATTGTTATGTTCTTAAAGTCAATGTTCTGATCTATTTGATAGAAAGAACAGTCACATTTCAATAATTGAGAAAGAGCTCTAGATGCTTTAATTTGAAAGTACTATACTTTGAAACTATATTTGATAGTACAATTATTTTGAATATTTGGTGAATTTTGATAACTATGTTTGCTAAGAATATGAAAGATTTTTGAATCTTATTATGCATTTAAAGTTATGGGCAAGAAACTATATGATTTGAAATAAAGAAAAGCGTTATTGTCAAGGAGTTAGAAAGGAAATGTGTTTTCAAGGACTCACATGAAGCATGGCAGAGACCAAGCAAGTGTGAGTTCCTTTCTAAGGGGGGAACTATAACAGAACTGTTTGCTAATGGCAGCAGCATTAGCCTTGGTGCACCTTGTATGACTTAACTAGCCGGGTGATTACTAGCCTGACATGTCGGCCAATAAGTCCGGTAGATATAGTCACGCATAGGCGTGAGATCAGTTACTGCTGGGCAAGCCCAGTCAGGCAGTTATTTTCTGAAATAGAATCCTCCCCAAATTTTTTTCATGAGATTGAATAAGTATTTATTTTCTATGTTTTGAGAAAGTATTTCTATATTATGCATTTATGTTTAAGATCCTTATTTTCTAGTTGAAATTGTATTTAGTTGAAACTGAAATTTAAGGAAATTCCTTGAAGTTATCATGTGTTTGAAGTCATGAGCAAGGATACATATGAGTTGATATAATGAGGTTTATATTTAGTTGAACTGAAAGGTGCTCTAATGAGCCATGGAGTGATTTTAAAGATAGATTAAATATCAGATATGCCTTGCCAGAAGTTTTTATAGTAATTTTACTACATAGACAAAGTATTTTACTTGTGAAACAACGTATGAGTTTTTGAAAATGCTTATAAATTATATGTTACTAAAATTGTATGTTTAGGCTTGTTTCGCTCTTGTTATAGATATATTATCCCTCACTGAGTCTGTATGACTCACCCTTTCTTCCTTTCCATGTTTTTAGATAGGTGTTAGCTCATCCTCGGATTTCTATGGCTAGTTAGATGTGTTGGATTCCCATACACTTGTTCGTGTGGGGTTTCAGATGCTTTTTTTTTTTTTTTGTATTTGAGTAAAATTGGTAGAACCCCTAGTAATGCTCTAATAACTTGCAGGCAAGGTCCTTTCCGTATCATTTATAATTTGCAGAAATAGTATGTTAATTTAGTTATGACCAACTTGAGTTTTAATGTTTATGAATTAAGCCTCAAGAATATACATGTATATATATCTTTTCACAAGTATGATTATGTTTTAAACTCCTATATTGTGTGCTGTCGAGTGCATTCGAAGAATACCTGGATCCCCAATGATTTTTGTGTGTTTGGATTGTTGTGTAGGTGGAGGATTCGTATTTGGAAATAGTCATAAATACAAGGGAGACTCTGCCCAATTTTTTTTAGAAAAGGTCTAGTGTAGGCTTGCTAGGGCACGTGTCCCTTATGCGCCAGTCACGTCCTAAGTAGGGTTGTGACAATATATATATATATACATATATATATGTATATTGCATCCAATATTCAGTTTTATCTACTTTCTTGTAAACGACGTACAAAATTTCATTGATTTAAATAAATATTTTAATTCTGTTAGAATTTGCTTCGTCTCTGTCTCAAAATTTATTGAATAAAGAAATCTTGTGGATATAACTGTATCACCCATATTTCATAAAAGTGGAAGTCACAGGTCACAATTCCAGGAATTAACCAAATTCAATTCCTTCATATTATCATTGTTACCAATGGGCCCAATATAAGCACATTTAATCATACGGTCACCTTAATCACAATTGAAAATAAAGATGTAGAGATTCCAATTCATAAAAATTTTGGTATAATGTTATATCACTCTAACTATTCATAGAAATAACTAATTTACATTTTGAAATCCACATATTTATAGGATCTGTGTAGGAACTTAGTACTTATGTGCAAGAAAGAGACACAAAATAATCTTTATGACTTTTGGTATACAACAATATTCAAGAGGGGGTAGTAGTCTATTGATTTTCTTATTGGCTTGTATCTTATTTTACATTTGTCACTTTCTCTGCACCTTCAACACTACTTATTATGTTATGCACATATAATAAGTTTTTATAACTCATGTCCCACACTTGTTTCCTTGATTGAAAGTGATAGTCACATTTGTCCTAATTTTTGGCTATGTCAAGAAGAAAGATTAGAGTGAAGCCTTTGATTTTAAGAAAGATAGTCACATATGATGCTCGTAAACATAGTGCAAACCACCATGGATAGGAGATGAAGTATGGGACAGATTGTGCACTCATTGGAGAAGCAATAAATTTCAAGTGAAATATACAAAAGCTAAAAGAAATCGTGTTTTAGATTGTGGCGGCCAGTTTTGGATCTGCACGTCATACTTGTGGTTCTATCACAGTTTCACAACACAAACAAAATATAGTAAAAACTTATTTAGTTTATTTTTTTCAAATTCTATTGTTAATGTTTTGATAGTATTAATTGGTAATTACTATTTTGAACATGGCAAATTAAGGAGACTAGTGTAGTTCCAACTACACAAGAATTGTTCAAGCATTCTCATTTCAACAAGAAGAGTAAAGCTTAGGTTGATGAAAAGCTAAACACATTGCTGTAAGTTTGGTCTTGAAATTGCAGTTTCAAATATGTATTTTGGCATTAAAGTGAATTTTCTGTTAAAAGAGATGTTCTTGGTACTTTAGTTGCATGATCCGATTTTGTGTGCTTGCCCATTCATCCTGATTCTCTTTGTATGGTACTTTCAAACTATAGCTTTTAGGATGCATATTCTGATAAATAGTACATACTCTGTGGTACTTAAAGCTGCTTTCTTTATTTTATGATAACTTGTGCATATTGTATAATCTTATGAGTTGAGATAGTTATTTTGCTAAAATAGTTTATAATTATAGTTGCGGGAGTTGATAACAAGTCAAATATGTTGGTAACATGGGAAATGCTCGAAAGATGTGAAACAAGATACTCTTTAAATTGGACGTAAATGTTAGACTAAGAACTCATATGTGATAAAGTAATTGGCATGTTTAGGTGATGTTATAACTGTTCTGGTTTGGTAGAATTGTAATAACTTATCATTACATGTATTGTTTGATTGTTAGATATTTTAACTTGAATATTTGTATATTGCCATTGTTATAAGTTGTATATGTTGTTTTCTTACAGGAGACATTTGATTCTCCATTATAGGAGTTACATTCTAGTAACAACGTTGCTGAGGGGTCTTCTGAGGTTCAACAATCAGCTACAGAGTCAAAGTTAGATTTATGGATTAAGACTGTTGGTGGAAAGAATAAAGGATGTGTTTATGGACTTGGACTAGAGTCCATAGTAGTTGTTGGCCATCATGCCTCTACGTACTCATCCATGCAGATGGGATCATTGATTGACACTCTAGAAATTCAAGAGCAGTTAAAAACTTTAATTGATGCTGCAACATCTGAACTACGAGCTCAAGTTAAAAAAGAGCAGCTTGAGAATGAGTAAGCTCAAGAGAGGCTTCAAAATACAAAAGCAAAGTTGCAAAATACTGAACATAAGGTAGAGGAGTTGTCTCTCAAGTTTGAACAATTTACTTCTACGTCACATCCTCCATCAAATGCTTCTGCCCATGTAAATGATGATAATAATGATGCTGATTTTGATTCTGAAGATTTTTAGATTTTACTTCTCTTTTAGTGACAATGTTAATGCTACTATTAACTATGAGTTGTTTCATAATTAGGATTTATGTCTCTTTCTTTCTTTCTTTCTTTGTTTTGTTAATGATGTTGATATTGATTATGACCACTGGGTTATATTTTTAGGGCAATGATGCTTTTGCTAATATTGATTATTAGATTATCTTTTGATGATAATTGAACAAAAAATTTCAATTTTTCCGATAGGTTTTGAAAATACATTTATAAAAATAATAATTTTGTGGTAAAAAAAACCACTTCATAAAATAGTGATAAAAAATGTAGTCACAAATTAGTGACTAAATTTCTAATCATATGTTTAAAAAAAGTGACTGATTTTGTGACCAAATGAAAAATTTTATTAATTGGATTTGTTTACAATTGTGAAAAAAAATATGGTCACAAAATTATGACTGAATTTCTAACCATGTATTTAAAAATATTTTGTGATTAAATTTGTGACCATTTTATTAGTCAAAATTCGAGAAAAAATGGCCAATTTTCTACTTTTTTGTGACCAATTTTTTTGAAAACTGTTCATCGCAAAATTGGTCATAATAAATTCTAACCGTTATTTGTGATCAATTTTGTTGATCAAAATTTGTGAAAAATGACTAATTTTTTGTCCTTTTTGTGACTAATTTTTATGAAAATTTTGCGTCACAAAATCGATCACAAATATATTCTAACCGTTATTTGTAACCAATTATGTGGGTCAAAACTCAGGAAAAATAACCAAATTTATGCCTTATTTGTAACCAATTTTTAATGAAAAAATAGTCAAAATATCAGTCACAAATATTTTTATCGGTCAAAATTTTTTTTTCGAACCTATGAAATTATGACCGATAGAAATTGGTCAATAATTCCTTTTGTGACCAATTTTGTTATGTTTTGTGACAGATTTTAGTGGTAAAAAATTTGCTTATTTCTTGTAGTGAAGGGTGACATGGAAGACCCTCCAACTTAGAGGTAACCAATATCGGCTTTGTTTGATTTGGTTAGTACTACGTGGCGTCGGTCATGGAATGAGCTCATGTCCAAAAGCAGTCTACTTCAAAGGAAAAATAAAGAATGTTAAGCCTGCGTCTTAAGAGTGAAAATAAAGTCAAAGTATAACTATGGTTAAGTCTATGAGGTTGCATGTCATTACACGTATTTATGTGGTCCATATGCATTGTGAATGTTTATTCTATGTTTTCATATGTATGTCTATTTATGATGATATAGTTATGATGTTAAGCTTAAAAGCAATCCGCTTCGAGATATATGTGACTCGCGCGTCGTAACACGAGCAAATTAAACCGAATAGTGACTATAGTATAGTAGCCAACTCGGATCATTTCCCAAAGATGAACACACTATTTGATCAAAAAATTCAGGGGGGTTTTTATAACAAACACTTAAAATGCAATACTGAATTCCAAAGCAAACAGAAAACAAAAAGGCTAAACCGAATTAAAATTTTAATCCAAGACACACAAGAAGAAAGCAATCAACACTCAATCATTGGACTCAAATATACATGCACACTCCAATTCGATGATTTATTTTAGATTCAATTGAAACCTCAAATCAAACCTAGCATTCACATGAAAATCTCCATGCATTCAACTAATCACTCAAGCAATTCGGTTTAGAGACCTCTAAAACCGAATTGATTTTGGATTAGCTTCCAAACCAATGCTCTAATCTCATATTCAGAACCAAAATATGAATCACACTCTTGAACAATCGAATCACATATATCAACCGAATTATACATGATTTGATTGACTCTTAATCAACATGCATGAATGAAAACCTCCAATTCAATTACGAGATTAAGAAGAAGAGAAGAGGAGTGAAACCGAAATTAGAATTTCCATGTCTTGATGCACCAATCCTCAAGAGCTTGAATGCTTCTCTTGATGCCTTGGATCAGAGGAGGATCACCCCTCCATTAATGGAGGAAAACACAAAAGAAAGAAAGAGAGAGAGAGAAAGAGAGTTTTTTTTTTTATTCAATCAAACTAAAAATTACAAAATGAGCAAAAAAAAAGGTGCTGAAGCATAATCAGAATTTCTATATATACCTCTAATTAAAAGTCACTAATTACTTCATTAAAATAATCCTCTTTTCCTAAGCTAAATTTGGATAGCTCATTTGCCCAATTTGGATGCTTAGAGAGAAAGTTGTGCCCAAAACAAGTTGAGTGGGCTCTCTTAGACTCAGCAGCGACTTCCAACACGTTTTTGGGCCTCATAATGGTTCTTCTTGGCTTAGTGCTCTGAACATAAAATGAAGCCCTGGATGTTAGCTTTCCTATGCCACCGGAATGGGCTCAATTGAGTCCCTGTAGCCCAAGATATGGTCCAATCATTGAAGGCTGCTCAGAAACCGCGCCCAAACGCTTCAGTTCAGTTCCGAGCCCAATTTCGGCTTTAAGATCTCAGAATTAGCCCTTGCCCTCTTCATAGAAATTGTAGCTCTATCTCTTAGCTTTCCTACAAATCAAGAAGCATAATAAAATGAGGTATAGAGCTCAAGATATGATCTAAACACTGAAGCAGGTCAAAATAACCGAAATGCTGCAAAAATTAACTAAGTCTCACTAAGATCCAAAAAAGGAAAATGATCTAAACTCAACCAATTAAGCACAAAGGAGGATTAATGAGACAAGTATGAAGGATAAAAATAGTATAAAAATCCAATTCATCAATATGTTTTCAGAAATTATTAAAATTGAACTTATATCTATCCACTGTTTTTATAATTAAATCCAAAGTGGCTGGGATGATGACAATGACATAGTTTTTGTCTGGTCGCAATCCTACTGAGAAATCTAGTATTCTCACTCCTACTTTTCTGTGTCATTTTCAGAGAATGTCTATGTTGGGCACCGTGGTGATCTTCATTGAGTTTCCAGCATGGCATTGGCACTTCGACCCAGTGCCGAATGCCTCAGTGATATCTGCAAGTGTAGCGATGAGGGTCTACATCTTCCATGACCGTCCATTTGGACTCGCGTGGTGCGTTGCACTCCTGTGATGAGCCCATTTTTCAAACCACATCAGCCATTTGGCAAGGTTACCCTGGATGACTTTTGTCCTTACTTTCAGCCACTGAGATACCCCACTGACGATGAAATTGACTCGAATACTGTAACATCCCCGAGTTCCGATTTCCAATTTCATCTTCAAGTTTGATTATTTTCAATTTCCGACTTCATCTTTTACTTTCAGATAAAATGGATAATTTCTGACTTCCGAGTTCGTCTTCAAATTTTAGCATAATTTCCGACTTTCGACTTTATATGGCATAATTTCCTACTTCCCGACTTAACCTTCAAGTCCAAACAACATAGACGTGATTCCTGATATCTAACTTTATATCTCAAAGAGAACGGACCCGATTTCCGATCTCATAATTTATTTCCAAGTTTCCAGCAAGATGTACGCGAGTTCCGACCTCAAACCTCATGTTTCAAAATAGTGTACATGGTTTCCGACCTCTGAATTGATAGTTTAACACAATGGTTACAAGTATCGACCTCCGAGTTGAATATAACGAGTTCCGGCCTTAGAGTTGAACTCAACTAGAATGGACACGAGTTCGGATCTTTGAGTTGATTTCCAAACACGATCCCGATATTCGAGTTTATTCCCAGGAGCTTTCCATTTCTGTTGGTGTTCTCGAGTTTGAATGGGGAGTTCCTAGATTATGTGATTGTAAGCTGTGTGAGCTCCGACATCCGACTTTGCTTCCAAGTTTCGAATAAACCAGACTAGTTTTCTGATATCCGATTTCATCTCCGAGGGGCAAATAAATAGCACGAGTTCTGACTTTAAGCAGAATCAAGACAAGTTCCGATTTCAGATAGAATAGAAGCGAGTTCTACTTCTGGGATGACGTGGAGGATAATTTAGCCACAAAAGAGGGAAACATGGCCGAACTTCAATCACAAAATTTCAACCAATCAACACTTACAATTCTAACTACCCTCATGTATTTAAGTCAGACTCTCCTTCTCATTTCTAGCTGATTTACGCCTCTCTCTCTCTCTCTCTTGTTCCAGCCTTCTTCTTCTCTTCTTCCAACCAACTCCATCACTCCTTCAAGCTTAACAAGGTTCTAGCAATTCAAGCGTCAACACTTAGCTCAACACCTAGCAAAGTCATACTCCAAAGAGGTAGGATTCCATTTCTGTTCTTGAATTCTTTGCACGATGGCTGTATGAAATTCTATTCTTCTTCATGTATTTGATGGTATATTGGATGTATGTGATGGATTATGGTTGGATTAATATGAAATCTTGAGTTGGAATTAGAGTTAGAAGAAGAAAACTAGGAGAAGTGGAGGATTGGGATACTGCCTAAGTGAGGAATCCCACGGTAGTCTATATGGCGGAGTGTACGGCTCTACATACAGCTAGTTAAATCTGATGAACCTATTTTTAGATAAAAGTAGACATTTAGGGCTTTCCATACATATATAATATAAGGCTATTGGATTAGTATTGAGAGAGATATAAATTTTTGAAGGTTAACCTAGGAATCAGGACTTTCATCCGGGCAGTGTGACTTGAGAAGGGTGTAACTCACCCTACACAACTCCAAATTGAGTGAAACAAACTTTGTCAGAAAGCTACACATAGAGGAACATCCCATAAGAAAATTCTGAGTTTTTTATGATTCCAATTATTCCCAGTGGTTCGAGGAAGTTGCCTTATGTCCAAACTAGGCCAAAACAGGGTAGTTTAGGAAGGTCGAATTTCCGGACTTATAACTTAAGGTATTCTAAAGCAAATGAAATGAAACTTGTTGAAACTAAAAGTTTGTCCTGTTAGCTTTGATATGACACTAATTTCATATGATTTGGACTTGTTTTCGATTTATAGTAGATTTTTACTTTTAGGTGTGTAATTCTGGCCAGCCATAGGGTAGGCCGAGTTAAAACATAAATATCTTGAGTTATACGAATCAAAATAAGATGGGATGAAAGAGATTAGAAAATAGACACATAGAGCTATGACATATCCAAAATTTAGGTTTAAATAGGTTGAATAGAAGTAAAGGAGAATTATACAAAATTCAGGTAGAACCGAGTAGAATTGGCAGAAATGACCAAATTGATGGTTTCACAAATGTTAATGAACATATAAGGTTTGAGTTAATGGTTGCAAGTTTTACATTGATAGATATGTTAGATTGATTATACTGCTATGATTGATTTGTCCGTGAGGACTGGCACTATTCATGGGAAAACTGATCTAATCAGATTATCTTTTAATTTACTGGAAGTCTACGAAACTATAAATGTTTATATGCAAGGATGAATTTAAGTATGATATGAGTTATGACGTATATGAAAATAAATGATGAAGCATATGTATGAGTGCATTCAGCATGTCTATGCACGACCATGTATGAGAATGAAAAGACATGAATATATTAAATGTGAATCCCTTGACACAGGCGATTGCACATTGAATCCCTCCCTGAAAGGCACTAAAACTATGAGATCCCTTCAGTTGGAGGCAGTTGCACTTTGAATCCCTTCCTGTGAAGGCAGCTACCCTCTACCTTGGAGGCACGTGGTCAGATGAGATCTGTAACATCCCCAATTTTTGTCTAAGCTAATTAGTTCAGTGATCCTGGCTAATTAGAGAGGTTAACGATTAACTGAGAATTAATTGGCTAATCTCGATGAGCAATAGCTTAGTGAATTGAGTCAAGTCAATAATTGAATCATAATGCACTAAATGGTTTAATTAAAACCTAATTATTCGAACCTCGTTCATTCGTAACTTAGAAATGTAATTAAGCTAATCCAATCTTATTAATTAAGTACAAGACAATTGTTCTACTTTACCAATTGAGATAGATTAATTCTAAACCCTAATTACATAATTCATAAGATCAATTCTTTTAAGAGGAAAAACGTCTTAAAGATGTAATTAACCGAAATCGGTTAAAGAGCAATTTAACTAATCGAATTGATTAACAGCTTAGGTAATTCTAATAGCTTTAAAGATTTACAAATTTCTCCTAATTGATTCACCAAATTTTGGCTAAGGGCAAGAGCAAAATCCAACCATCCATTTGTCTTCGCATCATGCACCATTAGATCAAGAGTCTAGGTTAGTAGTATCCCTTTAGTCAAGACAAGAGAAGTATCTTCCTCCCTTAGGATTATGCCACTTGGAGTGATCATATCCACCCAAGCCAATCCCAAGAGTAGTCATGCTTTTAACCACTTGAAAAGAAACACTACAAGCCTTTACCCAAGTGCCAAGACTCAAAGGAAATACAACTCACCCTTTTACCCCAAGGTTCCTAGCCCTTTTGCTTGAAAAAGAAGTAAGACTCACCTACTCTCTCTTGCTTGTTGGAGAAGCAAAGCAATCAGCCCACTTCTCCCCATTTTTGCGCCCCAAACAGCCCCCCCACTCTCTCATTTGTGATTTTCACCCTCTCACTACAAGCTAAGCTCTCACTTCTCTCTAAGCCTCATTCTAGCCCTTCTACTCTTCCAATTCCTCTTGTTCTTCTTCCCACTTTCACACCCCCTCCAACTCTCTTTCCTTTCACCATTCCACAAGCCCTTCAAGGACCACCCTCTTTGGTTCTTGAGGAAGCAAAACAAACACTCACTTAGCCCCATTATCAAGCTCAAGGAGGAGGAAGGTCATCTCCAACCCATCAAATCTTTCTACTCTTTAAGAAACTCATTTGGTAGTGACTCTAACCCCTTTCTCTTCTATGTTTTTCAAGCTCTAGAACTCCTAAGCTCTCTATAGCTAGGTGGTTTTAGGACTTGCTTTAAAGGCCTCATGGCTATGCCCTTGTTATAAGTTGTTTGTGATTGTTGCTCTTCTCTTGGAAAATGACCTTGGATGTGCATTTTGTTTTATGTGAATCCAACTTTTTAGAACTCAAAGTATTGATTTTTACCAAGATCTCAAAGTATAAAAGTGGTTTGGAAATGTAAAATGGTTACTTGAGGAAAAGACTTAATGTTCTTACAAGAAAACTCTTTGAAACCAAAACCGTGGAAACTGGAAAATTCTGGCAGTCTATATGGCACGAACAATAACTCTTTCAATATAACTCCAAATGGAATGAAACTAATTTTCTGTGAAAATAGACTCAAAGAGATTTTTATACATATTTTATATGTGAGATTTGGCCTTAAAACGAGAGAGATATGAATTTTCAAAGTTTGCTGTTCCTGGATGGGTTTCTGTCCGGGCAGTGGGAAATAAAACGTGCATAACTCAAGTTATACATAACATTTTTGAGTGGGACCAAATTTTTTAGAAAGCTAAGACATAGAGGAACACTCCCATGAAACAGTTTTGTCAGATTCCATGTGAGGAACTCCCAGTGAAGTGGACAAGTCACTGACCCGAGATGAACTTTCAATCCTAAACAGTCAGAATAAAATGTGCATAACTCAAGCTACAAAATGAATTTTTAAGTGGGGTTTCTTTTGTTTAAAAATATCTTAGAGAAGTACATCCACACAAAAATTCGAAACAAAAGAGTAAAAGATGGAATTATGGTGAATTTTCAAAATTATTGCCCCACTGTAAAAGTAAAACTGGTTATGGTAAGTTTTAAAGGATAATGAGAAATAAGCTTTAAGACATGAAGACCATTACACTAAGCATTGGAAGACCCTCATAATTCAACTTAAAAGTTTCAAAAAGGATAATGGATGAAGTTGGCCCTATGCCTAATAAAAGAATTTATACAAGAAGCAATCAATTAAAAGCTTATACCCAAGTTTACTAAGCTAAGCTTATAAGACTTTGTGTGATATGTATGCCTCTATCTGTCCATATGATGACAATGACATGATAATGATGATATGATATGATGATGGTCATGATGATGATGATATGATATGATGATGATCATGATGATAATGGTATGATAATGATGATGATGATATGATATGATGATTATGATAGTGACATGAGGATTATGATAGTGTTATGATGATAAGGATGACAATGATATGTTGATAATATGATGCTTAATGATATACATGAAAAGATTAATAAATATGAACACCCTGGGGACGGCGATACGTAACGCCCAGAGGTGATTCATAAAGGAACCACATTTGGGGACGGCGATACGTAACGCCTAAATGTGGAAAAGAATCAGAATAATTTTGCATCATAAGCCTTAATAAGAAGAGAAAGTAAACTAAGGGCGTGATCCTTCAAAAGAGAAGGTGACCCAAAGTAAGCTCCCCTCACCCACGACTCACATGAGGCATGGCATGACCCAGCTAGTGTAAGTACCGAAATTCTATGGTGGCGACGGCCACGGTATGAGCTCATTACCACTTATGTTTAGTGGGTGAAAAGATAAAGTCAAGTTAAGAAAAGAAAAGGGACTTCGGTCCAAGACCCTAGAAAGGGAAGAAGTTAAGAAAAAACTTATAGCACAATCATGCATTTTTATATGATTATACTTATGCCTATGTATGTTATGATATAAATGATTAGAGATTATGTTAAAATTGAATTCGCTTCAGATAATTCATGTTTTCGAAAACCTAAGAATGGAACCTTATGAATGCTTACTGTTTTCACTAATAAAACCGAAGTGGCTGGGATGATGACGATGACACTTTTGTGTCGGGTTCGAGTCCTACTGAGAAATTCCATTTCTCACCCTAGTTATTCTTCCGTATCGTCACCAGATCCCGACGGCGCATCCGGAGGAGTGGAGCGTGGATCCCCAACACTGTGAGCGGATGTGTGATGTGGGATGCAAGACGAAGCTGTTTTGGGACTTGTAGGGACCATCGCTCTGCACCTTCATATATTTCTTTTTGAGTTGGGCTTTGTCATTTAAATTTGTACTTAGTATCTAGTATTTGGATCATGGCCCGACCATGAGCCTCCTTCGTTGTAATGCTGATATGTATGTATATATATATATATATATATGAACCCATATGAATGTAATAGTTAGTTATTTAATCCAATATATTTGTGAATTATTATTTGTTTACCTTTTTCTTGTTTTATGATATTGGAATATATATTTTATGCGACACGCTCTTTCTCTAGCTATCTTCTCGCTCAAGGCTTTACCTTTCAAAACGCTACTAAGCGACGACATATTTCAAAGAAAAATCTTATCGTATTTTCCGCGTAACTTAATTTCAAGTGAAGTTTAGTTTTCCACGAGCATAAGTAACAACTAATAAAATGCCGTAATACGACTTAAGCGTAGTATGGGTTTATTATGGTGTTGCAAGATCCCTCTATATTGAAGGCACGTGGTCAGATGAGATCCCTCAATTTTGAGGCACGTGACCAGAAGATATCCCTTCAATTAGAGGCATGTGGCCAAAATGAGATCTCTCCAAGACTAGAAGCACGTGAATCCCCTTGTGGGTGAGTCAGTGTGACGACGGTCACGAGTTGAGCTGATGAGCTCACTCCAAGATCAGGCTACCCGAGGGTAGTAAAGGCTAAAGACTAAAGACTAAAGACTAAAAATTAAAATATACGCAAGCACCCCACTCACATGAGGCATGGCATCAACCCAGCTAGTGTGAATATAGGGGATAGGACTTACATGAGGCATAGCATGACCCAGCTAGTATAAGTACCGAATGAAGGTTCTATATTCCTAAGGAACGTGACATGGCGATCACGCTCTAATGGGGTATGACATAGCGATCATACTTTGGAATATAGCATGATGATCCCACACCCTAAGGAATGTGACATGGCGATCACATCCCGATGGAGTATGACATGGCGATCATACTCTGGAATATGTGTAACAAGCAAAGGAAGATAAAGAAAGAAAAGTAAATTTTAGGTATCTGCATAAATTCAAATACAAGTAAAGGCATGTGCAGATGTTATGTCTCCAGTGCATTGATGCTATTGTATTTTATTATGTTTTAGTTATTATTCATAATAACATTCATGAATTGATTTTGTATGGGCTTCCCCCCAAATGCCAAGTGTATGAGTAAAATGAATTTTGCTTCGGACAGTATATTTTTGAACTATAAAATTAAACGGTTTGTATAGCATGTTCACCTTTTTCATAATAAGCCGAAGCAAACTAGAGATGACAACAATGACATTATGTATGATAATTAGATAATCCTACTGAGAATTTATAATTCTCACTCTTATTTCCGTGTTATCTCCAGATAGTTCAAGAAGTTACGAAGGCAATTTGAAGTTCTTTGTCGAGATAAGGTCCGCTCAGATGTGAGAATAACTCTAGGGTGTGGTACTATGACTTAAGCATAGTACTGTACTTGGGAGGGTGTTACATGTAACATCCCCAATTTTTGTCTAAGCTAATTAGTTCAGTGATCCTGACTAATTAGAGAGGTTAACGATTAACTAAGAATTAATCGGCTAATCTCGATGAGCAAGAGCTTAGTAAATTAAAGGCAAGTCAACAATTGAAACATAATGCATTAAAAGTTACAATTAAAAGCCTAATTGCCCAATCCTTATTAATCCATGATTTAGAACATAAAATCAAGGTGATCCAATCTAATTAACTAAGAGCATATAAGTCTCAAAACTTAATCACATTAACCTTCACATCTTCTTACAAAATTAATGAGAAAAATCCTTCTTAGCTAAAATGTGCTAATGAGTAATTTAAACCAATTGAATTAATTAACATTTAGATAATTACAACAATTATAAAGATGTAGAAACTTCCCTTTAATTATGGATTGAAAGTTTGGTCAAAGCAAGAGCCATATCCAACCATCCATTTACTTTCTCATCATACACCACAAGATTAAGAGTCCATATTAGTAGATCCCTTAAGTCATGACAAGAGTTGTACTCTCCTTCATCAAGATAATGACACTTGGTGTGATCCTAGCCATCCAATGCCCAATCCTAAGAGAGCTCATGCTTTTAACCACTTGACAAAAACACCTACAAGTCCTTACCCAAGTGCCAAGACTCAAGGAAAACACAACCCACCCTTTTATCCCATGGTTGCTAGCCTCCTTGCTTGCAAAAGAAGCAAAATCACATCACTCTCTCCCTCCCCTTTATGCGCCATCAGCCCCTCTCCCTCTCTCCCTCATTTCATTTTTCACTTCCTCTCTCAAGACACACACACAAAGCTCTCTCCTCTCTCCTCTCTCCAAGTCTCATACTCTCTTCTTCTTCCAAGCTTCATTGTGTTCTTCCAACCCTCATACTACTTCCTACTCATCTCCATTTACCATTCTCACAAGCCCTTCAAGGACTACCATTTTTGGTCCTTGGAGAAACAAAGCCACTCATACACAAGCCTCACTATCAAGCTCAAGGAGAAGGAGGCCATCTCCAACATCTTTCTTTCTCTTCAAGCTTTCAAGAAATCCAATTGGTAGTGACTCTAACCCTCTCTTCTTCATGTATTTTTCAAGCTCTAGAACTCCTAAGCTCTTCATAGCTAGGTGGTTTTAGGACTTGCTCCAAGGTCTCATGACCATTTCTTACTCTATGAGCTTTCTTTGTCTTGTTGAAAATGTTGCCTTGAAGTGAAAATATGTGGCATGATGGTTTTATGTATCTTGCTTTGTCTTGGTTTAAAATACTGATTTGGTGACTAAAACTTTGAGTATGATGATGAGTTAAAGCATGATAATGGTGATTTGAAGTGATATAACAATTTCTCCATAAGCTTGAAGTGAAAACCTTAAAAACTAGTGAATCTGGAATTCTGGCAGTCTGTAAAGCGTGCGGTATTTTTATTGCTACAAAACTCAAAATGGAACGAAACTAATTTTCTGTGAAAGTAGACTCAAAGAGCTTTTCATACATATAAAATATGTGAGATTTGGCTTTAAAACGAGAGAGATATGATTTTTCAAAGTTTGCTGTTCCTGGATGGGTTTCTGTCTGGGCAGTAGGTAATAAAACATGCATAACTCAAGTTATACATAACATTTTTGAGTGGGACCAAGTTTAAATGAAAGCTAAGACATAGAGGAACAAAACCATAAAACAGTTTTCTCAGATTCCTTCTGAGCAATTATAATGAGAAGTAACAATCCACTGTACCGGGAGTGAACTTAGAAACTGAACAGTCAGAATAAAATATGCATAACTCAAGCTACAAAATGAATTTTTAAGTGGGGTTTCTTTTGTTTAAAAATAGACTCAGAGAAGTATATCCACACAAAAATTCGAAATAAAAGAGTAAAAGATGAAATTATGGTGAATTTTCAAAGTTACTGCCCCACTGTAAAAGTAAAACTGGTTATGGTAAAAGTTAAAGAATAAGGAGAAATAAGCTTTAAGACATTAACACCCTTACATTAAGCATTAGAGAACCTTCATAATTCAACTTAAAAAGTATCAAAAAGGACATTAGACAAAATTAGCATTATGCCCAATAAAAGAAGTTTACACAAGAGACAATCTCAATTAAAAGCTTGCACCAAATTTATTAAGCTAAGCTCATAAAATGTTACTTGAGAATATGCCTATGTTTATGTGCAAGCATGATGTTATGATGATGATGATGATGATGATGATATGATGATGTTATGATGATGATGATGATATGATATGATGCTTAATGTTATATGATATTGGTTTCTCTGTTTGGCAAAATTTTGGGAAGCTTCGGTCTAGCCGTTATGCTGCCGAAATTTTGTAAGAATTATGGACTTAGAAATATTTTGCATCATAATGCTTAAGTAAGAAGAAGTTTAATTCAAGTAAATGATCCTTCAAAAGGGAAGGTAACCTAATTTAAGCTCCCCTCACCCACGACTCATATGAGGCATGGCATGACCCAGCTAGTGTGAGTATAGGGGATAGGTCTTACATGAGGCATGGCATGACCCAGCTAGTGTAAGTACCGAAATTCTAAGGTGGCGGCCACCAGTATGAGCTCATTACCACTTATGTTTAGTGGGTGAAAAGATAAAGTCAAGTTAAGAAAAGACAAGGGACTTCGGTCCAATACCCTAGCAAGGGAAGAAGTTAAGAAAAACTTATAGCACAGTCATGCATTTTTATATGATTACACTTATGCCCATGTATGATATGATGTAAGTGATTAGAGATTATGTTAAAATTGAATCCGCTTCGGATATTCATGATTTCAAAAATCCAAGAATTGAACCTTATACATGCTCACTATTTTCATTAATAAAACCGAAGTGGCTGGGACGATGACGATGACACTTTCGTGTCGGGTTCGAGTCCTACTGGGAAATTCCATTTCTCACCCTAGTTGTTCTTCCGTATCGTCACCAGATCTCAACGGCGCATCCGGTGGAGTGGAGCGTGGATCCCCAACACTGTGAGCGGACGTGTGACGTGGGATGCAAGACGAAGTTGTTTTGGGACTTGTAGCGACCATCGCTCTGCATCTTCGCATATTTCTTTTGAGTTAGGCTTTGCCATTTAAACTTGTACTTAGTATTTAGTATTTGGACCATGGCCCGACCATGAGCCTCCTTTGATGTAATGCTAAAATGTATGTATATATATATATTATGAACCCATATGAATGTAATAGTTGGTTATTTAATGCAATATATTTGTGAATTATTATCTGTTTACCTTATCCTTGTTTTATGATATTGGAGTATATATTGGATGCGACACGCTCTTTCTCTCGCTATCTTCTCGCTCAAGGCTTTACTTTTCAAAACGCTGCTAGGCGACAACGTATTTCAAAGAAAAATCTTATCGTATTTTCCGCGTAATTTAATTTCAAGAGAAGTTTAGTTTTCACGAGCATAAGTAACAACTAATAAAACGCCGTAATACGACTTAAGCGTAGTATGGGTTTATTAGGGTGTTACATTACAGATACCCGTTCGACTCCAACCGTTTCATTGGATTTCGATCTCTCGGAGCCTTCCCATCCGAGTTATCATGTGGAAACTAATCCATTTAATCTTTCCTACCCGTCTGTGATATGCCTGACGTTTGATTCATCTTCTTCAGTAGCTCTTCATCACACTCCATTCCCAGTTCGTGGTCGCGGGTTCATTCGTACTCGTCCTGTGCCTTATGGGCGTGGGCGTGCTCGGGGAGGAGGACGTGGTGATGTTGCTTCCGGTGGTTTCTAGAACGGTTTCCTCCCTCTTGGTGAGTGATGTGGTGATTGCATGCGGAGCCGAGCACAAGGATAGCCCTTTGTGGTTATAGTTATAGGGTTATCATTCTATTGTATGGCATGCTTGAGCAGTAGGGATTTCCTATGTATTTTCCTTTATGATGTATTTGTTAGGTTTCTTTTGTAGGGCCGACAGTAGATATCAGATCTATTGTATCTCTATGTATAACTCTTGGTATTATTATATTAGCTATGAATGGCCGTGGAATGAATATTAATTGATGAAAATGCATATGGGTCTACATATGTGCTATTTGATAAAAAATGCATATTAGCTTGAATATACATGTTGCATTATTTGTAAAAAGGTTTTGAGTAGCTACAACATACCCTAGGAGCACTACCCCTACTGAGAGTATGGCTCTCACCCAATTCTGGATGTTTTTACAGTACTTCCATATTGAGGACAATAGCAACCCAGAAGATTGAGATTACTTGGGACTGGAAGCTGATTAGGAGTCAAATTATGTTAGTAAGTAGGTATGAATGATGACTTTAGATTTGTATCTAAACCCTTTAGGTATCATGTACTTAATTTCCAGTTGATAATAATTGTCGGTTTTTTTATGCTTAGGCTACTTGTGGCAATATGTTCTCGTAACTAATTAAGTTGATTCTTAAGTTGTATAATATATTATAACAGGAATAAAAATAGTTAAGTTAGTAATTAATTAAATAGTAAACTCTGCCAGCAGTTGGGAAAAAAAATTTTATGACCCACAAAGTAAAGAAAAAGTAGTAACACTTGCTAGTTAAAATAAATAAGTAATAATTAACTAATAGAATATTACATTATAGTATCAGAGTAGTTATTCTTGGGAGCAACTGACAATGGATAGAATTAGAATCGTTATAACCCTTGAGAAACTTTTAGGATACAAGCAGGAATATCCTTATTGCATCTAACCAATGCATTTTGCCTAAGTGTGATATTATGTAATATTGAGGCTGATTACCTCAATATTTGCATGTATCACCCTACATAAGAGTTGCAGATCCTGCGAGTGAAATTAATATTATCCTCAAGAAGGTAGCTGCCACTACCTATATGTTTGTAATTGTATTAAGAAAATTTGATAACTCTATGTTTTGCTCTGAATGGTTTTATGAAATCTTGAAATGATTCATTTTAGGCTATCTTATTTGTCATGAATTTTTATCATTCAAGCATTACTTGGTACGTGATCTATGTGTTGATGTGGTGATAATGTTAACATGATATAATGATATGTTTTTCTTATATTTTTTATGTGATGATCTCATTGAGAAATTGATGTGTTTACTTTGATATCTTGTGATTGTATATATTGCTCTAATATGATCTCTAAATAATTAAGATTGAAAAATCCTATGTGTGATAGAGTTTCAACCATATACTATTTCTTTAGTTGGTTTAGCCTTTTAATTTGTTTGCAAGGTTCCAAGTTAAAATTGAAAATGGTTGTGTTCGTGTAAATGTCAATTTGGCCATAAGGAATTTTCATGAAGATCAACTTTTAAAATGTAAAGTTAGTTTGGTATAAGAGTGCGCAGGTTAGGTTATGATTTTTGGGATTGATCTTGATGCCTTAAATGAAAATTATCTTGTACATAAAGTTCAGCCATGATTGAGAAGTGATATGAGGATTAATCCTAAGGTTTAGTGGTGACTAGGAAGAAAATTCCCTTTCCTTGGGTGTGTATGCTCCTGGCTATATGGCTCAATGGTCAGAAGAACACATGTTCTTTAATGTGTATGAGGTTGTTGAAAATGTTTGGAGTAAACCCTATGGGGGCGAAGATATACCTATATTTGGGCTTAAATCTTGAACATATGAGACAAAGGGTTTAATGTTCTTGCTTACTATGTCATGTGTATCGTGGGGCTTAGAAGTATTAGGAACCATGGAATTGAAATTATTAAAGATAACATAAGCTTGGATAATATCTAAAAATTGAATTGAGATTTGAGTAATGTTTGGTATAAGGTTTCGTTTAATTGGTTTTAATTATTACTTGAGGCCAAAGATATCCTTATATAATTTAGAGTTGATAGGTAAGGAGATTTGAGTTATCACTTGTTTATGATGATATTTGCAGTATAAAAAGTAGGCTAAATGACGCTTGAAGGATCGAAATACGGAGTAGATAGATCAAGTGTATATTGAATATAAAATAATTATGATATTTTGTACATGGATACCTATTTGATAAGTAATGGTAATTAAGGTGTGGATGTGGGAGAATTATTCTAACAATTGATCTTCATACGTGAATAAGAACATGTGTGGCATAGCCTTATTTTACGTGAGCTAGTTAGTACATGTCATGCTTAGTGGAATGTGGATATGAATGAAATTTTTCCACTTAGTGTATCGTATACTATTCAATCTTTTGTATCCTTTACACATTTACTTATATGATCATCATTTCTGTAGCTAGGTGTCATGTAGTTTTAGAATTTCCTCTTCGGCTTTTATTCCTGGAATTTACTAAATAGATCTTGACTAGTGAATAGACAGAATAAAGAAAGTGAAGCAAGCTCAAAGTAAAAGCCATTTTATTCGGTAATCTAGAACCCTCATTGTTACCTGCCATTAATTGAGTTTGCTTACAATAATAGCCACCATTCTAGCATTGAGACAGCATCATGTGGAGCATTACATGGTAGAAAATTTAGATCACCTTTATGCTGGTATGAAGTAGGACTAAAAATTATTCAGAAAACATCAAGTATTTATGCATAATACTAATAGCATAAGAATTTATGAATATTACTGGTAGTAGAAGAATATTGTTGTCTATGGAATTGATAAAATTCTAAAAGAAGTAAAAAAATTTATGAAACTAGGACAATGAAGAAATCATCATAAATTGAAAAAAGGTACATAGAAATAAGAGCTAACTATATAAGCCTAAAAGAAGACTGAATTACAAGAAAATTAGAAGAGATAAATAACTTAAAACCCTATAAGTAAATAAAAATAACAATAATAACATGAAAAGAAATCAAAGATTTTTAAAATTTAGGAACTAAAACAAGGAATTTAGCATGGTGTAAATTACAAAACTCATTAAAGTCAAACAAAAAAAAAAGATAAAACACTCTAAACAAATAATAGAAAAATAAGAATAGAGTTACGTAATCTAATAAAATTTCGAGGACAAAATTTTTTGAAAGATGGAGAGAAATATAACATCCCAGAAAAACAATTAAAAAAGATTATAATAGAATTAAGACAATAAGGCCCCTTATGACATAAACCTCAAATCCAATATAATTAAAGACATTGGAAGCTTAATTTACTAAAAATCCCAAAAAAAAAAAGTATAAAAGCCATATTTTAGCTAGTCATATAACACCAACTCCTACTGTAAAATTCTAATATAGTGAAATATGAGTCTGGGCCATGAGAAAAAATAAATTAGGCCATTACTATACATATTGGTACCAAGTAGGCTCAATTAGAAAATAAGAATAAGAAATAAAATTAATTATGACATAACTTTCTAAAAAGATGGCATCATTAGGATTATGTTACCAAGATGATATCATCTCGCTAATTACCATTGATTCTATGAAACAAATACCTCAAATCCTTGTTTTCTTAGAAATCAAGAGGCTTTGATCATTTTTGGTAAGTTGAATTAAGAAACCAAGTGCTCCTCTTGTATTTCTATAAAACTAAAACCTTAACCCCTTTGTTTACACAAACGCCTATAGCTACACATAGTTTTTAGGCAACCAGATTAGAAAACAAGGTACCAAAATCAAGTACCATGTCATGATTATTTTTAGCTAAGCCCATTACTTTATGCAAACTTGTTAGAATTCAACCAAATGGGAATAGTAACAAGCTTCAGTCTCAAGCCTCCTATCACTATAAATAGAAGTCACCACTCTCATTTGAAGAAGCAAGAGAGAGAAGCTCCATGAAACCTCAAGAGAGAAAAAAGAAAAAAAGAGAAAAGGAAAACTAGGTTTCTAATTTACAAAAAAGAAATCCTAGAAAATTCCTATTAGTTTGAAATATCAATTCAAGCTTGGAAATGGTCTCAAAGCACACAAGAAGTTGTAACACCCTAATAAACCCATACTACGCTTAAGTCGTATTACAGCGTTTTATTAGTTGTTACTTATACTCGTGGAAAACTAAACTTCACTTGAAATTAAATTACGCGAAAAATACGGTAAAATTTTTTTTTTTTGAAATACGTCGTCACTTTTGGAAAGTAAAGCCTTGCGCGAGAAGATAGCAATAAACGAGCGTATTGCAAAGATTTCAATATAAATTGAAGGAACAAGGGATAAATCAAAATATCATGCATTCAAATTACTACTACAACCACATAGATATAATTAGTCTCATAATATCCAACAAATACATAAAAAGGGAACTCATGGTCATGCCATGGCCCCAAAATCAAAGGTACATAAGTCTGACAAGGTCCAATACCAAATGAAATACAACAGATAAGGAGCAATAATAGAATAGGCCCACCTAGACATAAGCTGGCTTCTCTGTCTCTTCCACGCCCTTCAATCGGATGGACTTAGGTTCTCGAGTGCCTGGTCCCCCTCGCTCCTCGGCCTCGGGGAACATGAGGAGTGCGGATGATGCGAGGGTGCCTGCTGATCACCTCGACGCGACGGAAATGACGACCAGGAGTATGGCTGGCCATAGAAGAACGTGCCTCGGAGGGATCCTCCTCAGACTCGGCAGGGTGATACTCGGGGAGCAGCGGCCCTAGGAGTGGCCGTCGAACTCACATCTATCACAGGGATCTCCGGCGGTGGTACGGGCTCGGCTGCAGGTAGACCCGGAGACATGGGCTCCATCTCGATCTCTGGCAATGGCTCAGGCGGGAAATCCCAAAGACCTAGCTGCGATCCAAGGTGAGCCGATGAAACGTCTACTGGGGCTGGCGGGACTTCTGGCTCCTCTTGCTCAAAAATTCGACCCAGATAAAAATAGGTGCGGACTATTGTGGTGGTCGTGGCCACAATAGCATGAGTATCCCCATCGTAGGCCCACTCATGGTGGGGAGGGTCCACGCTCCACTCCACGGGGTGAGCCATGAGTATCTGGTGACGAGACGGAAAAAAAAAACAACTAGGGTGAGAAATAAGATTTCTCAGTAGGACTCGACCCCGACACATAAGTGTCATCGTCATCGTCCCAGCCACTTCGGTTCTATTAATGAAAATAGTGAGCATGCATAAGGTTCAATTCTTGGATTTTCGAAATCATGAATATCCGAAGCGGATTCACTTTTAGGGTATCCTCTAATCATTTACATCATCATATTCATGAGCACAAATATAATTACATAAAACATGCATGTCCAAGCTATAAAATTCTCTTAACTTCTTCCCGTTCTAGGGTTTTGGACCAAAGTCCCTTTTCTTTTCTTAACTTGACTCTATCTTTCCACCCACTAAACATAAGTGGTAATGAGCTCATACCGTGGCCGTAGCCACCATAGAATTTTAGTACTTACACTAGCTGGGTCATGCCATGCCTCATGTAAGACCTATCCCCTATACTCACACTAGCTGGCTCATGCCATGCCTCATGTGAGTCGTGGGTGAGGGGAGCTTAAATTAGGTTACCTTCCCTTTTGAAGGATCACTTACTTGACTTAAATTTCTTCTATTAAAGTTTATGATGCAAAATATTTCTAAGTCCATAATTTTTACAAAATTTACAGCTTAACTAGGCAGAAGCTTCCCAAAATTTTGCCAAACAGAGAGACCAATATCATATAACATTGAGCATCATATCATCAACATAACATGTTCATATCGTCATCATATCATTATCATAATCATCATCATCATATCATATCATCATAGCATCATGCTTGCACATAAGCATAGGCATATTCTCAAGCAACATTTTATGAGCTTAGCTTAATAAATTTGGTGCAAGCTTTTAATTGAGATTGTCTCTTGTGTAAACTTCTTTTATTAGGCATAGTGCCAATTTCATCTATTATCCTTTTTGACACTTTTAAGTTGAATTATAAAGGTTTTTCCAATGCTTAATATAAGGACATTAATGTCTTAGAGCTTATTTCTCCTTATTCTTTAACTTTTACCATAACCAGTTTTACTTTTACAGTGGGGCAGTAACTTTGAAAATTCACCATAATTTCACATTTTACTCTTTTGTTTCGAATTTTTGTGTGGATGTACTTCTCTGAGTCTATTTTTAAACAAAACAAACCCCACTTAAAAATTTATTTTGTAGCTTGAGTTATGCACATTTTATTCTGACTGTTCAGGATTGAAAGTTCATCTCGGGTCAGTGACTTGTCCACTTCACTGGGGATTCCTCACATAGAATCTGACAAAACTGTTTTATGGGAGTGTTCCTCTATGTCTTAGCTTTCTAAAAAACTTGGTCCCACTCAAAAATGTTATGTATAACTTGAGTTATGCACGTTTTATCACCCACTGCCCGGACAGAAACCCATCCAGGAACAGCAAACTTTGAAAATTCATATCTCTCTCGTTTTAAAGCCAAACCTCACATATTTTATATGTATAAAAAGCTCATTGAGTATGATTTTACAGAAAATTAGTTTCATTGCATTTTGAGTTTTTTGGAGTGAGTTATGTCGTACGCTTTATCGACTGCCAGAATTCCAGCTTAACTCGTTTTTGAGTTTTTACATATCAAACTTATAGAGATGTTGTTATACCACTTTCAATCACCATTTTTATGTTTTATCTCATCATCATCTTCAATATTTTAGTTATCAAATCAGTACTTAAAAACAAAATAAAGCAAGATACATAGCAAGCCATCATACCACAAAATTTCATTTCAAAACAACACTTTCAACAAGATAAGGAAACTCATAGAGAAAAGTGTGGTCATGAGACCTTGAAGCAAGCTTTAAAACCGCCTAACCATGAAGAGCTTAGGGGTTCTAAAACTTGAAAAAATTTACATGGAGAAAAAGGATAGAGTCACTACCAAATGAGGTTTCTCTTGGAAGTTTGAAAAATGAAGTGGTTGGAGATGGCCTCCTTCTTCTTGAGCTTGATATTGGGGCTTGTGTATGAGTGGCTTTATTTCTCCAAGGACCAAAAATGGTAGTCCTTGAAGGGATTGTGAGTGTGGTGATAGGAGATGAGGGTGATGGTGGTAGAAAAGTGAGGACTTAGGGTAGGAAAACAAGAAGAACAAGAAGAAGAGTAGGAAGAGCAAAGAGAGGTTTAGAGAGAGGTGAGAGCTTTGTGTGTATTCTTGAGAGAGGAAATGAAAAATGAATTGAGAAGAGAGGGAGGGCTGAAAGTGGTGCACAAATGAGGGAGGAGGTGATGTGATTTTTGCTTCTTACACAAGCTAGGGAGTGGGAAAAATCTTGGGGCAAAAGAGAGTGTTGTGTTTCCTTTGAGTCTTGGCACTTGGGTAAAGGCTTGTAGTGCTTCTTTTCTAGTGGTTAAAAGCATGATCTATCCTAGGATTGGCATTGAATGGTTGTGATCACTCCAAGTGTCACAATCTTGATGGAGAAGAATGGATCTTTTGTCATGACTCAAGAGATCTACTAACATGGACTCTTGATCTAGTGGTGTATGATGAGAAGGCAAATGGATGGTTGGATATGGCTTTTGCTTTGACCAAACTTTCAAATAATAATTAAAGGGAAGTTTCTACATCTTTATAATTGTTACAATTATCTAAATGCTAATTAATTCAATTGGTTTCAATTACTCATTAGCACATTTTAATTAAGAAGGATTTTCCTCATTAATTATGTAAGAAGATGTGAGGGTTAATGTGATTAAGATTTGAGACCTATATGCTCTCAGTTAATTAGGTTAGATCACCTTGATTTTATGTTCTAAATTATGGATTAATGAGGATTGGGCAATTAGGCTTTTAATTGTAATTTTTAATGCATTAAATCTCAATTGTCGACTTGCCTTTAATTTACTAAGCTCTTGCTCTCGAGATTAATCGATTAATTCTCAATTAATCGCTAACCCCTCTAATTAGCGGAAACACTGAGCAATTAACTTAGGTGAAAATGGGGATGTTACAGAAGTCCTCCTTCCTCCATCCTCAAATTCACCCAAGACCAATCCAAGTAGAGGTTTCTAGCTTAAACTTCCAAAGTTTATGTGTTCCTTGTTTCGTATGATGATGTGTACTCCTTGCTAATGTGTTAATTTTGAGAAATATTATTTTGTTTAGTTATTACTTACTTCAATGAGATGTTGTTGATGTTATTGTTTTCTATGCTTAAATCTTATTAGTTTAAGTAAAAGAATAATTATTTATTGTTATTGCTTATTTCATGTTTAAGCTATAATATGTTTCCAAAGGGATTCTTGTTGTAATTTTCATGACTTTAGGAAAGCTTGATAATTTAAAATTGATATATGGTCTCTGTGTTTAAAACTTTCTAATTTTAATGCTAAAATGATGAGTATGACCCTTTACATATATTTCGATTACATTGAATTCGTGGAGAGTTTCTATATGTGTTGATTTCATAAAGAATGCTTGTTAAAATGTTTCTTGGAAGTTCATGTGCTTGAATAATTTCTTATAGCATCTATGTAGTTCATATGATTTCATGACTAAAGGTGGCATGTCAATAGTTTGATAATGTCTTTCTTGAAAAGTTGCATGCCAACTCTTTGATAATATGTATCTTTCAATATTTGCATGTCAAGTGCTTGATAATTATCTCTTTAAAAACCTACCTGCCAACTATCTAATTAAATGTGTGATGCCTTAGAGTTTAGGTAATTGTATGAGTTTTAACTTCTTTGAGTTATGGATGTTTGGTTAATTTTACGAATGCTTTCTTGAAATGCTAAAATGATGATTAGGACCCTTTACATATATTTCAATTACATTGAATTTGTGGAAAGTTTCTATAAGTGTTGATTTTATAAAGAATGCCTGTTAAAATGTTTCTTGGAAGTGCCTTAGAGTTTATGTAATTGTATGAGTTTTAACTTCTTTGAGTTATGGATGTTTGGTTAATTTTACGAATGGTTATTATTGAGTATTTGATGGTGATTGAAGTGAAAATATGCTTAAAAGTATGAAATAAGGTCTAGGAATGCAGGGGCCAGTGCCTAGGCACCAGCTTTCCACTACCTAGGCATTGCCATGGTTGAAGCATGGATAAGTTTCAAGCGCCTGGGTGCCTAGGCACTAGAAGCCACCACCTGGGCGCCCATTATCAACACAAAAATGAGATTTTCAAGCTGTTGAGTGCCCAGGCGCCCACAGATGGCCACCCAGGCACCGACTGTCCGATTTTATGAGTGAGTTTCGACTCTCTCTCCCCTATTTTCAATCACACACTCACTCTCTTAGCTTTCTCTCTCTAGAAACCCTCCACCCTCACATAACTCATTAATCCATCATCTTCCCCTTTGATTTCCTTCACAAATCTACCTTTTTCCACGTCATCATCATCATCATTATCATCTTCCTCCTCTAACTTTTCACTCTCCTTTTGAAGTGAGAGAAAGTGAAGAGTAGAAGTGACCTATCACTTTTTTCTTGCTCAAATCCTCCTTCCAAGGTTTTAAAGTGGACTCTTGGTACTTTCTATTCCTTTCTAGCTACATACTGTTGGTCTAATTCATAGATTTAGATTTTAGTTAGTGAAAGGTAAAGATTAGGTGTTCAATTTGGGGATTTTGAGATTTGGGTAGATTAAGGTTATGTTTGGTTTCAACAAGTTTGGTTATGCTAGTTTGGTGCATTTTGTAGCTTTGGATTCTTCTTGAGAGTTGTCAATTGACCCGAGGCATCACCCCACTTAAGCTCTTGATTTGGAGTCTTGTTTGTGAGTGGATAATATATTTGTAGTTAACCTTTAAGTAAAGTTATGCATGAATATATAAAGTCATGTTGCCAGTTTTCTCGAATAATTGTTAAACTGATTTTGTCTCTAAGATTTGGAAGTATTTACTTATATATTTATACTTGAAGTTCTTCTTTCATTAGTTACTCAATCATTTCAAACTTGATATTATGCATGATGGGCATAGGACAAGACTACATAAATAAATTCTTGAGTTCATATGCTATTTATGCAAATTTTGTTGAAAATTGATTATATGCATGACAGTGAAAAAAGAATGGAAATTTTAAGTAAAAACAAAAAAAAGGAAGAAACTGTGTCAAAAACTACTTGCAAATGGCAGTTAGCATTAGCCTTGGTGCATCTTGAATAGCCCAACTAGCAAGGTGGTTGCTAACTCGACATTGTTTGGCCGACATGTCCGAAAAGTTTAGACATGTTCAGGTCAGGTTGTTAGGGCCACTCAATAGTTAAATTTATTTGATACTGCTGGGGTTAGGTTGTCGAGGCAGCCCAATCAGGAATTTTCTTCTAAAATAGAATATTCCCTAAATTTTAGTATGACATTGAATTTAGCATCTTGCTTTCTTTGTTATAAAGCAATATGTTGTACCATTTATATGATTTTAATCTTGGTTAGAGTTTAAAGGCATGTCTCATGTTAACTATGAATATATTATTCTTCATTGAGTTTCATAACTCACCTCCATGGTTTCCTTATCTATTTCAAATTTAGCCATAGAGACGACTCTTGCCCCACCTGCTCAATAAAGTTGCTCCTTATTACTTGTTGGTGAGCCCATTTGTAGGGCCCTGTTTATTCTTTTTGTTACATTTTGTGTAGCCATGTATGGCTCCTTATTGTATAGAGCTCCATAAAACATAGGCAGGGTCGGGTGTTGGGTTTATTAAATCTTTTGTATTAAGCAAGTCCTTTTCATTTTGACTAAATGAAGCAAATGTGCATGTATATCTATATATATTTTTTTGAAATTGTTTTGGCTAAACAACTCTTTGATAGCCTTGTATATGTAAGAATTTCAAGACTCTATACTTATGTTCATTTATACATATGAATATGTATATATGTATATATGTTTGAACTATGCTGGAATGTCTGGATGAATTTTTGAAAGTTTAGAATATTCGGGAATATCCTAGTTTTAGAGGAGACTCCGTCAGTTTCCACGAAAAAAGTTTAGATTTAAGGTTGCTAAGGAATAAGGATTCCCTATGCCCCGGTCACAGCCTTAGGAGGGTCGTGACAAAAATGTGTCTATGTGAACTTGTGATATAAAATCTATGGAAATAATGAAATGAAACAAGTGAGTGTCTTATCCCCACCTCAGAATGGATCAGTGGGACATTCACTCCGTGATGTCTTGGCTTCACCTTGGAGTGGATTAGTAAGACATTACCTGTGACGTCATGGCCCTACCTAAGAATAGATTGGTAGGACAATCATGATCTAAGTAGGGGATGCCCTAGCAAAAAGAACTCTTTCATATTCATATATGTTAATAAGGACCATACAGCTAAAATATAAACAATTCCCTAAGAAAGATAAGATGTGTTGACTGTAATAGTATATCTAAGAATAAGGATTAAGCACTGCTCATACATCATATTGGTGATATTTGACACCGTCATGATATATCTATGGAAAAAGTATAAACTCTGTTCATGCATCATATTTTTGACATTAATTGATGAAAATGCATATGGGTCTATATATGTACTATTTGATAAAATGGATATTAGCTTGAATATATGTGTTGCATTATTTGTAAAAACGTTTTAAGCAGTTACAAATAGGATGTTACATTACTAGTTAATTATTATTTATTTATTTTAACTAGTAAGTGTTACTACTTTTTCTTTACTTTTGGGCTCATAAATTTTTTTTCCATTGGTGATGCAAGTTACTATTTAATTAATTACTAACTTAACTATTTTTATTCTTGTTATAATATATTATAAAACTTAAGAGTCAACTTGATTAGTTATGATAATATATTGCCATAGGTAGCCTAAGCATAAAACAATTGACAATTGTTATTAACTAGAAATTAAGTACATGAAACATAAAGGGTTTAGATACAGATTTAAAGTCATAATTCATTTCTAGTAACTAACATAATTTGACTCCTAATTAGCTTCCAGTCCTGAGTAACCTCAATCTTCTACATTGCTATTGTGTTCAATATGGAAGTACTATATAAGCATCAAGGAATTAGGGGTGAAAGCCACATTCTCGATGGGGTAGGGTTTCAAGGGTATGTTGTAACACCTTCTATTATATAAGCCATGCTCAAGTCATGGAGTTATATTAAGAGGTTGTCACTGTACTAAGAAAATCTTTAAATGCAAAAAAATACCATGCATGGCCCTTTAACTGTACACTTTATTACTGAATATAGTTCATAAATTTCTTCATCTCTGATACATAAAGAATAAAATAATTACAATTTAAGAAAAAGTTTTGTAGCTAACATTATACATAGAAGCTACTTCTGCACTGCAGCTGTCGCCCTTTTGAACCTCAACCGGCCTCTAAAGTCTTTCGGGCTGACTTAAGCCTAAGCCTTTCATGATGAACATCCCAGGATTTTGCCTCGTTCTTAAGTTTTAGCCTAGGATCTGTAATGTTTATGGAAAGAAGAACATATAAGCAAGCAGTGAAAACCTAAGGTTCTTAGTAGGTAAACTCGAATCATATAGTGTCATCATAAATATTCCAGCAGCTTCGATTTCTTATAAAATGTGAGCACATATACTCAACCAGTGGTTCAATTTTAAGTTGAAAACATCTTTCTCAAAGCAGGTTATATTTTAACAACCACTTGTCATATTATATGACAAACATAGAAACACGAATAGTGTAATATACTTCAACAAGAATCATAATAACATTATGACATAACGAGATAATTGAAGATGCACATATAGATGCTTATACTTGACTGTATGCAAGTGCACTTGACTTAATTCATCTCTTTCTTTAACTTGCAACTTGATCTTGCTCTTCTGTACTTGGTCCTCCGGAGGTGAATGGCCTCTCTCACCCTTGGGACCCCTGGGTACTAGTCTGCTTTTCAGATCCGAGCTCGTACCTATACAAGAGTGACGAGTTTACTTTCCCCAACCCTCACATTAGTCTATTCCCATTAATTTTGGTCGAGGGCTGGCCCAAGTCTTAGACAGTACCGCTTTGGTCCACGCTAGCTGGGTCTATACCATGCCTCATGTGGGAGCTTAGTACGTCCCTCTTGCAAGTTCTTATTATCTTTTCCTTTCCATATCTTATCATGCATGCGGATGCTTTCCGCATTCATGGATATGTCTCACACCTAGATATGTCTCACACCTTACTTCGCATATAATTTTCTAATTATGCTTGCATGCATGACATACATGAATGTGACATGTAAATATAAATATATTCAAAGCACAATTACCCATAGCATAAGTTCTCATAAACTCTTGCCAAAAATTCAGCAGCATAACGGATCGAGTCCGCTTTCCTGTGAATAGTGCCAAGCTACCGATACAATCAATTAAGTATGCAATTCAATGTAAAACAGCAAGTTACGACAACATTATTAATCATATGGTATGTCAAAATCAATAGAAATATCAACAGAGTTTTCTGCTCACCTACCTTCTTCTACCCGAATCTTGTAAAATCCACCTTTACTCCTATTTAACTCATTTAAACCTGAATTTTAAATATATCATAGTTCTATGTGTCTAGTTTCCAACCCTTTTGATCCCATCTCATTTTGATTTGTATAACTCAAGTTATTTGTATTTTATCTCGGACTGCCCTGTACTTAGCCAAAAATGCACCCTTATAAGTGAAAATTCACTAAAAATAGAAATCTAGGTGAAATTATACGAAATTGATATCAATTTAAAGCTAATAGAACAAGCTTTCAAATGAATTCATATCATTTTCATGAGCATATTTTGAGATATAAGCCCCGTAACTTAACTCTATTGGACTACCCTGTTCTAGCCTGGTTTGAACTTAAGTCAACTTCATTGATGTGCAAGGAACAATTGGAAATGAACCTGACCTTGACATTTTTATGGGATGTTTCTTCCATGTTAGCTTTCAAACAGCATTAGTTGCACTCAATTTAGAGTTGTGTAGGGTGAGTTACACCTTTCTCAACTCATACTGCCCAGATGAGAATCTAGATTTCTTGGTCAAACTTAAAAAATTAATAACTAATTCTATACTAATCCAATGACCTTATATTTTATATGTATGGAAAGCTCTGAATGTCTAGTTTCATATAAAAATGGATTCATTAAATTTAAATGACTATGGATGGAGCTGTACACTCCGCCGTACGGACCACTGAGGAAAAACCCTAACAGCATCTTGAACTCATGATTTCCTTAAATCAATCCATCCAATCTTCAATCCTAACTCAATCATACATCTTAAACCACCGATAATCTATCATATCCAACCAATATAACATCAAAACAAAGGGAGAAGGGGGAGCCCTAGGCAGCCCCAAATCAGAGAAAAATAGGAGAAAGGATGAAGTTCCTACCTCCTCTAGGTGTAGTCTTGCTAAATCTGGGTTTTAGATTGAAGAAATCAAGATGATTGAAGTTCAAGCACAAGATGAGAGGGAGCAGCTGGTTGTCTTTTCCTTTCCTTCTCTTGGGCATAACATGAAGGAAGCCAAGGGGAAAATCTAATGTCAGTAAATGAGGGTGGTTAAGGAATTTATCTCATATTGGTTAATGCTTCACTTGGCTCACAAATGAGCCAACAAGGCTTGAAAATTTGTGGCTGCCTTGTGCCACTTCTAGATGGGTGTGTGGCTAAATTTTCAGCCACTAAACATAGGGTTTTGGGTATACAATTCCATTGATTCGGCTTTGACAGTTTAAAATACCGAATCTCTACCGATTTCCCTCAAATTGGTAAAATATTACTAAGTAAATTTGTGAGATTTTCTATATCTCTATTCTAACCTTCTAAAGTCTAATCTCTTTAATTAACACTTAATTAACCCCTAATCAATATTTAATTAACTTCTAATTAATTCTACACAGTCTATAAATTTAGATAAACAGATTAACATCGAAATTTAAACGTATTGTAATTCCGAACGTTATACTGAATAATTTCTCATAGTCTTTTACATAACAATCTAAATTTCCTTTAGCTCTAGTATTTATAATTCATCCCTAATTACCCTTATTTTTCTAATAAATTGATTAACAGCGCAAATCAATTGCACTATTTCTTTAGGATTGTTATCTTTTCGTTTTTTCGTAAATCTTTTAATATTTTCTATTTGGTTTCTGTAACTAATGACATTTTTGTAATTTTGAGCAAGTCCAGGGGGCACCCCATGTTATTTCATGCCTGACTACTCCCGTGGCCCAATCGGCAAAGATTTAAACTTCTATGGTTTCACCACGTAATTCTGTTCCGCTTAAAACCTCATTATGCTAACTCTACAGATGTGGGGACATAAAGGTTATTTTATGAAAAGTTCTAGGGTTATTGTGGGAATAACTTTTTGGGGTAAAAATTTAATTTCTAGAAATTCTGGGCATCACTATAAACAACAAAAGATTTCTAGGGCACTTTTGTCATTTCCTAAATTTTTAACATAAGGCAGTGCCATATTTTCAACGGCAGTATTATAGTACCCTATAATTTTGAGTGTGAGGATCGTCATGGCATAGCGCTGCCTGAGAAATTCTCACACTGCCTAAAGGAAATAATTTAAAGTTTCCATTATGCTTTGCTTACGGAATTGGGGATGTTACATTCTACCCACCTAAAAAAAATTGTCCTCAAAATTCTAGGACTAAGAATGGTTGAGGAAGATTTTCTTAATCCACAAGGGCACTTTTCCTTTTGAGGTTGTAACACCCTTTATTATATAAGCCATGCGAGTCAAGGAGTTATATTAAAAGGGTTGTCACTGTGCTAAGAAAACTTTAAAATATGGAAAATATAATATATGGCCCTTTAACTATACACTTTATTACTGACTAATAGTTCATAAACTTCATCATCTCTGATATATAGAGGATAAAATAATTACAATTTAAAAGCAATTGTGACTAACATAATACACCGAACTTGCTTTCGACTGGTCACTAGCTAGCTTCAATAGTCTCTTGATCTGGTTTGCGTCCGAGCCTTGCTTAGAAACTATCCCAGTACTCTGCCTCATACTTGATTTCCAACTTAGGTGCTGGAATGTTTATGGAAAAGAAAAACATACAAGCAGGCAGTGAGAACCTAAGATTCTCAGTAGGTAAACTCAAACCAATCTTACAGTGCTATCATAAACATTCCAGCCGCTTCGGTTTATTATGAAAATATGAGCACATATAAACAAATAGTGGTTCAATTTTAAGTTGAAAACACCTTTCTCGAAGCGGGTCATATTTTAACAACCACTTGCCATATTATATGATAGACATAGAAATACGGATAGTATAATATGCTTCAACAAGGATTATAATAGCATTTTGACTTAACTAGATAATTGATGATGCACATATAGATGCTTATACTTGAATGTATGCAAGTGCACTTGACTTAATTTATCTCTTCTTTAACTTGCAACTTAACCTTGCCATCCTGTACTTGGTCTCCCGGAGATGAATGGCCTCTCTCACCCCTGGGTGATAGCCTGTTTTTCAGGTCCGAGCTCGTGCCTATACATGAGTGACAGGTTTACTTTCCTCGACCCTCACACCGGTCTATTCCCCTTGAATCTGGTCGAGGGCTGGCCCAAGTCTTAGACAGTATCGCTCTGGCCCACGCTAGCTGGGTCTATGCCATGCCTTACATGGTAGCTTGGTACGTCTTTCTTGCAAGTTCTCATCATCTTTCCTTTCCATATCTTATCATGCATGCAGATACTTTGTGCATACATGAATATGTCTCATACCTTATTTCTCATATCATATTCTAATTATTCTTGCATGCATGGCATACATGAACATAACATATGAATGTAATATATTCAAAATATAATCTCCCATAGCATAAGCTCTCATAACTCATCTCATACTTAAATTCATCCTTGCATATCTGAACCTTATGAGTATAACATATAGATATTCATAATATTCATAGTTTCATAGACTTCTGCCGTAAAATTCGGCAGCATAACGGATCAGATCCGTTTTCCCATGAATAGTGCCAGTTCTCACAGACAAATCAGTCATAACACTATAATCAATCTAACATATCTATCCATGTAGAACTTGCAACCATTAACTCAAACCGTATATTTTCATTAACACTTGTGAAACCACCCATTTGGTCACTTCTACCAATTCTACTCAATTGTGCCCAAATTTTGTATAATCCACCTCTACTTCTATTCAACTCATTTAAACCTAAATTTTGGATATGTCATAGCTCTATATGTCTATTTTCTAACCTCTTTAGTCCCATCTCATTTTGATCTGTATAACTCAAGATATTTACATTTTAACCCAGCCTGGCTATGGCTGGCCAGAATTACACACCTAAAAGTAAAAATATACTATAAATCGAAAACAAGTCCAAATCATATGAAATTGGTCTCATATTAAAGCTAACAGGACAACCTTTCATTTTCAACAAGTTTCACTTCATTTTCTTTAGTATACCTCGAGTTATAAATCTTGGAAGTTGACCTTCTTGAACTTCCCTGTTTTGGCTTGGTTTGGACATAGGGTAACTTCCTCGAACCACTGGGAACAATTGGGACGATAACAAACTCAGAATTTCATATTCGGATGTTCTCCTATGTGTAAGCTTTCTAACAAAGTTGGTCTCACTCCATTTGGAGTTGTGTAGGGTGAGTTACATCCTTCTCAACTCATACTGCCCAGCTAAGAATCTAAATTTCTAGGTTAAACTTCAAAAATTCATAACTAATTCAATACTAAACCAATGGACTTATATTTTATATGTATGGAAAACCCTGAATGTCTAGTTTCATATAAAAATAGTTTCATCAAATTTAATTGGTTGTAGGCAGAGCCGTACACTCCGCTGTACGGACTATTGAGGGGAAAACCCTAATAGCTTCTTGGATTCTTCTTGGATTCATGTTCTTCTCTAATCAATCCATCCAATCTTTAATTCAAACTCACATATACACCTTAAACCAACCTTAATTCATCATCCCTACCCATCACAAAATCAGAATCATGGATGAATAAGGGACTCTAGGCAGCCCCAATTCAAAGAAAAGAAGGAGAAAGTTGAGATTCCTACCTTGGTGGTGTGAAATCTTGATGGAACTTGATCTTGGAGTGAAGTTGATGGTTGAGGCTTGAGCTTGGGGATGAGAGGAAGTGGAATAAGATGAAGGAAATTGGTAAAATGAGGGCTGGTCTACACTGCTCATGGGGAGGCCGAAAATATAAAGGGGGAGGGAAGAAAAAAATGAAAACTTATGAAGAAAGTTGGCTCTTGATTGGTGGATTTCAACCCTCATTCAAACTTGGCTTGGCTTCCCTCTTTTATGGCTGATTTGTGCGCCAGTTGTGAGGATTGTTGGCTAAATCTTGGCCATCCATCCTAGGGTTTTCATAGTATGATTTCTATTGGTTCGGTTCCGACAGTTCAAAGTATCGAAATCTTACCGATTTCCTTTAAATTGGTAAATCGGTTTTGGAAAAATCCTATGAAGTTTCCTATGCTTTCAATCTAATTCTCTCATCTCTAATTTCTCTAAATGATACTTAATTGGCTCTAAGTAAAAATTTAATCGAATGCTAATTAATCTTAAGTAGTTGATAAAGCCGAACAACTAGGTGAAAACGACAAAAATCCAATGGAGGTAAGGCCAAGTTTCTCCACTATCTTGAGCAACACTTGGCGCCACTCATATGTGGTAGGGGTGGCTGAATTTCAGCCACTTAAATGAGGGTTTCCAATAGAAAATTCTATTGGTTAGGTCCTAACAATTTAAAATATCGAATCTTCGCCGATTTTCTTCAAATCGGCAAAACTTTACTAAATGACTCTGAGAGAATTTCTATATCTCTATTCTAATTGTTCCTAAGCCTAATCCCTCTAATTAACGTCTAATTAACTTCTAATTAACCCTATTTAGTCAATAAGATCGAACAAATTGCTTGTTAACGTGAAATAATTATTCTTGCAAATTTAGAGCTTTTCTATTTTCTATTTTCCGTAGCTAATAGCATATCCGTAATTTTGAGCAAGTCCAGGGGCACCTCACATCATTTCACACCAAACTACCTCCATGGCCCAATCGGTGGAGATTTAAACTTCCATGGTTTTACCACGTGATTCTGCTTCGTTTAAAACCCCATTTTGCTAATTCTATCGATGCGGGGACATAAAGGTCATTTTATGAAAAGTTCTAGGGTTATTGTGGAAATATCCAGTTGGGGTTAAAGTACAATTTCATACAGCCATAGTGCAAGGAATTCAAGAATAGAAATGGAATCCTACCTCTTTGGAATGTGATTTGAGCTAAGTGTTGAAGATTGAATTGTTAGAACCTTGTTAAGCTTGAAGGAGTGATGGAGTTAACTAAGAGAAGGGAAGAAGGAGGCTGGAACAAGAGGGAGAGAGAGTGGCATAAATCAGCCTCAAACGAGAAGGAGAGTCTAACTTAAATACATGGTGTAACGCCCCGATTTCCGACTTCCGATCTCGTCAGTGAATTTTTAAAATTCTCATTTTCCGATCATAGTAAGGCTCAAATGGATTGGCTTGGATTTTTCGATTTCCGACCTTATGGTGAATTAGAATGCATATGAGATCCGACTTCCGAGTTTATCTGAATTGGTCTCCAAGTTCGGCCAAATTTTCATGACTTCCGATCTCGAGGCTACTCCCAAGAGCTTTTCATTACTATGATGTTTCCGACTTCCGAGATAAAGTTTGGAGTTCTGAGATTCTATAAGTTCCGATTTCATGGAACATAAGATTAATGACTTGACTCTCGATCTCCGGTGTTATGTTTAAAATTGATTCGTGTTTACCAATTTCCCGACTTCCGGATTTAAGTGCTTGCTTTCACATCCGGCTTTGCTTTCAAGTTTCGAGTAAACCAAACTACATTTTCGAATTCCGATGTTATGTGCACGATTTCCGACTTTAAGAAGAGTACGAGTTCCGATGTCATCTTCAGAATATACTGGAAACAAGTCTTACTTTTAGGCGACGTGGAGAGCAATTTTGCCACAAAAAGAGGACGACGTTGAGAGCATTTTGGCCACAAAAAGAGGGGAAGGTTGGCTAAAATTTAGCCTTGTGTTTTGAAGCCAATCAAAACCTTCCAAGTTAACTACCATTCAAGCCTATATAACACACTCTCCTCCTCTCATTCAGACCCATTTTTCTGCGCCACTTTTCCTCTCCCTTGCTCAGCTCTCTTCTTCTCTTCTTCACTCTCTCAACTCCATCAAACCACCAAGTCTAATCAAGTTTTGTTCATCCAAGTTCCAAAATCAAGCCAGATCACAACATAACCATAGGTAGAGGTTTTAACTCTTGTCTTGATTTTTTGATTCTTGGGTGATTATTGGTGGTTTACTTCCTTAATTCTGATATATTAACTGAATGATTATGATGAATTATGGCTGGTTTATTGGATGTTTGTGAGATTAAAATTGAATTGGAAACAAGAAAGGATGAAGATAGGAAGAGTTGAGAGGCTAGAAAACTCAAAAACCTCGGCAGTCCATATGGTAGAGTGTACGGCTCCGCCTCCTACTATTTAAAATTGATGAAACCATTTTTATGTAAAACTAGACATCCAGGGATTTCTATACATCTATCATATAAGGCCATTGGATTAATATTGAGAGAGATATGAATTTTTTAAGTTGACCTAGAAATCAGGACAAACTCACATTATACAACTCCAAATTAAGTGAAACTAATATTTTTGGAAAGCTTACACATAGGAGAACATCATACAAAGAAATTCCGAGTTTGTTATCATCTCAGTTATTCCCAGTGAGTCGAAGAAGTTACCTTATGTCTAAACTGGGCCAAAACAGGGTAGTTTAGGAAGGTTAAGTTTCGGGGCTTATAACTCGAGCTCTACTAAGTCAAATGGAATGGAACTTTTTGGAAATGAAACTTACCCTGTTAGCTTTAATATGAGTCCAATTTCATATATTTTGAGTCAGTTTTCGATTTTTAGTGGATTTTTACTTTCAGGTGTCTGATTTTGGCCAGCCATTGGGCAGGCCGGGATTAAACCTAAATATCTTGAGCTATAGATATCAAAATTAGATGGGACCAAAGAGGTTAGAAAATAGACACATAACACTTTAACATACCCAAAATTGAGATCCAAATGAGTTAAATAGAAATTATGGCTTGACTTAGAAGAACCGGGTTGGCTGACTATGCTAAGGCAGAAACCTTGCCTTAATGAGATTATTGTTATTATGAGTTCCATGTTGAAAAATGTGTGCAATGTTGTGACCTTTGTGATAAATTGGTGTTTTGGTGTGCTGACACTATTCATGGGGAAGCGGACATGTTCCGTTATCTTTTAGAAACTTCGGTAGAATTCATGTATAAATTATGAATTACATGTTAATGCATGTGCAATTTCAAGAAAGCTATGAAAGTTATGCTAAGAATTATGTTACTATGAAAGTTTCATGCTACTTGGGCCAGCCCCGGATAAGAAGTTAAGGGGAATAGATCGGTGGGAAGGTCTGGGAAAGTAAACCCGGCATTCTTGTATAGGAATGAGCTCGATCCTGAAAAGCAAACTATTACCCAGGAGTCTAAATGGCCAAGAACTCCCAGGGGACCAAGAGATGGAAAAATGATGAAAAGTAATGAAAAAGTTTATAAAGGAAGATTCAAGAATGAGTCTGCATGATTACATGAATGCATGAATACATGGAATAGTTATGTCAATATGTTTACAGTTGTCTATTGTGTTTGTTTACTGCTGTTTATTTATTTATTCTGTTTATCATCCTATGTATCATTATTAGTAATCTATTTTGTTTCTTGTGCTGTCTAAAGTAAAATTGAACCTTGCCTCGGACCAGACATTTTAACTCATTAAAATGGATATTTCAGTTTGAACACGTGTTTTTTTATAAAATTAAATAAAAATTGAGGCAATTGAGAATGTATGTGACATCAGTTAACCCCTATGCACAAACCCTACTGAGAATTTCTTTAAATTCTCACCTTGTTCTGTATTTTCCGCATCATTCTCAGATGCTGGTGATGGACTCCACAGTTACCCTCTTCATGAAGATCCCAGATTTGCAGCTTCACCATGATCCAGAGTTGGATTCTTTGTATATAGCCAGTTCTTGTAACTTTCGCCTTTACCTGTTTAGCAATAGGAACTTTGCTGTCCCTTTACATCATCCTATTTTTGACCTTGCGACTCCTTACATTGTTGTCCCACTGCACATGGCGCACCCACCTCCAACTCCTCCTGCACCCGCAGCATAGGCAGCTCCTGCTGACCCTGCACCAGAGTCACCTCCGCCAGCAGTTCCCGAGGTGTCGCTTAGTTCAGAGAGTGACCCTTCCGAGGCCATCGGCTCGTCACCCTCTTCCTCCTCGGGACCCAGCGCAGAGTATTCTCCAGCCAGGCTTGACATGGCTAACGGCTATCTGACAGAGTAGCTCAGCCAGCAGGAGATATGTATAGCATGACCCTCTTTTGATAGCATGTAGCTCTAGGTCATAGACTTGACAGTAGGATTAGCAGTAGGTTACGAAATGTCCTCTAAGGACCATAGGATCTTTTGACTGACACGGGCATTATTGTCTTTTTGGTACGCCGGCCCACTTATGTATTCTACCTTGAAACTTTGTACATAAACTGAAGCAGTAGCTTCTGATATATATATATATATATATATATATATATATATATATATATGTATACAGTTAATGTTATTGTGCTATTCTTATCTTTTGAGATATTTTGTTAAATTCGTTTCGCCCTTAGTATAGCAGCGCGCTGTTTTGTCTGTTAAATAAATAAATAAATATGATGAGGAGAGGAAACACGAATCATGAAAGGTAATCAGAGCGGTATTACGGTAACACAATCTACTTGATTTCATGCTATGACTTAAGCATAACATCAAATTAGTAGGGTGTTACACATGGGGGTAGTTGGAATTGTGAGTGTTGATTGGTTGAAATTTTATGATTGAAATTCGGCCATGTCCCCCACTTTTTGTGGCCAAATAGCTTTTCACGTCGTTCCAAAAGTGGAACTCGTTTCCGTTCATCTGAAATCGGAACTCGTCTATTATGTGTAAAGTTGGAACCCGCATCCCTTTTATTTGAGCTTGGGGCTGAAGCCGGATGTCGGAACTCGTCCAACCTTATTTGACACTTGGGGATAAGTTCGGATATCAGAAGTCATACTGCTTACAATCACCTAATCCCGGAACTCCCCATTTAAACTCGGGAACACCAACAGAAATAGAAAGCTTCTGGGAATAAACTCAGATATCGTAACTCGTGTATGACTTGGAAATCAGCTCAAAGATCCGAACTCGTGTCCTTTCTAATTGAGTTCAACTCTGAGGCAGAAACTTATTACACTCAACTCTAAGGTCGATACTTGCACCATTGTGTTAAACTATAACTTCGGAGGTCGGAAACCATGTATACTATTTTAAAACATGAGGTCTGAGGTCGAAACTCGGGTACATCTGCTTGAAACTTGGAGATAAATTATGAGATCGAAAATCGGGTACATTGTCTTTAACACATGAAATCGGATATCGGGAATCACTCCATATTGTTTTAGACTTGAATGTGAAGTCGGAAGTCGACAAATTATGCTAAAATTGGAAGACAAACTCGGAAGTCAGAAATAGTTCATTTTGTGTGTGAAATTCGAAGATGAAGTCGGAAATCATGAAAACTTGCAGCTGAAGTTGAAACTCAGAACTCGTGGTGGAGGTAGAATGGAATAATTTAGTACAAGGAAAATTGGGATGTTACAGAGGTTGCATCTTGTTCTAAGATTGCTTGTTGGTAACTACGAGGTATTAGCTCAGTACGTATAAAGGATCCATAAGGAGTATGTTGGCGCCCAAGCCTATCTTGTCTCCATGATGCCTTGAACCATCATTTAGTTCATTGGAGACTTCCCTCATCTTCTTCACTTAGTACTCTACTACTTTCGCTTAATAGTGGCCGTTAAACTTTCTATTGTTTGTACTTGAGTCTCCAAATATCAATTTGTGAAGATTCTCAGTTTTTAAAGACAACCAGTTGTCGCCATAATTGACGTCAATATGTAGTAACGATGATGGTTGTGTCCAAGTTTTAGGAGGTGTGTACAATGTTGCTCAAGATTCTTATTTGCCTCGTTACTGTTAGTTCAATCATAAATTCGCCTCCAATATCGCCCTTTAGAAGTATAAGCTTAGGTCTCTTCTCAAAATTATAACTAGAAGCTTTATCTTAAAATGCCCCTATAAACTCTACCTTGTGCCTAATGCATATGGGTTATATGGGTTTTAAAATATACTTTGTTTGGCTGACATTTTGGTCCATCATCAAGTTCATTGAGTAAATTCCTCATCTTCCTTGTCATGTGTCTGACTACTTGTGCGCCATGTTTTCTGATAAACTTCTAATACTTGTGCCTTGGGCCCTAAATACCAACTGAAGAAGTTCTGCCATTGCGAAAACTATTAGTTACAGCAGCAATCAACTTCGACAAATAGTGGTCACAGTGGCTCCGCCAAAGTTTTTCTGAAAATTGATCAAGCCATATCCAAACTCTCGTCTACCTGATCCTCTTTGATCAGTGAAGAATCCCCTTCCGTTAGGTTTTAGGTGTAAGGCCAGAGCTTCCTTCTAAACTATAACTATAGTCCTTGCTTTGAAATCTCTCCTTTTCTTGCGGACTTTACTCCATTTTCTTTAGTATTTGCGAATCAGATCTCGTGTCATTTGTAACGTTCGAAAAATTTTATCGTTAATAACCGAGTTATTCGGTTTTTATCGAATAAGTGGGTTTAATCGGAATTCAATTAAGCATTCACTTAAAGCCAATTAAGTGTGATTTAGAAGTGATTAGGCTTGATGGAATTAGATTAGGAACATAGGAAATCTCACAAAATTTTTCTAAAACTGGTTTACCGATTTAAGAGAAATCAGTAAGATTTTGGTAATTTAAATTGTCGGAATCGGATGAATAGAAATTATACTGTGAGAACCCTAGAATAGATGGCCAAGATTTATCCAACTTACCCATGCAAGTGGCGCCATGTCAGCCCTCCATATAGGCTGCCATACCAAGTTGAATAACCAACACAAATCCACCAATCACATGCAACTTGTTTTAGAAGTTTTTAAATTTTTCCTTTTCTGCCCTTGCAAATTTTGGTCCCTATATGCTGACCCCTCTCCATTCTTTTCTCCTTCATCTCCTCTAATCTCAACTCATACCATCTTCATCTCCCACAAACCTTCAAGTCACAACAAGACTTCTTCTACTCAAGCCACAAATCTAACAAGAATCACACCTAGAAAAGGTAGGAATTCAACTTCTCTTCTTATTTTTCTTGATTTGGGGCTATGTGGGGATTTTGTTTTCCTCATGATCTTTATGTGATTTGGAGTGATGATGATGGTTTATGATTGATTTTGCATGTGTGTTGTGATTAGAAGTGGAATTGGTATGAAAGAACTTGAAGAAAAGAGAGAACTCAAGAAGCTGTTAGGGTTTTCCCTCGGCGGTCCGTACGGCGGAGTGTACAGCTCTGTTTGTAACTATTTAAATTTCATGAATCTATTTTTACATGAAACTATACATTCAAGGCTTTCCATACATATATAATGTAAGGCCATTGGATTAGTATAGAATTAGTTATGAATTTTTGAATTTTGACCTAGAAATCTGGACTCTCATCTGGGCAGTGTGAGTTGAGGAGCATGTAACTCACCTTGCATAACTCCAAATTGAGTAAACCCAAAGTTGTTTGAAATATAACATGTAATGGAACATCCCATAAAATTTCAGAGTCAGATTCATTACCATTTGTTCCCAGCACATCAATGAAATTGACTTAAGTTTAAACTGGCTAAAATAAGGCAGTCCAGTAGGGTCAATTTTTGGGGCTTATATCTGAAAATATATTTATGAAAATTATATGCAACTTATTTAGTTTGAAAGATTGTTCTGTTAGAATTAAATTGATATAAATTTCATATAATTTCACCCATATTTCTATTTTTGGTGAATTTTTGTTTATAAGAATGCAATTCTGGCTAAGAATAGGGCAGTCTGAAGTAAAATACAAATAACTTTAGTTATACAAATCAAAATGAGATGGGACTAAAAGGGTTGGAAACTAGATATATAGAGTTATGATGTATCCAAAATGCAGACCTAAATGAATTAAAATGAACATTTGGTGGATTTTGTAATTTTGGGCAGAATTGATTGAAGTAGGCAGAAAGCCCTTTTCTATACTACTTATTTATATTATTACATTCTTGGTATGAATATGATGTTCTATATTGGAATTGCTGTCTGATTGAACTTTCTGGTTGTTTGGTACTATTCATGGGAAAGTGGACATGATCCGTTATGCTACCAAAATTTTGGCAGAGATCGCAATTCATATGAAGTTACAAATTATGCATGCATTGACCAAAGTAAATTAGATAAGCAATGCTACCATTTATAAGAATGAGAAAGAATTTCCATGTGACTTGGGTCAGCCCCTGAACAAAATTAAGGGGGTTAAATCAGGGGGGAAGTCAAGGAAAGTAAACCCGGCCACCCTGTATAGGAACGAACTCAATCCTGAAAAGCGGACTATTACCCAGGAGTATATGGCCAATAACTCCCAAGGGACCAAGGATGGAAAATAAATTTTAAGATGCGAAAGCCTTCAAAGATAAGATGCATTTCCCAGATTTACCTATTTATATGTAGTGTATGATAATTCTTGATTGATTGTTATAGTTATCTATTTATCTCTCATGATGTGTTACTGTTTATTTATGGTTACTGTTGTAGTTGTATTAGTATGTCTGTTTACTATATTTTTAATTGTCCCTATTTAAAATTTAATTTGTTTCGGTATATGTTTCTATAGTAAGAAATTTAAGTTGAATATTTCCACTGTGTCGTACTATTCAAGGTTACGGAAAAATCAAAACAACTGAGAATGATAACGATGACAGATATATATAAATTTAGGAATTCCTACTGAGAAATCTTTATTTCTCACCCTACTATATATTCCCGCATCATTCTTAGATCATGGAGAACGCGGCAACCGGAGTCCTGTTCATCGAGTTCCCTGAGCTTCACATCCACCTGGACCCGTTTCTAGACTGTATATATGTATCTGGTATATGTCAATTCCGTTTTTATTTCTTTTTTCACAGAGATTTTGCTGTTCCCCTTACTCATCCCCTCTTTAACCCCGCCGCACCTTACATTGCTATCCCGCTATACATGGTCCATCCCTTTCCACTTCCACACATAGTGGCAGCAGCACCGGCAGCAGTAGCAGCTCCCATGGCTCCCCCAGCATCACCACCGCAGCAGATACCCTCAATCTCGATGTCTGAAGAGGATCCGTCTGAGGCAGTGAGTTCATTTTCCTCATCCTCTGCTCCAAGCGTGGACTACACTCCCGTGGACGCCAGCATGGGAAACAGATTTCTTTCTTCCGAATCCATCTAGTTAGGGTACACGCTGTAACAGCAGTAGATGTATAGAGTGGCCTTCTTTTGGCAGTCTGGGTCATGAGCAGATGGGTAGGAGTTAGGAGGTGTACATGAAATGTCCCATGGGGACCAGTTAGGGTACTATTCATATAGACAGGCCGATTTATTTTGTTTTAGCGGCCTCATTTTACTACCCTGTATCGTTTGTCAAACTTGAAAAGCAGACATTTATGTATATATGTATGATGCAGTCTTCAGTAGTTCTGTTTATTTCGCATTTTTATTTATATTACTTTACTTCCAGTATAACGATTATCTAGTATTCATTTCATCGTCAAATAGAAATTGTGAAAAGCGAACAGTTAGCTCTACATGGGTAAGAAATAATGAAATAGGAAATGGAATTTAATTAGCTCGCCACACACAATAACTTATCAGGTAATATATTATGACTTAAGCATAATATTTCATCTGGTAAAGTGTTACATTTTGGTATCAGAGTAGTTCGTCCTAATATAGGCCTGAGGATTAGACTGACTATGCTTCGCATATGCTCTGTATTCCTTAGATATTATCATGCACTGAGTCTTTTCCATATGGATAGGATGCATGTGAGAAGATTGCCTAACTCTATGCTATTATTTACTAGCACACCGAACTTAGTATTGAGCCTGATCAACTCAATTACTTTTATTTTGTATGTTCAGAACTTGATGGCTTCTGGAAGGCGAGGTAAGCCACAAACTTCCCCAGCCCAGGAGGAATCTATTGAGTTCCTGGACACAATGCGAGAAATGGCGCACGCTATGCGCGAGCAGGCAGCTGCGGTGACACAAATGATGGGCCAACTAAGAAGACAACCGGAGGTAGGTCTTGGAGGGAATCCTAATAGCCTTGGAGTAGATCTGGAATACCTCAAATTTGCTGAGTTTAGGAAGACCAACCCACCCAGCTTCAGGGGAGCCTTTAACCCAGATAAGGTAGATGAGTGGGTTAAAGCTATGGAGAAGGTCTTCTTCGTATTAGATTGCATAGATCGTCAGAAGGTGACCTTTGCCACCTATATGCTAGAAGCAGATGCAGAGTTCTGGTCGAGTGGTGCACGCTAGTTATTAGAGGGATCCCAAATAGATATTACTTGGGACGTATTCAGAGACGCGTTTTATCAAAAGTACTTCCCTGCCTCTGTCTGCAATGCTAAGGAGATGGAGTTCACGCACCTCCGTCAAGGGAATAGTAGCGTGTCGGAATACATTGCTAAATTTAAGGAGTTGTGCAAATTTTCCACCATTTATCAACGGAGCCCCGACGAAGTATGGAAATGCATGAAGTTCGAAGGTGGGCTGAGAGAAGACATCCTTACCACCATAGGAATAATGAAGGTCAGAGACTTCCCTACTTTCGTGAACAAGTGCCACCTAGTAAAGGATTGTAACAAGAAGTTGGTGGCTGCTAGGTCAACTGGTAGTAACTTCAAGAAGGGCTTGGCTCCGCAAAGCCCAAGGTTCAAGCCCAACTTCCAGTAGCAGGGAAGGTTTCAGCCTGCGGGCAACAAAGGTAAGCAACCTCAGAGGCCTTTTAGGAACCAGACTTGTAGCCAATGCGGCAAGAATCATGGCAACCGCTCGTGCTTGGCAGGTCAAAATGTTTGTTTTGGATGTGGCAAGCCAGGGCACAAGATCTATGAATGCCCGACAAAAATCCTCAGTCAACTCCTAGGCCGCAACGTCAGGGAAGAGTTTTTACTATGGATGCACAGGAAGTCGACAAGTCAAAAGATTTGATTCAAGACACGTGTGAAGTGCATGGTAAGACCTTAACTGTTTTATACGATTCAGGTGCATCTCACTCTTTCATCTCTCATGATTGCATTTTAGCCTTGCAATTACCTATTATGACTTGCTAGTTTCTACTCCTACAAACGAGCCCATTAAGACTAATCATATTTGTATGAATGTCCCCTGTTAGATAGGAGGTCGAACTTTTTTGGGTAATTTAATTTGCCTCCCCTTGTCCGAACTTGACATTATTTTGGATATGGATTGGCTCTCTGCCAACCAAGCCTTGTTAAATTGCTCTGATAAATCCATTGTGCTTCCCTCTGTTTCATCTTCTGAATCAGTAATCCCTGTAAGCTTTTATTTAAGCTCCTTAGCAGTACACCACTATGGGGATAGAAGTTAAGGGTATATTCTCTTATCAACCAGTGTAGCGGAGGTTGATAAGAAGTTAAATGATATTCCAATTGTTAGGGAATATCCTAATGTGATCCCTGAAGATATTCCTAATTTTCCTCCCAAGAGGGAAATTGAGTTCGCCATTGAATTGGTACCAGGAGCAGGACCAATATCTATAGTGCCATACCGAATGTCACCTCTGGAGCTGACCGAACTTAAGAAGCAGATTAAAGAACTCTTGGAAAAGAAATTTATTAGGCCAAGTGCATCACCATGGGGAGCCCCAGTCCTGTTAGTTAACAAGAAAGACAGAGGCATGCGACTATGTGTGGATTACAGGCAGCTGAATAAGGCAACGATCAAAAATAAGTATCCATTGCCAAGGATTGATGATCTAATGGATCAACTACAAGGGGCTACTGTATTTTCCAAGATTGATCTATGGTCTGGATATCACTAGATTTGGGTTCGAGAAGAAGATATTTCGAAGATGGCATTTAAGACTCGTTATGGACATTATGAATACACTGTGATGTCCTTTGGATTGACGAATGCACTGGCAATATTCATGGATTACATGAATCGAATATTCCGACCATATCTTGACAAATTTGTGGTGGTATTCATTGATGACATACTTGTTTACTCGAAGACGGGGCAGAAGCACATAGAACATTTGCGATTGGTTCTACAAATTCTAAGAGAGAAGAAACTTTACGGCAAATTATCCAAATGTGAATTTTGGATGAAAGAAGTAAAATTTCTTGGCCATGTGGTATCCCATGGGCGAATTTCTGTGGATCCTAGCAAAGTGGAAGCGGTACTAAACTGGGAACAGCCAACGACAGTCATGGAAGTCAGGAGTTTCTTAGGTCTAGTAGGACACTATAGAAGATTTGTCAAGAACTTCTCTCAAATAGCCTTGCCTCTAACAAAGCTAACCAGGAAGAATGCTCCATTCGAATTGACTCCCGAGTGCGAGCAGAGTTTCTAGGAATTAAAAGAAAAGTTGACGACAACCCCAGTACTTACTCTACCGAAACCTCATGGACCGTTTGAAGTCTACTGTGATGCTTCTAAGGAAGGATTAGGGTGCGTGTTAATTCAAAACAGGAATGTTGTCATGTATACTCCCAGGCAATTGAAAACTCACGAGAGGAATTATCCAACGCATGACTTAGAGTTAGTGGTGGTGGTATTTGCTCTGAAGATATGGAGACATCATCTCTACGGAGTGAAGTTTGAAGTATTTTCTGATCACAAAAGCTTGAAATACCTTTTTGATTAGAAGGAATTGAACATGAGGCAGCAAAGGTGGATAGAGTTTCTTAAAGATCACGAATTTGAGCTAAAGTACCACCCTGGCAAAGCAAACATGGTGGCAGATGCCCCAAGTAGGAAATCTTTAACTGTGGCATAGATGATAATCAAGGAGACGAAGCTCATAGAGAGTTTTCGAGACCTCAACTTGGGCATCTCTATGAACCCCAATGCGATTCAGTTAAACCAGCTTAAGATAACCAGTGATTTCAAAGACCAAATCTAGCAAGCACAACAAAGAAATGATGAATTCCATCGTACAATGCAACTAGTGCAATCTAGCAATCTAATAGGATTTACTTAGGATGTAGAAGGAATATGGCGATATCAGGGGAGAATATACGTACCTGAGGAGGACAACCTCATGAAGAAGATCTTGGAGGAATCCCATAAGAGTGAGTTTACTGTACATTCTAGCATTAACCAAATGTACCAAGATCTCAAGAGGATGTTTTGGTGGCTAGGCCTTAAGACAGATGTGGTAAATTTCGTGAATAAATGTCTAACTGACTCGCGCGTCGTAACACAAGCAAATTAAACCGAATAGCGACTATAGTATAGTAGCCAACTCGGATCGTTTCCCAAAGATGAACACACTATTTGATCAGAAAATTCAGGGGGGTTTTTATAACAAACACTTAAAATGCAATACTGAATTCCAAAGCAAACAGAAAACAAAAAGGCTAAACCGAATTAAAATTCTAATCCAAGACACACAAGAAGGAAACAATCAACACTCAATCATTGGATTCAAATATACATGCACACTCCAATTCGATGATTAATTTTAGATTCAATTGAAACCTCAAATCAAACCTAGCATTCACATGAAAATCTCTATGCATTCAACTAATCACTCAAGCAATTCGGTTTAAAGACCTCTAAAACCGAATTGATTTTGGATTAGCTTCCAAACCAATGCTCTAATCTCATATTCAGATCCGAAATATGAATCACACTCTTGAACAATCGAATCACATATATCAATCGAATTATACATGATTTGATTGACTCTTAATCAACATGCATGAATGAAAACCTCCAATTCAATTACGAGATTAAGAAGAAGAGAAGAGGAGTGAAACCGAAATTGGAATTTCCATGTCTTGATGCACCAATCCTCAAGAGCTTGAATGCTTCTCTTGATGCCTTGGATCAGAGGATGATCACCCCTCCATTAATGGAGGAAAACGCAAAAGAAAGAAAAAGAGAGGGAGAGGGAGAGAGTTTTCTTATTCAATAAAACTAAAAATTACAAAATGAGCAAAAAGGTCCCTGAAGCATAATCAGAATTTCTATATATACCTCTAATTAAAAGTCACTAATTACGTAATTAAAATAATCCTCTTTTCCTAAGCTAAATTTGGATAGCTCATTTGCCCAATTTGGATGCTTAGAGAGAAAGTTGTGCCCAAAACAAGTTGAGTGGGCTCTCTTAGACTCAGCAGCGACTTCCAACACGTTTTTAGGCCTCATAACGGTTCTTCTTGGCTTAGTTCTCTGAACATAAAATGAAGCCCTGGATGTTAGCTTTCCAATGCCACCGGAATGGGCTCAATTGAGTCCCTGTAGCCCAAGATATGGTCCAATCATTGAAGGCTGCTCAGAAACCGCGCCCAAACGCTTCAGTTCAGTTCCGAGCCCAATTTCGGCTTTAAGATCTCAGAATTAGCCCTTGCCCTCTTCATAGAAATTGTAGCTCTATCTCTTAGCTTTCCTACAAATTAAGAAGCATAATAAAATGAGGTATAAAGCTCAAGACATGATCTAAACACTGAAGCAGGTCAAAATAACCGAAATGCTGCAAAAATTAACTAAGTCTCACTAAGATCCAAAAAAGGAAAATGATCTAAACTCAACCAATTAAGCACAAAGGAGGATTAATGAGACAAGTATGAATGATAAAAATAGTATAAAAATCCAATTCATGAAATTCCCGCACACTTAGCCCTTGCATGTCCTCATGCAAGACTCAACCTAAAGGAAACTAAACAAGGAAAATACCAAAATCAACTACAAACCAAAGTGGAAAAACTTATTCTCCAATGAATCATCAAAAGTGCTAAGTTTAGGGACAAAGTAGCATGTGAGGCATCAAGAATTTTCCAACAATCAAATCAAATGATCCCCACCTCTCTAAAGTATAAACCAAGCAACATCACTCAAAGTGCAAAGATCAAGTATGAAGAATCTCACAAGATGGTGGGTGAGTGTATGAAACTCACTAACTCTCAAGTGTGTGGGTAGAAATGTTTCACTCAATTCACCTCAATGGATCATGCATTACCATAGGCTTGCTAATCTTCTACTTCTCCACTACTTGCAATCATATGCAACACAAATCAAGAGGGCTTCATTAATGGTTGTAATGGGGTTAAGGTAAGGGTAGGAAAAATAAGGAAATGACAAGGTAGAACCTAAGGCAATAGGAGAAATATTAGTCAAGATATAAGCCAAGTTCACAAATGTAGGGGGTTTCCCAAAGTCATTCCATAATATATTCATTCCCTTCATGAACACTCCCATTTTGTTCGCCCTTTCTTTCTTTTTCTCTTTTTTTTTTCTTTTTGTTGTTGTTGTTTTTTTTTTTTTTTAATTTATTTGCACACTTGCAATTTATGCTTTATTTGTAACCATCCACACTTGCAATTGATGCATATATGACTTTCATTTTGCACCCCCCCACACTTGATCTCCAACACAATAATGATAATGAAACCAATGCCTTCCTATTCCCTAAGGTTGGGTAGAATCATGGTTTTCCAAATGGGTTTAGGCTTGTAATGTGCTAGAATCAAAGAAAGAAAGGTCAACAAGGCTCAAAGGGGTTAACAAGGGAATTAATGCAAGGTGGGCTATATGGCCAAGTGGTTAAAAATGAAAAGAAATGCCTCTATCATGTCCATGAATGCATATGAAAATGTAGCCTCAAAGAAGAATCAAAGCAAGTTCTAGAATGACATAAACTATGAGGGTTGGCACACAAGAAAGAAAGGAATGATATGAAATGCAACCATCCAAAACATAGCTCAAAAGCTCACAAGGGTAGTATTCATCATACTCAATCCAAGCAAATCAAGATCAATCACTCAATTCACACATTGCAAGAGGGAAAAGAAAAATGAAATCATGTTGGAACTCCATCCACCTCAATATTTAATGTCCTAACTCAACAACCATCAATTCATCAAAGAAGAACAAGAGCAAAGATTATTTCAGCAACAAAAACAAACCCAAAATGCAAGACTAGCTGGAAAAATGCACGAGAGATAAACTAAAACTAATCATCCTCCCCCCACACTTCAACCCGACATTGCCCTCAATGTCATGCAACAAAATAGAATGCAAGGCAATTAGAAAGAAGTAGGAGAGGGAAGAAGAAAACATCCCTATCAAGCATAGGTGGCCGCTAACAAGCGAACCTCCTCAATGGTGTCCACGGATAGCTCCTCATGAAATAGCTTCAGACGGTGGCCATTCACAGTAAAAACTCTGTCCGTCCCAGGCTCCACAATCTGCACAGCACCATAGGGAAAAATCTGAGTAACAATATAAGGACCAAGCCACCGGGAACGAAGCTTACCAGAGAAAAGCTTGAGGCGGGAGTTGTAGAGGAGCACTTTCTGGCCGACTGAGAACTCCTTCCGCAACAACATCCTATCATGGATGAGTTTTGCCTTCTCCTTATACATGCGGGCATTCTCATAGGCCTTTAAACGGATCTTCTCCAACTCCTGAAGCTGGAGCTTTCTATGAAGCCGGGACTGGTCCAGATCCAAGTTGCAGTGATTAACTGCCCAATAAGCTCTATGCTCGATCTCTACTGGGAGGTGGCATGCCTTACCAAAGACAATCCTATAGGGGGACATCCCCAAAGGTGTCTTGTAGGCGATCACGATAGGCCCATAAAGCATCCTCAAGTCTCTTGCTCCAGTCCTTCTGTTAATTTGAGCAGTTTTCTCCAAGATCTGCTTCAACTCTCTGTTGGACACCTCCACTTGTCCATTTGTCTGTGGATGGTATGGAGTTGAGACCTTATGGGTGACACCATACTTCTTCAGCAAGGTAGCCATGTTCCGGTTGAAGAAATGGCTTCCCTGGTCACTGATGATAGCTCTAGGCACCCCGAACCTGCAAAATATCTGTGATCTGACAAAATCTATGACAACATGAGAATCATCAGTCCGGGTGGCCTTGGCCTCCACCCATTTAGAGACATAATCAACAGCCAGTAATATGTAAACAAAACCAAAAGAAACAGGAAAAGGCCCCATAAAGTCAATACCCCAAACATCAAATATCTCACAAAACAATAAGGGCTGCTGAGGCATCTCATTCCTACGGGAAATACTACCTGTCTTCTGGCATTGTTCACAATTCCTACAATATGTGTAGGCATCGCGAAACAAAGTGGGCCAGTAAAAACCTGCATCTAAAATCTTCCTAGCAGTGTGCTGTGGACCAAAGTGGCCACCGCAGGCAAGAGTGTGACAAAACTGTAAAATAGATGGCATCTCAGACTCATGCACACAACGCCGAATGACCTGATCACTACACATCCTCCACAAGTACGGATCATCCCAAATATAGTACTTAGCCTCACTCCTAAGTTTATCTATCTGATGCTTTTTAAAATAAGCAGGTAACTCAGCAGCAACCAGATAATTAACTAGATCAGCATACCATGGGTCCTTACCTTGCAGCTGTAGAAGCTGCTCATCCGAAAGGTCTCACGGATAGGAAGAGGCTCTAGGGTGCGGGATTCGCTCGGTGATCCGCTACTAGATTCTCGGCTCCACTTTTGACCTTGAACTCTATAACAAACTCCTGCAACAGCAACATCCACCTAATGAGCCTAGGCTTAGCATCTGGCTTCTTCAGCAGGAACTTCAGTGCTGCATGATCAGAAAAAATAGTCACTTTAGTTCCCAAAAGGTAAGCACGAAATTTATCTAAAGCAAAGACAATGGCTAGAAGCTCCTTCTCAGTGGTGGTATAGTTGGCCTGCGCAGTGTCCAAGGTCCGAGAAGCATAGGCTATAACATGGGGTATCTTCCCGACCCTTTGTGAAAGAACTGCTCCAACTGCAAAGTTGGAAGCGTCACACATCAGCTCAAATGCATACTCCCAGTTCGGCGGTTGAAGCACCGGGGCAGAGATGAGGTGCTGCTTCAGCTGGTCAAATGCCCTCCTACACTCATCATCGAACTGGAAGTCAACCTCCTTCTGCAATAGTCTGGATAATGGGAGTGCTATTCTGCTGAAATCCTGGATGAATCGCCTATAGAAACCTGCATGGCCAAGAAAAGACCGCACTTCCCGCACGCATGCGGGGTAAGGCAAAGAAGCAATGACATCTATCTTGGATTTATCAACAGAAATACCCTCCCTAGAGATAATATAACCTAATACCACACCCTGCCTAACCATAAAATGACACTTCTCAAAATTTAAGACAAGGTGTGATTCAACACATCTACCCAAAACTCTAGCCAGGCTATCCAGACATGCATCAAAAGAAGAGCCGTAAACAGTAAAATCATCCATGAAAACTTCCATACAGTCCTCTAGAAAGTCAGAGAATATACTCACCATGCACCTCTGAAATGTACCTGGGGCGTTGCATAAGCCAAAGGGCATCCTCCGGTATACAAATGTGCCGAATGGACAGGTGAAAGTGGTCTTCTCTTGATCTTCTGGTGCAATATGAATCTGAAAATAGCCAGAGAAACCATCAAGAAAACAGTAGTGAGACTGACCTGCCAATCTCTCTAGCATCTGATCGATGAAGGGCAGAGGGAAGTGGCCTTTTCTGGTGGCTTGGTTCAGCTTCCTATAGACAATGCAGACTCTCCAAATTGCTCGCACTGTGGGGTACCACCACCATCTGAATTCTTCACTACTGTAATACCGGTCTTCTTGGGGACAACTTGCACCGGGCTCACCCATTTGCTGTCTGAAATTGGATAAATGATGCCAGCAGCTAGAAGCTTGCTGACTTCTTTCTTGACCACATCCAAGATCGAGGATTGATCTCTCTCAGGGTTGCCTCACCGTTTCACACCTCTTCTAATCAATTCGTGCATGCACGTAGAGGGGCTAATCCTGTATGTCCGCCAATGTCCAAATTCTAAAGCCTTCATGTTCGCCTTAGAATGTTTAACAATTTCTCCTCTTGTTCGCAAAGAAATCCTTGGCTATGATGACTCGCAGCTTCTCATTGGGTGCCAGGAATGCATATTTCAAGTTTTCTGGCAGAGGCTTCAACTCCAAGGTGGGTGGCTCTTGTATGGAGGGTGCTAATCTTGGAATTTGTTCTGTTTGTTTAATTTCAGCACCTACAACACATGAAGAATCTTGCACAATGGCATTAGATTCATCCATACTATCAGAAACTGGATCCACAGAATCTGCACAAATAGAGTCACTATATGCGTAATTTAAAGCATGTAGGAATAGCAACCAAACCAGAATTTTCTGCAGCAAAAAATGCAGAATTTACAACTTCAAAATTTGTAGCTGCAGAATCTAAGCAAACTGAAATAGATTTGTTAGCAGCAATATTCATGGAGTTTGAGTTTACCAAAGGTTGGGACAGTAAACAGGAATCGAATAGACATCATCAACAAGAGCAGAACCTAAATTAATAGCATCAGAAATGGAATTTTTAGAAACAGAAATTTCAGAATGTAAATTGCAGAACAGAATCAGTAAATGTAAATTTCAGTAAATGTAATTCTCAACAGCAGAAGTTTCAAAATGTGCAGCAATAGCAGAATTTGCACTCTCAATAGCAGGGTTAACAACTTCAAAACCTGCAGAAACTAAATCAATACCTGCAGAGTTCAAGTCTACAAAAACTGCACAATCAGAGTTGGAATTAACAGAAACAGAACCAGAAATTTCAGCATGTAAATTAGCATAATTAAATGGTTCAGAATCTGAATCATGGAGGCATGCATCAATCTCAGCACAAACAACACATTTATCATGAATTCCATCACAATCAGAACATTGAAATTCATCTTGAAAGCCTACAATTTCTGGAAAATCATCCAACAAATGTTCATGCACATTATCAACCAATGAATCAATGATATCTAAGTGAAAATAGAATGCTCTTCCTGGGAATTTCATGGCATCACACAAGTTAAAATTCACTTTGCTATCTCTAAATTCCATTGACAAGGTACTGTAATGCACATCAATCTTGGTTTTTGCGCTTTTAGAAATGGCCTACCTAAGATCAATGTTGGTTGATTAATATGCATGTCATCCTCCATATTCAACACATAAAAATCAGCAGGAATATCAATTCATTTACTCTCACCAAAACATCTTCTAAAACTCCTTGAGGTGGGTTGTGCTCCGGTTGGCTAGTTGAATGACCACTCCCGTTGGCTTGAGCTCTCCCATGTGCAAGGACTTGTAAACCGATGTTGGCATGACATTGATTGAAGCACCAAGGTCTAGCATGGCTTGATTGAATTGCTTGCTCCCTATGGTGCAAGGGATGGTAAAAGTGCCCGGATCCTTGCATTTAGGTGGAATACTCGGTTGGATGATGGCGGATACATTTCGCCCATGCCGACTTTTTCATTTCCCTTCAGCCTCCTTCTATGAGTGCATAAGTCTTTGAGGAACTTTGCATATTTGGGAATTTGCTTGATTGCATCCAGGAGTGGAATATTAACTTCAACTTTCTGAATGTCTCCATGATCTCCTTGTCCACCTCGCTTCGCCGCTTCTTGTTTTGTGTCACTCTATTGGGGAAGAGCGTTGGCAATTTCTCACTTTGTTCAACTTGCTTGCTATTGCTTGGTTCTCATAATTTTCCTCTGATTCTGAGAATCGCATTTTTCTTGTATCCTTGGTTGTTCTGCATAGTCTGCAGAATCTGGTTGTTCAACATCAGGAAGCTTAAGTTGCTTGCCACTTCTCAGAGTGATGGAACTGACATTCCTTGGATTGCTCATGGATTGGGAGGGGAGGTTGCCAGAACCTTGGGATTTCAGCTCATTCACTGTTGTAGCCAACTGACCAATCTGTGTTTGCGCACTGAGATCTTGGCTTTCTTTCTTTGGCCCGAACACCGCTGGTTGCCATCCGCTTCACAAGTTACGCCAAGCTTGGTTCGAAGCTGGCTTTGTGGCTGGTCTGGTTTAGCTTGCTGCGGATACTGCTGTCTCATATTTGGCCCTGCAGCATTGTGCTTGAACTGATATTGATGCTGCTGCTGCTGTTGGAATTGATTAGCATTACCATACCTCAGGTTTGGGTGGTCTCTCCATCCGAGATTGTATGAATTAGAAAAGGGGTCATAATTCCTCTGCTGCTGGTTCTGTGGCTATTGATAAGGCCTCCCAGGAAAAATTCCAGCAACTGTTTCATTACTTTCTTGCAGCAGTTGCGGACATTGGTCTGTTGCATGACCTGGTATACAGCAAATTCCACAAAGGCTTGCTGATGGTGGTATGGATTGCTGAGGTCAGTATCGACCAAGTGCCATCTGCCTCACTAAAGTTGTCAACTCATCTATTCTGTTCTCCATCCTCTGCTGGTTCGGATTATAGGTATTCACTTCATTCACTCCTCTTGTAGGCACTATGGCTCGGGTACCAAATTGTTGAGCATTTTCAGCCATGTTAGCAATCAAGTCCCGGGCTGCAGCAGGGGTTTTATCTACCAGGGCTCCTCCGTACGGCATCAACCATACTTCTATCCATTGGCATCGGACCTTCATAAAAATCTTGAATGAGGAGCTGGTCACTAATCTGGTGGTGTGGACAGCTTGCACACAATTTCTTGAATCTCTCCCAATATTCACGTAAGGTCTCACCATGGATCTGCCTTATGCCACATATATCTTTTTCCGATTGCAGCAGCTCTTGAAGCGAGAAAGAATTTCTCTAAACAGCCTATTCATGTCTTGCCAAAGATGTAATGGAACCAGGATGCAGATAGTAAAGCCAATCCTTTGCAGCTCCATCAAGTGAGAAAGGAAAAGCTCTCAATTTAATGTGATCTTCATCAACTCCATGTGGCCTCATGGTGGAGCACACCACATGGAATTCCTTGAGATGCTTGTGTGGATCTTCTCGGCCAGCACCATGGAACTTAGGAAGCAAGTGTATCAATCCTGATTTGAGCTCAAAATCCGCATGCAATTCTGGGTATTGGATGGCAAGAGCTTGGTAGTTGACATCCGTGCTGCCGACTCTTTCAAAGTCCTATCATGATTGTTAGCCATGTTTTCTGGAAGCAACCGTCAGTCTCAGAACTCAAATCAGTGAATTCAGATGCAGACTCACTAAAACTATCACTATGCAAGCTACTACTATGCAAATGACTAGTATGAAAACTATGCACACTACCCTGACTCCTAATGAGCCTATGGAATGTTCTATCTATCTCAGGATCAATATCACACAAATTTTGAGGATTGGACCTGGTCATACATGATCAGACAGAATTACTTGCAATGCAAGAAAAGCACTAAAAATGCAAGAACACAAGAACCAGCATGCACAAGCACTCAAACTAGGTCAAGGGGAGGCGGATCAGATCAGTTTCAGGATGCAAATGAAGCACAAGAAAGCTCAGATCAAAATAAGCTTGTTTGCTACCTGAAAATTGAATTAGAAAAATCAGAAAATCCTAAAAATGAAGAAAAAATGGCTTAAATGAGGTCTTTTTGAGAAATTGGTGGCCCAAGCTTGATCTCAAAAAGTTATATGAAATGGACATATCATTTGCATCAATCGGAGTTATATGCAAAAAGTTATGCCACTTCAAAGTTTTAGCCTAAAATCTTGAAAAAGTCATACCAGATGATGGAATATGGCAAAAATAGGTGTCACCTGACCCTTTGGGTCAGTTTTGCTCAGAAGGATGGTGAAACTTTGGACAGCAATCCTTGGTTCCAAACTCCCACTTAGGATCCACTTCTGTACCTCCTATTAGGCTCCCTTATGCTCCCTTGGTGTAATTCTGTAAAAACAGGGTCAGCACTCACAACCAAGGTTAGCAACAATCCTAATATGATTAATGTGGTCTATAGAAGCAAGGAAAGGCACTGTTCTATTGGTTGATGCAGAAAGTGCTATGACAGGTACTCGAAATGCTATGCAAGGTGAGGCTAAAGATGCTACTGATATGGATGCAGACTAAGGCTTATATGAATGACTATTCTATGATGCAAACTCTATTAATGTCTCAGAGACTAGAAAATGTAGAATGGAGGTTATGTATGAACTAGTCTATGAGCTGGTTATGCAGATGAGGAATTTGCCTAGCCTAGCTTATGAAGGTTCCTAGTTGCAGAATGCAGAATGCAGAAGAGAAACCAGAATGCACGGATGGAAGCCAAATGTGCAGAGTGTAGGACCACACAAAGAAAATAGAATTGGACACTAACATTAAAACTAACAACTCAGAGCCATCAAACAAAACAAACAGAAAAGCGTAGAATGTAGAATTTGGGGAGCTGTATGGATGCAAAACCACAACATAAAACAGGATTAAACACTAAAGACTCAGAAACACTACTAATTCAGAACTACTCTTAATGCAGACTACTCCTAGTGCAGAAATGCAGAAATGCAGAATATGCAGAATATGCACAAACACAGCAACTCATGAACATAGCACACAGAATCACACATGCACTGACTCTGGACACAAGCACAAACAGGGAGTTAGCATGATATTCACAGGTATGAACATGATCAAACATAATGTATCATCCCCGGCGACGGCGCCAAAATTTGACTCGTGTGTCGTAACACGAGCAAATTAAACCGAATAGTGACTATAGTATAGTAGCCAACTCGGATCGTTTCCCAAAGATGAACACACTATTTGATCAGAAAATTCAAGGGGGTTTTTATAACAAACACTTAAAATGCAATACTGAATTCCAAAGCAAACAGAAAATAAAAAGGCTAAACCGAATTAAAGTTCTAATCCAAGACACACAAGAAGGAAACAATCAACACTCAATCATTGGATTCAAATATACATGCACACTCCAATTCGATGATTAATTTTAGATTCAATTGAAACCTCAAATCAAACCTAGCATTCACATGAAAATCTCCATGCATTCAACTAATCACTCAAGCAATTCGGTTTAGAGACCTCTAAAACCGAATTGATTTTGGATTAGCTTCCAAACCAATGCTCTAATCTCATATTCAGATCCGAAATATGAATCACACTCTTGAACAATCGAATCACATATATCAACCGAATTATACATGATTTGATTGACTCTTAATCAACATGCATGAATGAAAACCTCCAATTCAATTACGAGATTAAGAAGAAGAGAAGAGGAGTGAAACCGAAATTGGAATTTCCATGTCTTGATGCACCAATCCTCAAGAGCTTGAATGCTTCTCTTGATGCCTTGGATCAGAGGATGATCACCCCTCCATTAATGGAGGAAAACGCAAAAGAAAGAAAGAAAGAGAGAGAGAGAGGGAGAGAATTTTCTTATTCAATAAAACTTAAAATTACAAAATGAGCAAAAAGGTCCTGAAGCATAATCAGAATTTCTATATATACCTCTAATTAAAAGTCACTAATTACGTAATTAAAATAATCCTCTTTTCCTAAGCTAAATTTGGATAGCTCATTTGCCCAATTTGGATGCTTAGAGAGAAAGTTGTGCCCAAAACAAGTTGAGTGGGCTCTCTTAGACTCAGCAGCGACTTCCAACACGTTTTTGGGCCTCATAACGGTTCTTCTTGGCTTAGTGCTCTGAACATAAGATGAAGCCCTGGATTTTAGCTTTCCAATGCCACTGGAATGGGCTCAATTGAGTCCCTGTAACCCAAGATATGGTCCAATCATTGAAGGCTGCTCAGAAACCGCGCCCAAACCCTTCAGTTCAGTTCCGAGCCCAATTTCGGCTTTAAGATCTCAGAATTAGCCCTTGCCCTCTTCATAGAAATTGTAGCTCTATCTCTTAGATTTCCTACAAATCAAGAAGCATAATAAAATGAGGTATAGAGCTCAAGATATGATCTAAACACTGAAACAGGTCAAAATAACCGAAATGCTGCAAAAATTAACTAAGTCTCACTAAGATCCAAAAAAGGAAAATGATCTAAACTCAATCAATTAAGCACAAAGGAGGATTAATGAGACAAGTATGAAGGATAAAAATAGTATAAAAATCCAATTCATCACCTCTCACACTCCCAGAAGAAGAAATTCTTTTCTGACCTCAAGTACTATTTCTGGGAGGACCCATTTCTTTATAGACACTGCTCAGATCAAATTATCAGAAGATGTGTTCCTCAAGAAGAAGTGGTTAGCATTCTTTACCATTGCCACACATCACCAGTTGGGGGTCACTTCGGAGCCACCCGAACAGCTGCTAAGGTCCTCCAGTGTGGGTTCTATTGGCCCACTATTTTCAGAGATGCCTGTGACTATGTGAGAAGGTGCAATGATTGCCAAAGGACTGGGAATGTTTCTAGGCGGCATGAGATGCCATTGAATAATATTTTGGTGATTGAGCTAGTTGATGTTTGGGGTATTGACTTCATGGGTCCCTTTCCCACTTCCTTTGGCAACAAATATGTATTGGTAGCAGTTGATTATGTGTCCAAATGGGTGGAAGCCATGGCATCTCCTACTAATGATGCTCGGGTCGTCACAAAGTTTCTAAAGAAGAATATTTTCTTAAGATTTGGCACCCCAGGAGCAATAATCAGTGATGGAGGTACACACTTCTGCAATCGTCAGTTTGAAGCCCTTCTTGCCAAATATGGTGTGAAGCACAAGGTTAGCACCCTCTACTACCCTCAGACAAGTGGCCAAGTGGAGGTGTCCTATAGGGAGTTGAAGAGGATCCTTGGGAAGACTGTTAATTCCTCAAGAAAGGACTGGTCAGTTAAGTTGGATGATGCTCTTTGGGCTTATAGGACAGCTTTCAAGACTCCCATTGGGATGTCTCCATATAGATTGGTCTTTGGGAAGGCTTGTCACTTGCCAGTTGAGTTGGAGCATAAGGCATATTGGGCAACAAAATTGCTCAATTTTGATCTCAAGGAGGCAAGTGAGAAAAGAATGCTACAGCTTAATGAGTTGGATGAGTTTAGACAGGAAGCTTATGAAAATGCCAAGCTCTATAAGGAGAAAACCAAGAAGTGGCATGATAGGAATATACTAAGGAGAGACTTCCACATAGGTCAGAAAGTCCTACTCTTCAATTCTAAGTTGAAGCTATTCCCTGGGAAGCTGAGATTAAGGTGGTCCAGACCGTTTGAGATCACTAAAGTATCCCCTTTTGGAGCTATTGAGGTCACACATCCTACCAAAGGCACTTTTAAAGTCAATGGTCAAAGTTGAAGCCATATGTTGATGGAAGCTATGATAAACTCAAGGCTTTAGCTCTTCTCTCTGATCCATGCTGTTAGATAAAGTCATGTCCAACTTAGGGACATTAAATCAAAGTGCTTGTTGGGAGACAACCCAACTTTTTCTAACTTTTCTTTGATTTCCTTTAACTTTTTTAATTTAGGATCATTTTAGTTTTACTTTATTATTATTGTTATTTTTTAGGTATAAATTTATTTAGCATCAATTTAATTTATTCAAGTCTGGTGTGTTTTGGTTTTTTTTAGGTTCATGGAGCTATTAGGAAGTTCATAAGTGGAGGAAGTAATGACATTGGGCATGCAGCAGAGAAAATGCAGAAGTTGCAGCTGACACACAGTGCTATAGCCTACAGCATTGCGCTATAAGCCTGTCGAAAGGAGTATGAGTTTTGAATTTTTTTTTTATTGCGCTATAACACGATGACTTGTGCTACTGGCTAAGCCCGAGTCACAGAAGTGAAAAGGATATTTTCTTGCGCTATAGCGCGACATGTTGTGCTATAGCGCAAGACTGTTTGTGTGATACACCAGAGGAAAATTTTGTTGTGCTATAGTGCAAGCCCACTTTCATGACAGATTTAAAGATCGCGCTGCAGCACAAACAGAGACACACACAAACACGAAGTCTCGTCTCTTTCTTCCTTCCCTCACACACCCAAACAAAAACACTCACTTTCCCACTCAATTCCTTCCACTCAAATCCATTCCTCACCTCAAAACCGCCCCTCGCCCCTCACATTTCCACCTATTTCTACATCACAACCACTGGTTTTTCCCCATTTGAACCCTAACTTGCAGAATAGGATTTTCTTGGGTGGGAGGCAGAACTCTCACCATTTTTGGAAAGGAGTTGCTCAACTTGAGTTGTTGAGAGTCATCCATACCTGGTTTGCATCTTCTTACTGCCTTAGTTTTGATTTTTAATATTGCATGTGCTACCTACATTGCCATGTTTAGTTCTCAACTTGAATTTATCATAAATAACATGTGCTTTTGTTATGGTAGAATGAATTGATGCTATTTCATTTGATTAAACATCATCCTTGAGTCAGTTGTGATCATTGTTGCTATATTATGTTATTGGCTTTAGTTATTGACTGTTTGAATCTGAATTGAGAATATGAGTTGAACCATTTGGGTGTTTATGGATGTTTGAGTTAAGACAATTGGATTTTAAAATAGGATTGGAAGTTTTACTTGACATAATCCATATTCAAATGTGCTTAGGATCCATATCCTCATTGATTATTTTCAGAATCCTTTCATATGCTCTATTAGGTTAGATGGAATTATAGTGCTTGGATTTTGAGTTATTCCCTCTTATGGATTAATTCTGACTGTGCCAGTAAGTAAGTTGGGGGTCATTATCTTAGAACACTCTGTTATGATTTATTGATTACTGACTGGTTGCCTTTGGATTTTTGGTTGTTTTAATTATGTTTTCAGGACCATGGCATCCAGAAAGAGAACCAAGACTACCGGAGCCTCCTCTTCTTCCCAACCCTCTCATGCCGAGGAAGATTTTGACAGACATCGCTTCATCAGGGCGAACTGTCAGCATCGATACCATTCCTCCCTCCACAAACGGGAGTTGGTGATAGAGAAGGGCGTTCAGCTGAGTTCGGGTACATTCCGAGCACATGTGGAAGAGATAGAGAGGAGAGGGTGGCACAGCTTGTTGGATGAGCCACCATTGGGTTGTCTCAACTTAGTGCGAGAATTTTATGCCAACCTGATGGTGGTTAGTGGGGCCAACCAACCTGAAGGCCACGTTTGGGTAAGAGGCCAGTGGGTAGACGTTCGCCCCTCTTGATATCCAGCATCAACTCTGGGTAAGAGGCCACGTCTAGCATCAACTCCTTCATGCACACTCTTGATATCCAGCAGGATGATTTCTCTACATTAAGAGGGCAGAATGTAGATTGGGATGAGATTCTTCAGACCATAGCCCTGCCGAATGGCGAGTGGGCTTATTATGATACTCCGTCTACTGGCCCGAAGCATCTGCTGAATAAGTACCTCAACCCAGCCGCCAGAATGTGGGCATAGATTATGTTCTCTCATCTCATGCCTAGCAGGCACACCCATTCTATCACTAGGGAGATGTAACACCCTAATAAACCCATACTACGCTTAAGTCGTATTACGGCGTTTTATTAGTTGTTACTTATGCTCGTGGAAAACTAAACTTCACTTGAAATTAAATTACGCGGAAAATACGGTAAGATTTTTCTTTGAAATACGTTGTCGCTTTGCAGCGTTTTGAAAAGTAAAGCCTTGAGCAAGAAGATAGCTAGAGAAAGAGCGTGTCGCCTCAAATATATATACTCCAATATCATAAAACAAGGATAAGGTAAACAAATAATAATTCACAAATATATTGCATTAAATAACTAACCATTACATTCATATGGGTTCATAATATATATACACATACATTTTAGCATTACAACGAGGGAGACTCATGGTTGAGCCATGATCCAAATACTAAATACTAAGTACAAGTTTAAATGGCAAAGCCTAACTCAAAAGAAATATGCGAAGATGCAGAGCGATGGTCGCTACAGCTTCGTCTTGCATCCCACGTCACACGTCCGCTCACAGTGTTGGGGATCCACGCTCCACTCCACCGGATGCGCTGTCGAGATCTGGTGACGATACGGGAGAACAACTAGGGTGAGAAATGGAATTTCTCAAGGGACTCGAACCCGACACAAGAGTGTCATCGTCATCGTCCCAGCCACTTCGGTTTTATTAATGAAACTAGTGAACATTCATAAGGTTCCGTTCTTAGGTTTTCGAAAACATGAATATCCGAAGTGGATTCAATTTTAACATAATCTCTAATCATTTACATCATAACATACATGGGCACAAGTATAATCATATAAAAATGCATGACTGTGCTATAAGTTTTTCTTAACTTCTTCCCTTGCTAGGGTTTTGGACCGAAGTCCCTTTTCTTTTCTTAACTTGACTTTATCTTTTCACCCACTAAACATAAGTGGTAATGAGCTCATACCGTGGCCGTCGCCACCATAGAATTTCGGTACTTACACTAGCTGGGTCATGCCATGCCTCATGTAAGACCTATCCCCTATACTCACACTAGCTGGGTCATGCCATGCCTCATGTGAGTCGTGGGTGAGGGGAAACTTAAATTAGGTTACCTTCCCTTTTGAAGGATCACTTACTTGAATTAAACTTCTTCTTATTTAAGCATTATGATGCAAAATATTTCTAAGTCCATAATTCTTACAAAATTTCGTGACATAATTTGACCAGAAGCTTCCCAAAATTTTGCCAAACAGAAACCAATATCATGTAACATTAAGCATCATATCATATCATCATCATCATGATCATCATCATAACATCATCATATCATCATCATCATTATCATAACATCATCATATCATCACCATCATTATCATAACATCATCATATCATCATGATCATTATCATCACATCATGCTTGCACATAAACATAAGGCATATTCTCAAGCAAAGTTTTATGAGCTTAGCTTAGGAAATTTGGTGCAAGCTTTTAATTGAGATTGTCTCTTGTGTAAACTTCTCTTATTGAGCATAATGCCACTTTTTGTCTAATGTCCTTTTGACACTTTTTAAGTTGAATTATGAGGGTTCTCTAATGCTTAATATAAGGGTATTAATGTCTTAAAGCTTATTTCTCCTTATTCTTTAACTTTTTCCATAACCAGTTTTACTTTTATAGTGGGGCAGTAACTTTGAAAATTCACCATAATTTCATCTTTTACTCTTTTATTTCGAATTTTTGTGTGGATATACTTCTCTGAGTCTATTTTTAAACAAAAGAAACCCCACTTAAAAATTCATTTTGTAGCTTGAGTTATGCATATTTTATTCTGACTGTTCAGTTTCTAAGTTCACTCCCGGTACAGTGGATTGTTACTTCTCATTATAATTACTCAGAAGGAATCTGAGAAAACTGTTTCATGGGTTTGTTCCTATATGTCTTAGCTTTCAATTAAACTTGGTCTCACTCAAAATCATTTTTGTAGCTCGAGTTATACCCATTTTAGTGTAGACTGCCCAGACAGAAACCAAGCCGAGAACAGTCCACTTTGAAAAATCATATCTCACTCATTTTAACTCCGGATCTTATGTATTTTATATGTATGGAAAGCTCTTTGAGTCTATTTTCATATAAAATTGGTTCCACTAATTTTTGAGTTCTCTGGAAAAAGTTATACCGTTCGGTTTACAGACTGCCAGAAAATCCAGATTTCACGTTTTGATTTTCCTCATGTTTTCTCCAAAACACTCAACCCCACTTTCAAGAAAACATTCTCAAGTTATAAAACACTCATATACCATGAAAGATTAGTGAAAAACTAACATGTTGGAGTTCAAAATATTGAGTTCAACCATGCTTCATACCAAACCGAAAACATGTTTTCAACAAACCACCATACAAGCAACAACATCTCATTTTATGACAAGAATGGCTATGATGCCCATAATCAATCTTTAAAACCACCTAGCTATGGAGAGCATAGGAGTTCTAAAGCTTGAAAAACAAGAGAGAAAAAGAGTTTAGAGCCACTACCAAGGAGAGTTTTCTTGAAGGATTTTGAAGGTGGAGATGGTTGGAGAGAGCCTTCCTCCTTGGATGCTTGGAAATGGGGCTTGGTGAGTGTTTGTTTTGTTTCTCCAAGAACCAAAGAGGGTGGTTCTTGAAGGGCTTGTGAGAATGGTAAATGGAGATGAGTGGGGAGTAGTATGAGGGTTGGAAGAAAAATAATGAAACTTGGAAGAAGAAGAGAGTATGAGACTTGGAGAGAGGAGAGAGCTTTGTGTGTGTGTGTGTGTCTTGAGAGAGGAAATGAAAAATAGAATGAGGAGAGAGGGGGGCTGATGGGTGGCGCAAAAAGAGGGGGGGGAGGATGTGATTTTTTTGCTTCTTACACAAGCTAGAGAGTGGGAAAAACCATAGGGCAAAAGAGTGTGTTGTGTTTCCTTTGAGTCTTGGCAATTGGGTAAAGACTATGTAGTGTTTTTGTCAAGTGGTTAAAAGCATGAGCTCTCTTAGGATTGGGCATTGGATGGCTAGGATCACACCAAGTGTCATGATCTTGGTGAAGAAGAGTACAACTCTTGTCATGACTTAAGGGAGCTACTAATATGGACTCTTGATCTAGTGGTGTATGATGAGAAAGTAATTGAATGGTTGGATGTGGCTCTTGCTTTGACCAAACTTTCAAACAATAAAATAAAGGGAAGTTTCTACATCTTTATAGTTGTTGTAATTATCTAAATGTTAATTAATTCAATTGGTTTAAATTACTCATTAGCACATTTTAGCTAAGAAGGATTTTTCTCATTAATTTTGTAAGAAGATGTGAAGGTTAATGTGATTAAGTTTTGAGACTTATATGCTCTTAGTTAATTAGATTTAACCATCTTGATTTTTATGTTCTAAATCATGGTTTAATAAGGATTGGGCAATTAGGCTTTTAATTATAACTTTTAATGCATTATGTTTCAATTGTTGACTTTTACTTATCTTGTTGACTTGCCTTTAATTTACTAAGCTCTTGCTCATCGAGATTAGCCGATTAATTCTCAGTTAATCGTTAATCTCTCTAATTAGTCAGGATCATTGAACTAATTAGCTTAGACAAAAATTGGGGATGTTACAATCTCCCCTCCTTAAAAAGAATTTTGCCCTCAAAATTCGTTACTCAGAAACCCAGTCGAAGGGCTTGCCCTGGTGCAGTTCCTTGCAAAATGCCCAGGCTGTCCACATTTGTAACAGACATTTTGTCCGATGTGAATCCCTTTGTGTTGTCTCTCACACTTTGGGCGAGTGGGATTCATTGCAAGCTTGAGGCTGGTCGACGGTCTTGGAGGTTTGGCGGAGAGCTCTTGTGGCTGGTTGCCCTTGGATCCTTCAGTAGTAGGGCTTCTTTTGCAAGGGCTCCTTCGTGTGATGCTCTTGAGGCCTTTGTCTCCTCTTACGAACCTCTCGATCTACGGACCGCCAACTTTCGATTACATTCTTCTACTACGGCTCTTATTAACAAGTGCCGCATAGTTCCTTATCTCCAATGGGGCCATCGATGCCAGGATGTCGCCCGCAATCCTCCCTCATACTTCATGCATTTCCAATGCTCATCCGGGTTCATTGATACAATGTAGAAAACTTGCACAGCTCCTCAAACTTCGTCGTGTACTCAGCAATGCTCATACCTCCTTGGTAGAGCCTCTGGAATTCCATTTCCTTCGCATTCCTTACGGACATCGGAAGTACTTCTCATAGAAAGCCACCTTGAAGGCATCCCATGTGATCTCCTTCTGATCACTTTCCATCAAGCTTTTTGCTCCTTTCCACCAGAACTCGGCATCCGCCTTCAACATGTAAGTGGCAAAGGCCACCTTTTGGGTCTCTGAGCAAGCTAACACGGAGTAGATCTTCTCAATCTCTTTGATCCACTCGTCGGCTTCGTCAGGGTTGAAAGCCCCTTTGAAACTAGGCGGGTTTGCCTTGCGAAACTCGAGAACCGATGCTCGGCATCGGCTCCATTTCCACCAATAGACTCTTGGATCTTGATTCAACTGGTCCATCATATGCTCAGCAGCTGTAGCTTGAGCTTGCATTGCGTTTGCCATCTGCTGGAAGGTCCTCATGAACTCGGCCAGGTTCGCGCTGTCGCTGTTCTCGTTGGAGGTGCGTCTGCGAGTTGCCATTAGTTCCTGAACACACCATACAAAGACATCGAGTTGATCAGGCCCAACGTTAAGCATAAGCATGGCAGCAACTAAAGGCAATCTCACATGACGGTCATGCATTCTAAGTCCTACATCCCATCATACAGACAGGATTCTCAGCATGAATTAACATAGCGCACGTAGAGTTATGCTTGGAAGCATAGTCAGTCCAACCTCAGGCTTTAACAGGATGAACTGCTCTGATACCATAATGTAACACCCTAATAAACCCATACTACGCTTAAGTCGTATTACGGCGTTTTATTAGTTGTTACTTATGCTCGTGGAAAACTAAACTTCACTTGAAATTAAATTACGCGGAAAATACGGTAAGATTTTTCTTTGAAATACGTTGTCGCTTTGCTGCGTTTTGAAAAGTAAAGCCTTGAGCAAGAAGATAGCTAGAGAAAGAGCGTGTCGCCTCAAATATATATACTCCAATATCATAAAACAAGGATAAGGTAAACAAATAATAATTCACAAATATATTGCATTAAATAACTAACCATTACATTCATATGGGTTCATAATATATATACACATACATTTTAGCATTACAACGAGGGAGACTCATGGTTGAGCCATGATCCAAATACTAAATACTAAGTACAAGTTTAAATGGCAAAGCCTAACTCAAAAGAAATATGCGAAGATGCAGAGCGATGGTCGCTACAGCTTCGTCTTGCATCCCACGTCACACGTCCGCTCACAGTGTTGGGGATCCACGCTCCACTCCACCGGATGCGCTGTCGAGATCTGGTGACGATACGGGAGAACAACTAGGGTGAGAAATGGAATTTCTCAGTAGGACTCGAACCCGACACAAGAGTGTCATCGTCATCATCCCAGCCACTTCGGTTTTATTAATGAAACTAGTGAACATTCATAAGGTTCCGTTCTTAGGTTTTTCGAAAACATGAATATCCGAAGTGGATTCAATTTTAACATAATCTCTAATCATTTACATCATAACATACATGGGCACAAGTATAATCATATAAAAATGCATGACTGTGCTATAAGTTTTTCTTAACTTCTTCCCTTGCTAGGGTTTTGGACCGAAGTCCCTTTTCTTTTCTTAACTTGACTTTATCTTTTCACCCACTAAACATAAGTGGTAATGAGCTCATCTGTGGCCGTCGCCACCATAGAATTCAGTACTTACACTAGCTGGGTCATGCCATGCCTCATGTAAGACCTATCCCTATCTCACACTAGTTTGGGTCATGCCATGCCTCATGTGAGTCGTGGGTGAGGGGAAACTTAAATTAGGTTACCTTCCCTTTTGAAGGATCACTTACTTGAATTAAACTTCTTCTTATTTAAGCATTATGATGCAAAATATTTCTAAGTCCATAATTCTTACAAAATTTCTGACATAACTTGGCTAGGCAAAGCTTCCCAAAATTTTGCCAAGCAGAGAAACCAATATCATGTAACATTAAGCATCATATCATATCATCATCATCATGATCATCATCATAACATCATCATATCATCATCATCATTATCATAACATCATCATATCATCACCATCATTATCATAACATCATCATATCATCATGATCATTATCATCACATCATGCTTGCACATAAACATAAGGCATATTCTCAAGCAAAGTTTTATGAGCTTAGCTTAGGAAATTTGGTGCAAGCTTTTAATTGAGATTGTCTCTTGTGTAAACTTCTCTTATTGAGCATAATGCCACTTTTTGTCTAATGTCCTTTTTGACATTTTTAAGTTGAATTATGAGGGTTCTCTAATGCTTAATGTAAGGGTATTAATGTCTTAAAGCTTATTTCTCCTTATTCTTTAACTTTTTCCATAACCAGTTTTACTTTTATAGTGGGGCAGTAACTTTGAAAATTCACCATAATTTCATCTTTTACTCTTTTATTTCGAATTTTTGTGTGGATATACTTCTCTGAGTCTATTTTTAAACAAAAGAAACCCCACTTAAAAATTCATTTTGTAGCTTGAGTTATGCATATTTTATTCTGACTGTTCAGTTTCTAAGTTCACTCCCGGTACAGTGGATTGTTACTTCTCATTATAATTACTCAGAAGGAATCTGAGAAAACTGTTTCATGGGTTTGTTCCTATATGTCTTAGCTTTCAATTAAACTTGGTCTCACTCAAAAATCATTTTTGTAGCTCGAGTTATACCCATTTTAGTGTAGACTGCCCAGACAGAAACCAAGCCGAGAACAGTCCACTTTGAAAAATCATATCTCACTCATTTTAACTCCGAATCTTATGTATTTTATATGTATGGAAAGCTCTTTGAGTCTATTTTCATATAAAATTGGTTCCACTAATTTTTGAGTTCTCTGGATAAAGTTATACCGTTCGGTTTACAGACTGCCAGAAAATCCAGATTTCACGTTTTGATTTTCCTCATGTTTTCTCCAAAACACTCAACCCCACTTTCAAGAAAACATTCTCAAGTTATAAAACACTCATATACCATGAAAGATTAGTGAAAAACTAACATGTTGGAGTTCAAAAATATTGAGTTCAACCATGCTTCATACCAAACCGAAAACATGTTTTCAACAAACCACCATACAAGCAACAACATCTCATTTTATGACAAGAATGGCTATGATGCCCATAATCAATCTTTAAAACCACCTAGCTATGGAGAGCATAGGAGTTCTAAAGCTTGAAAAACAAGAGAGAAAAAGAGTTTAGAGCCACTACCAAGGAGAGTTTTCTTGAAGGATTTTGAAGGTGGAGATGGTTGGAGAGAGCCTTCCTCCTTGGATGCTTGGAAATGGGGCTTGGTGAGTGTTTGTTTTGTTTCTCCAAGAACCAAAGAGGGTGGTTCTTGAAGGGCTTGTGAGAATGGTAAATGGAGATGAGTGGGGAGTAGTATGAGGGTTGGAAGAAAAATAATGAAACTTGGAAGAAGAAGAGAGTATGAGACTTGGAGAGAGTAGAGAGCTTTGTGCTTCTTTGAGAGAGGAAATGAAAAATAGAATGAGGAGAGAGGGGGGCTGATGGGTGGCGCAAAAAGAGGGGCGGAAGGATGTGATTTTTGCTTCTTACACAAGCTAGAGTGGGAAAAACCATAGGGCAAAGAGTGTGATGTGTTTCCTTTGTGTCTTGGCAATTGGGTAAAGACTATGTAGTGTTTTTGTCAAGTGGTTAAAAGCATGAGCTCTCTTAGGATTGGGCATTGGATGGCTAGGATCACACCAAGTGTCATGATCTTGGTGAAGAAGAGTACAACTCTTGTCATGACTTAAGGGAGCTACTAATATGGACTCTTGATCTAGTGGTGTATGATGAGAAAGTAATTGAATGGTTGGATGTGGCTCTTGCTTTGACCAAACTTTCAAACAATAAAATAAAGGGAAGTTTCTACATCTTTATAGTTGTTGTAATTATCTAAATGTTAATTAATTCAATTGGTTTAAATTACTCATTAGCACATTTTAGCTAAGAAGGATTTTTCTCATTAATTTTGTAAGAAGATGTGAAGGTTAATGTGATTAAGTTTTGAGACTTATATGCTCTTAGTTAATTAGATTTAACCATCTTGATTTTTATGTTCTAAATCATGGTTTAATAAGGATTGGGCAATTAGGCTTTTAATTATAACTTTTAATGCATTATGTTTCAATTGTTGACTTTTACTTATCTTGTTGACTTGCCTTTAATTTACTAAGCTCTTGCTCATCGAGATTAGCCGATTAATTCTCAGTTAATCGTTAATCTCTCTAATTAGTCAGGATCACTGAACTAATTAGCTTAGACAAAAATTGGGGATGTTACAATCTCCCCTCCTTAAAAAGAATTTTGCCCTCAAAATTAGATTGCACATCAGCCCAGTCGAGGCGGGCTTGCCCTGGTGCGATTCCTTGCAAAATGCCCAGGCTGTCCACATTTGTAACAGACATTTTGTCCAGCGTAGCAGATCCCTTTGTGTTGTCTCTCACACTTTGGGCAGGTGGGATTCATTGCAAGCTTCGAGGGCTGGTCGACAGGTCTTGGAGGTTTGGCGGAGAGCTCTTGTGGCTGGTTGCCCTTGGATCCTTCACCGTAGTGGGGCTTACTTTGCAAGGGCTCCTTCGTGTGTTGCTCTTGAGGCCTTTGTCTCCTCTTACAGACCTCGATCTCTGGACCGCCAACTTTCGATTACATTCTTCTACTACGGCTCTTATTAACAAGTGCCGCATAGTTCCTTATCTCCAATGGGGCCACTGATGCCAGGATGTCGGCCCGCAATCCTCCCTCATACTTCATGCATTTCCAATGCTCATCCGGGTTTCGCTGATACAATGTAGAAAACTTGCACAGCTCCTCAAACTTCGCCGTGTACTCAGCAATGCTCATACCTCCTTGGTAGAGCCTCAGGAATTCCATTTCCTTCGCATTCCTTACGGACATCGGGAAGTACTTCTCATAAAAAGCCACCTTGAAGGCATCCCATGTGATCTCCCTCTGATCACTTTCCATCAAGCTTTTCGCTCCTTTCCACCAGAACTCGGCATCCGCCTTCAACATGTAAGTGGCAAAGGCCACCTTTTGGGTCTCTGAGCAAGCTAACACGGAGTAGATCTTCTCAATCTCTTTGATCCACTCGTCGGCTTCGTCAGGGTTGAAAGCCCCTTTGAAACTAGGCGGGTTTGCCTTGCGAAACTCCGAGAACTTCTGATACTCGGCATCAGCTCCATTTCCACCAACAGACTCTTCGGATCTTCGGTTCAACTGGTCCATCATATGCTCAGCAGCTGTAGCTTGAGCTTGCATTGCGTTTGCCATCTGCTGGAAGGTCCTCATGAACTCGGCCAGGTTCGTATTTGTCATTGTTCTCGTTGGAGGTGCGTCTGCGAGTTGCCATTAGTTCCTGAACACACCATACAAAGACATCGAGTTGATCAGGCCCAACGTTAAGCATAAGCATGGCAGCAACTAAAGGCAATCTCACATGACGGTCATGCATTCTAAGTCCTACATCCCATCATACAGACAGGATTCTCAGCATGAATTAACATAGCGCACGTAGAGTTATGCTTGGAAGCATAGTCAGTCCAACCTCAGGCTTTAACAGGATGAACTGCTCTGATACCATAATGTAACACCCTAATAAACCCATACTACGCTTAAGTCGTATTACGGCGTTTTATTAGTTGTTACTTATGCTCGTGGAAAACTAAACTTCACTTGAAATTAAATTACGCGGAAAATACGGTAAGATTTTTCTTTGAAATACGTTGTCGCTTTGCAGCGTTTTGAAAAGTAAAGCCTTGAGCAAGAAGATAGCTAGAGAAAGAGCGTGTCGCCTCAAATATATATACTCCAATATCATAAAACAAGGATAAGGTAAACAAATAATAATTCACAAATATATTGCATTAAATAACTAACCATTACATTCATATGGGTTCATAATATATATACACATACATTTTAGCATTACAACGAGGGAGACTCATGGTTGAGCCATGATCCAAATACTAAATACTAAGTACAAGTTTAAATGGCAAAGCCTAACTCAAAAGAAATATGCGAAGATGCAGAGCGATGGTCGCTAAGTCCCAAAACGTCTTGCATCCCACGTCACCACGTCGCTCACGGTGTTGGGGATCCACGCTCCACTCCACCGGATCTTGTTGTCGAGATCTGGTGACGATACGGGAGAACAACTAGGGTGAGAAATGGAATTTCTCAGTAGGACTCGAACCCGACACAAGAGTGTCATCGTCATCATCCCAGCCACTTCGGTTTTATTAATGAAACTAGTGAACATTCATAAGGTTCCGTTCTTAGGTTTTTCGAAAACATGAATATCCGAAGTGGATTCAATTTTAACATAATCTCTAATCATTTACATCATAACATACATGGGCACAAGTATAATCATATAAAAATGCATGACTGTGCTATAAGTTTTTCTTAACTTCTTCCCTTGCTAGGGTTTTGGACCGAAGTCCCTTTTCTTTTCTTAACTTGACTTTATCTTTTCACCCACTAAACATAAGTGGTAATGAGCTCATACCGTGGCCGTCGCCACCATAGAATTTCGGTACTTACACTAGCTGGGTCATGCCATGCCTCATGTAAGACCTATCCCTATACTCACACTAGTGGGTCATGCCATGCCTCATGTGAGTCGTGGGTGAGGAAACTTAAATTAGGTTACCTTCCTTATGAAGGATCACTTACTTGAATTAAACTTCTTCTTATTTAAGCATTATGATGCAAAATATTTCTAAGTCCATAATTCTTACAAAATTTCGGCAGCATAACGGCTAGACCGAAGCTTCCCAAAATTTTGCCAAACAGAGAAACCAATATCATGTAACATTAAGCATCATATCATATCATCATCATCATGATCATCATCATAACATCATCATATCATCATCATCATTATCATAACATCATCATATCATCACCATCATTATCATAACATCATCATATCATCATGATCATTATCATCACATCATGCTTGCACATAAACATAAGGCATATTCTCAAGCAAAGTTTTATGAGCTTAGCTTAGGAAATTTGGTGCAAGCTTTTAATTGAGATTGTCTCTTGTGTAAACTTCTCTTATTGAGCATAATGCCACTTTTTGTCTAATGTCCTTTTTGACACTTTTTAAGTTGAATTATGAGGGTTCTCTAATGCTTAATATAAGGGTATTAATGTCTTAAAGCTTATTTCTCCTTATTCTTTAACTTTTTCCATAACCAGTTTTACTTTTATAGTGGGGCAGTAACTTTGAAAATTCACCATAATTTCATCTTTTACTCTTTTATTTCAATTTTTGTGTGGATATACTTCTCTGAGTCTATTTTTAAACAAAAGAAACCCCACTTAAAAATTCATTTTGTAGCTTGAGTTATGCATATTTTATTCTGACTGTTCAGTTTCTAAGTTCACTCCCGGTACAGTGGATTGTTACTTCTCATTATAATTACTCAGAAGGAATCTGAGAAAACTGTTTCATGGGTTTGTTCCTATATGTCTTAGCTTTCAATTAAACTTGGTCTCACTCAAAAATCATTTTTGTAGCTCGAGTTATACCCATTTTAGTGTAGACTGCCCAGACAGAAACCAAGCCGAGAACAGTCCACTTTGAAAAATCATATCTCACTCATTTTAACTCCGGATCTTATGTATTTTATATGTATGGAAAGGTATTTGAGTGTATTTTCATATAAAATTGGCTCCACTAATTTTGAGTTCTCTGGAAAAAGTTATACCGTTCGGTTTACAGACTGCCAGAAAATCCAGATTTCACGTTTTGATTTTCCTCATGTTTTCTCCAAAACACTCAACCCCACTTTCAAGAAAACATTCTCAAGTTATAAAACACTCATATACCATGAAAGATTAGTGAAAAACTAACATGTTGGAGTTCAAAAATATTGAGTTCAACCATGCTTCATACCAAACCGAAAACATGTTTTCAACAAACCACCATACAAGCAACAACATCTCATTTTATGACAAGAATGGCTATGATGCCCATAATCAATCTTTAAAACCACCTAGCTATGGAGAGCATAGGAGTTCTAAAGCTTGAAAAACAGGAGAAAAGGAGTTTGGAGCCACTACCAAGGAGAGTTTTCTTGAAGGATTTTGAAGGTGGAGATGGTTGGAGAGAGCCTTCCTCCTTGGATGCTTGGAAATGGGGCTTGGTGAGTGTTTGTTTTGTTTCTCCAAGAACCAAAGAGGGTGGTTCTTGAAGGGCTTGTGAGAATGGTAAATGGAGATGAGTGGGGAGTAGTATGAGGGTTGGAAGAAAAATAATGAAACTTGGAAGAAGAAGAGAGTATGAGACTTGGAGAGAGTAGAGAGCTTTGTGCTTCTGTGTGTGTGTCTTGAGAGAGGAAATGAAAAATAGAATGAGGAGAGAGGGGGCTGATGGGTGGCAAAAAGAGGGGAGGATGTGATTTTTTTGCTTCTTACACAAGCTAGAGAGTGGGAAAAACCATAGGGCAAAAGAGTGTGTTGTGTTTCCTTTGAGTCTTGGCAATTGGGTAAAGACTATGTAGTGTTTTTGTCAAGTGGTTAAAAGCATGAGCTCTCTTAGGATTGGGCATTGGATGGCTAGGATCACACCAAGTGTCATGATCTTGGTGAAGAAGAGTACAACTCTTGTCATGACTTAAGGGAGCTACTAATATGGACTCTTGATCTAGTGGTGTATGATGAGAAAGTAATTGAATGGTTGGATGTGGCTCTTGCTTTGACCAAACTTTCAAACAATAAAATAAAGGGAAGTTTCTACATCTTTATAGTTGTTGTAATTATCTAAATGTTAATTAATTCAATTGGTTTAAATTACTCATTAGCACATTTTAGCTAAGAAGGATTTTTCTCATTAATTTTGTAAGAAGATGTGAAGGTTAATGTGATTAAGTTTTGAGACTTATATGCTCTTAGTTAATTAGATTTAACCATCTTGATTTTTATGTTCTAAATCATGGTTTAATAAGGATTGGGCAATTAGGCTTTTAATTATAACTTTTAATGCATTATGTTTCAATTGTTGACTTTTACTTATCTTGTTGACTTGCCTTTAATTTACTAAGCTCTTGCTCATCGAGATTAGCCGATTAATTCTCAGTTAATCGTTAATCTCTCTAATTAGTCAGGATCACTGAACTAATTAGCTTAGACAAAAATTGGGGATGTTACAGGAGAGGTGCTTGCTACTGTATTGCCTCATCACTCAAAGGGAGGTGAACCTGGGGCAGTTGATCAAGGATCAAATGATGACTATACCGGGCAGCAACTACTCCTTACCTTACCCATCCTTGATCACTACATTAGCCTTGCAGGCGGGTGTTGTTGTAGATCCTGCAGAGCGCATGACGGATAGAGGTCCAAAGATTTCTGATGAGAGCCTCTCTGTGACACTGAACAGAGTGACTCGAAGGACTAGGAGAACCCGACAGGCTGAGAAACAGGGAGATGCATCATCACCATCGCCACCACCACCACAAGTCAGAGACACTGATGCGTCCCAGCCACCATGGCTTCAGCTTCAGGCCCAGATTGATCAGTTGCGCCTAGACATGAGGTGCACACGGACCACCCTCCAGAACAGAGCGAGCAGGCAGTATTCCTCTATTTATAAAGGCATCCGAGTGCAGAGGCACTTATGAGGCAGCAAATGCCGCGAGCTCCTCCAGCAGCTACCAACTCTACCTCCACCAGATCCAGAGCTTGAGCGTCTCACGGACGAGGAGGCCTTTACACAGGAGGAGTCAGAAGAAAAAGCAGAAGATGCAGCTAAGGAGTCCGAGGAAGACTAGATTTGGGGAGTTCCCTTCCTTTCCTTTCCCTTTTTGTTTCTATTCCAGTGCATTGGGGACTACGCACAAATTTTAAGTTGAGGGTTGGGAAAGTTCATAAATGTACTTTTGCATTTTGCTTTTACTTAGTTTCCTTTAGTTATTGTTAGTTTTCTAGTCTTAATAAAAAAAAAAAAAGAGAAAAAAAAAACCAAAAAGATTTTTCATTTTTAGTCTTTTTTTAGTGTCTTTCGTCAGTCAAATAGATGCAATGCCTATGCCTATGATATGAAATATTGCTCTGTTTGTTAACTCTTAAGTAACTTTGGATTTGGATTTAAGTCTTGAAAATCTTCTGGTATTTTTACTATTGAATTGAGAAGGATCATTTTCTTCAACTTTGATAAGAGTTAGCAACCTAGGATTGGTGATCTTTATGCTGTTTATGCTTTATTTAGGTTCAGACATGCATTCTTATTTATGTGAATCTCTCTTGAAATATATGTGAGTGAATCTTAGCCTTAGAAATGATTTAGGCCATATTTGGTAGCCATAATTGAGCCTCATTGCCCATCCTTGGTCATTGATCCTTAGTCACCCTATTTGAGCCTTAAAGCCTATCCTTGGATTGAACCACGTTATAAGCCTAATGTCCGTCCTTGCTTTTCCTTTTTGATCCTAGGGTTTACCCTCAAGCCTTAACTTCTAAATTCATTTGAATAGGGTAATACCTCCACTACACCAACCTCATGCTTTCTAAAGCCAAAAGTGGAGTGGGTGAATATTTGAAAGAAAAATATATATATATATAAAGAAAAAGAAAAGGGAAGGAAAAAAAAAATTATAGAGAAAAGTTGGCAATACAAGGAAAATATAATGCCGAGGCTCATCAAGAAAAGCATGATGGTTGACAAGCAACTAAGTTGGGGGTTCCCCAAAGAGAATGAATTAGAGGTGAGGGTTCCTTAAGTTGAGGGGATTAATTGAGCTTAAATGACTATTCCATCATACCCCTTACCTTGGCCTACCATTATGAGCTAAGAAAAGTCCTTTTGATCTTTGGCTAAGTGACATTCATGTAGAAACAGAGAGAGAGGATCACGGATAGTGTGATGTTTTTGTCTTTTCTTAAACATGGCATAAGCATAAGGTGAGTCAATTCTTTGTTGCTTTTCTCTTGTACACACACACACTGGATCCATTCTTTTGACAATGTGATTGCACAATTAGATGGTCTTGGTTCTTAGACTTTGATCCTTGGTAACTTTTGAGTTAAGTTATAGAGCAGTGATGAGGAATCCCATAGACAACAGCTTCTATCTTGACCATTTTTGTCTAGTAAGTCCTTTTGTTTTAAGTGTTTTTGGTTAAGTCTTTTGTTTTTCTATTTTTGAGTCTTTGTTTTGAGTTTTGCTTGGGGACAAGCAAGTACTTAAGTTGGGGGTTGTGATAATTCTCTTTGGTGAGTTATATTTTTAACTAGTTTTTATTTAATTTAGGACGTAGTTCTTTAGTTTTGTTGCTATTTTGTTTATTTTAGTTAAGTAGTTTAGATTAGGTAGTATTCTTATTTTCTATTATTTTCTTATCTTTTGGATACTTATGTTGGGTTTATTTGATTTATTGTAGGTACAAGTGGGCCCATAAGAAGTTGGAAGAAGCCAAGCCATGAATTCAGGACTCGGCATGCGCTATAGCGCAAGGCCAGCCATTCTGATCACCTACATAAGAAAGAAATTGGCACATTCATGTCACGCTATAGCGCGCTCCCGTTTTGTCAAATTTCCAAGGTTTCAGGTTGCACTATAGCGCAACCCAGCACGCTGCCGTGTTTGAAGACTCTGTCAACAAATTTTGTTATGCTATAAGCGCAAACCTGTACTGCTATATCATGCCACCCATTCGCAAATGAGCCTAGAATTGAGACTTGCGCTATAGCGCAAGCCCGTCTGTAGCAGATAATCCATTCGAGCTGAAAGTTAAAAGAGGGACATACACACTATATAATGGGGTCACACATATCACAAGGGGATCCCTAGACACTGACACACCCTCTTCAAGACAGAAGACTTCTTCTAAGAGATTGAAGGGGAAGATTCAAGGATTTCGGCGCTTAATCATCAACACGGAGAGATCCAAATTTTCCCAAATTCCTTGTGTCTAGCCAGAATTCTCCATGGCTCTTTGTTTTTCTGTTTCCTCGTCTTTATCCTCTGTTATTGTTTTCCTTTCTTTAGACATGAACTAAATTTTTCTTGCTAGGGCATTAATGGACCTTTTTGTATGACAATTTTCTTTATGGATTAATATTAATCTTGTTTCTATTTCAATTGCTTAGTGTTTTTGTTTGTGCTTAATGCTTTTGAGTGATTGGCCACCATTCAATTGATTCGTTGGTTTGCAATAACTAGAGATAGGGTTTGTAAACAAAGCTTCTTAACATAAACACCGTGAACTGAGCGAAAACTAGAGATAGACAAATGCAGTTCATGCGGTCAACAGAGGAACCCATAGAACTTCAACCTTTTCCTAGATTAGTTTGTGCTAAGAGATTAGATAATCAGTTTAGGATATAGAGTATTGCTTGACCTTGAGAGAGGCTAGGAATAAATTAAGGGGAACCAACCGTGAGTAAATTAGGATAGAATGGATTAACAGAAATTCATAGGTAATGCATCTACAATAGGTGAAGTTGATTAGCCCTAGTGTTCATTCCATCATATTTGGTCAACCTTTCTTGAATCCGTCCTGGTTACTATTTTCATATTTATTAACTTTCGTTACATCCACAATTTCATTCCGTCCAAATAGTCGTCCCTTAAACTATCTGGTATTTGATCTATCCTCGTGGGAATGATACTTTTCTCATCACTTTATTACTTATACGATCCGGTATACTTGCCGGAGTCGCATCAGGTTGATGAAGATGGAGCGAAGATGAGTGAGTAGGAGAAAAAGGATGAGAGCTCAGCAGCTTATATAGACGAAAATTCAAGGGGAGAAGAAAAGGAATTATGTCAAGACTTTTGAAAGAAGTTAGAATGTGGTTGTTGGATTTCATTTCACATTCAAACTCAACTTGGTTGCCCTCTTTCATGGCTGATTGAGGCGCCACTTGTAGGGATGTTTTGGCTAAATCATTCGTCCCAGGGTTCTCACAGTATAATTTCTATTGATCTGGTTATGACAGTTTGAAATACCGAAATCTTACCGATTTCCTTTAAATCGGCAAATTAGTTTGGGAAACATTTTGTAAAAGTTTCTATGCGTCTATTCTAATTCCCTCAAGTCTAGTTTCTCTAATTAACATTTAATTAACTCCTAATTAACCTTTCATTAACTTCTAATTAATTCTATACATTTAATAAAGTCAGATAAATCGATTAATAACGTATATTAAACTTAGCATAATTCCGGACATTATACTAAATAATTTCTCATAGTCTTTTACACAACAATCTAAATTTCCTTTAGCTTTAGTATTTATAATTCATCCCTAATTACTCTTATTTTTCTAATAAATTGATTAACAGCATAAATCAATTGCATTATTTTTTTGGGATTGTTATCTTTTAACTTTTTTGTAAATTCTTTAATATTTTCTGTTTGGTTTCCGTAACTAATGACATTTTCGTAATTAGGGGCAAGTCTAGGGGCATCCCGTGTCATTTCACATGTGGGCACCTCCGTGGCCCAATTGGCCAAGAATTTAGTTTTAACATTTCTGCTATGTGGTTCTGCTTCGTTTAAAACCCTCTTCTGCTAATTCTATTGATCTAGGGACCTAAATATCATTTTCTAAAAAGTTCAAGGGCAAGGTTATGAATAATAAAAGTTTGTCCAAGAACATTTTTATCACTTCCTATCACGTTATATGGGGATGTTACATCTCCCTTTGTTTTGATGTTATATTGGTTGGATATGATGGATTATGGGTGGTTTAAGATGTATGATTGAGTTAGGATTGAAGATTTGATGGATTGATTTAAGGAAATCATGAATTCAAGAAGCTGTTACGATTTTTCCCTCGATGGTCCGTATGGCAGAGTGTACGGATCTGCCTACAACTGTTTAAATTTGATAAATCTATTTTTATATGAAACTAGACATTCAGGGCTTTCCATACATATAAACTACAAGGCCATTGGATTAGTATAGAATTAGTTATGAATTTTTGAAGTTTGACCTAAAAATCTAGATTCTTATCTAGGCAATATGAGTTGAGAAGGGTGTAACTCACCCTACACAACTCTAAATTGAGTGAAACTAATGCTGTTTGAAAGCTAACATGTAAGGAAACATCCTATAAAAATTTCAAAGTCAGACTCATGGCCAATTATTCCCAGTACATCAATGAAGTTACCTTAAGTTCAAACCGGGCTGGAACAAGATAGTCTAGTAGGGTCAAGTTATGGGGCTTATATCCCAAAATATGCTCATGAAAATGATATGAAATTCTTTCATTTGAAAGCTTGTTCTGTTAGCTTTAATTTGATATAAATTTTGTATGATTTCACCTAGATTTCTATTTTTAGTGAATTTTCACTTATAAGAGTGCACTTTTGGCTAAGTACAGGGCAATCCGAGGTAAAATGCTAATAACTTGAGCTATACAAATCAAAATGAGATGGGACAAAAAGGGTTGGAAACTAGACACAAAGAGATATAACATATCAAAAATTCAATTTTAAATGAGTTGAATAGGAGTAAAGGTGATTTTTACAAAATTCGGGTAGAAGATGATAAAGTGAGCAGAAAACTCTGTTGATATTCCTGTTGATTTTGACACACCATATGATTGATATTGTGGTTATAAGTTTGCTGTCCCATATTGATTTGAATGCTTGATTGGTTTTACTAGTATTCTGGTACTATTCACAGGGAAGTAGACATGATCCGTCATGCTACCGAATTTCTCATGAGAAATTAGTCATAGTTCTAAATGTTTGTGTGTTAATGTTATTATGCGACGTATATGAATAGCATGCAAGTATGATCATTTGAGACTAAGGTATAAAGTCTATGTATTTATGATTCTATGATGAAAGATATGATGATGAGTCCATATTTCTAAGGAACGTGACATGACGATCACGCTCTGATGGGGTATGACATGGCGATCATACTCTGGAATGTGGCATAATGATCCCCCACCCTCAGGAATGTGACATTGAGATCACACCCCAAGGGAGTATGACATGGCGATCATACTCTGGGATGTGGCAGGATGAACATATTTCTAAGGAGTGTGACATGGTGATCACATCTCGATGAAGTATGACATGGCGATCATACTTTGGAATATGTATGACAAGTAAAGGCAGATAAAGGAAGAAAGGAAAATTATGTGTATCTGCATAAATTCAAGTACAAGTATAGGCATGTACAGATTTTATGTTTCCAGTATATTGGTGTTATTATATTTTAATACGTTGCAGTTATTATTCATTGTATAATTCATGAATTTATTTTGTATTGGCTCACCCAAATGACAAGTGTATGAATAAAATGAACTTTACTTCGGACAATATGTTTTTGAAATATAAAATTAAATAGTTTGTATAACATGTTCACCTTTTTCATAATAAACCGAAGCAACTGGAGATGGCAACGATGACATTATGTATGATAGTTAGAGAATCCTACTGAGAATTTAAAATTCTCACTCCTGTTTCTGTGTTATCTCCAGATAGTTCAAGAAATTTCAAAGACAGCTGAAGTTGCTGTCAGATAAGGTTTGCTTAGGTAATAGTAACAACTCCTGAGTATGGTACTATGACTTAAGCATAGTACTATACCAGAGAAGACGTTATAAAACAAGCAGTGGTTCAATTTTAAGTTGCAAACATCTTTCTCGAAGTAGGTTATATTTTAACAACCACTTGGCATATTATGTGACAGACATAGAAACAAGAATAGTGTAACATACTTCAATAAGAATCATAATAACATTATGACATAATGAGAAAATTAGAGATGCACATGTAGATGCTTATACTTGACTTAATTCATCTCTTTCTTTAACTTGCACTTGATCTTGCTCTTCTGTACTTGGTCTACCGGAGGTGAATGGCCTCTCTCACCCCTAGATAATAGCCTGCTTTTCAGGTTCAAGCTCGTACCTATACATGAGTGACGAGTTTACTTTCCCCGCCCCTCACACCGGGCTATTCCCTTAAATGCAGTCGAGGGTGGCCCAAGTCTTAGACAAGATCTTGCTCGGCCCATGCTATCTGGGTCTATGCCATGCCTCACATGGTAGCTTGGCACGTCCCTCTTGTAAGTCCTTATAATCTTTTACTACCTCTTGGATATGATTATGCACGTGAATGCTCTATGCGTTCATGCATATATCTCATATCATTCCTCAATCCTATTTGCATGCATGATTTTCATAGACATGGCATTCATATGAACACATGTATCCTTATAATCTTAGCACAATTATTCATAATATAAGTCCTCATAAACTCCTGCCAAAAATTCGGCAGCATAACGGATCGAGTCCACTTCCCCATGAATAGTACCAGACTACCAAAAGGATTAATCAAGCAACAAAACCAACATAGAGCATCAAGTTTTATAACAATAATATCAATCACATAATATGTCAACATAAATTTATGAAACCATTTTTAAGAGAAACTAGACTTTCAGGGCTTTCTATACATATAAATTATATGGCCATTGGATTTGTATTGAGGGAGATCCGAATTTTTGAATTCTGCCCTAAGTTTCTGGTTTTGATTCTAGGTAGGGAAGAATGTGCAGGGCATAAATCGACCTATATAACTTGGATTTGGGAGCAATAAAATTTTTTAGAAAGCTGAGACATAGAAGAATATATCATAGAAATTTCATGGTCAAATTCATTTTCTATGATTTGCAGTAATTCATAAAATTTACCCTAAATTCCAACTAGGCTAGAATAGGGCAATGAAGGTTACCCAAATTCATGGACTCATAACTCGAGTTTCACCTCCTCAAAGGAGATGAAACTTATTGAAAATAAAAGCTAGGTCAGTCAGCTTTTCAAAAATGTAGATTTTGTATAGTTTCAACTAGTTTCCTATTTTTGGTGAATTTTTAGTTTTTGGTAGGCAAATCTGCCCAGCAACAGGACATACTTAGGTAAAATGTTAATAACTTGAACTATATATATCAAAACTTAATGGGACTAAAGAGGTTAGAAACTAGACAAATAAAATTATATCATATCCAAAATTTAGTTATGGCCTAATTTCTAAAAGTGGACATAATTGAAGAGATTGGCAGAAAATCAATTTAATTGCAAAGGCTACAAGTTTTGTATGAGTATTGAAATGGTTGATGTATCATGTCTACTTCCCCATGAATAGTGCTAGAATACTAGCAAAACCAATCAAGCATTCAAATCAATATGGGACAGCAACTTATAACCACGATATCAATCATGTGGTGTGTCAAAATCAACAGAAATATCAATAGAGTTTTCTACTCACTCTATCCTCTTTGCCCGAATTTTGTAAAACTCACCTTTACTCCTATTCAACTCATTTAAACTTGAAGTTTGGATATGTTATAGTTCTTGGTGTCTAGTTTCCAACCCTTTTTGTCACATCTCATTTTGATTTGTATAGCTCAAGTTATTAGCATTTTACCTCAAATTGCCCTGTACTTAGCCAAAAGAGCACTCTTATAAGTGATTCACTAAAAATAGAAATCTAGGTGAAATCATACAAAATTTATATCAAATTAAAGCTAACAGAACAAGATTTCAAATGAAAGAAGTTGCATATCATTTTCATGAGTATAGTTTGAGATATAAGCCCCATAACTTGACCCTACTAGACTATCCTGTTCTAGCCCGGTTTGAACTTAAGGTAACTTCATTGATGTGTTGGGAATAATTGGCAATGAGTCTGACTCTAAAATTTTTCTGGGATGTTTCGTTACATGTTAGCTTTCAACCAACATTGTTTCCACTTAATTTAGAGTTGTGTAGGGTGAGTTACACCCTTCTCAACTCATACTGCCCAGATGAGAATCCATATTTCTAGGTCAAATTTAAAAAATTCATAACTAATTCTATACTAATCCAATGGCCTTATAGTTTATATGTATGAGCCATACACTCCGTTGTATGGACCATCGAGGGAAAAACCCTAATAGCTTCTTGAATTCATGATTTTCTTAAATCAATCCATCCAATCTTCAATCCTAACTCAATCATACATCTTAAACCACCCATAATCCATCATATCCAACCAATATAACATCAAAACAAAGGGAGAAGGGGGAGCCCTAGGCAGCCCGAAATCATAGAAAAATAAGAGAAAGGATAAAGTTCCTACCTCAAATTTGGAGTTTGAGCTAGAAATATGGAAGCTTTGGATGTAGAAACCTATGTAGGGTGAAGAAGGAAGAAGGAAAGATTGAAATGGAAGACAAAAATGAGGGAGGAAGGTCTGAGATGATGACCGAATCATAGGGGAGAGAATGGAGATATTTGTGGCTTGTGTCATAATGAATGAAAGTGACTCATGGTAGTTGATTGGTGGATGCCTCAAGTGGTTGGAAATCAACCAAGTCTCCCCATTGTGTGGCTGAAGGTGGCGCCATTTGTGGGGGTAGAGGTGGCTAAATTCTTAGCCACCTAATTTAGGGCTTGCAGAATAAAATTTTATTGATTCAGTTCTTGCAATTTAAAACACCGAATCTCTACTGATTTCCTCCAAACCAGCGAAAAGTTACTAAATAACTTTGTAAGATTTTCTGTATGTCTATTCTAATTTTCTTAAGCCTAATATCTCTAATCAATATCCAATTAACTCCTAATTATCCTTTAATTACTTTCCAATTAACCTTACTTAGTTAATAAAAATTGAATAAATCGACTAACGACGTAAATTAAACGTTTTGCAAATTTAGAACCTTTCTATTTTCTGTTTTTCAGAACTAATAGTATTTCCATAATTTTTATTAAGTCTAGGGGCATCCCATGTCATTTCACATATGGATACCTCCGTGGCTCAATCAGCCGAGGTTTAGGTTTCTATATTTTTGCTACATGATTCTGCTTTGTTTAAAACCTTATTCTACTAATTCTATTGATATAGGGACCTAAATGTCATTTTCTAAAAAGTTCATGGGCAAGGTTGTAAATAATAGAAGTTTGCCCAAGGACATTTTCATCATTTCCTATTATGTTATATGGGGATGTTACAATAAACATTCCCGATTTTTCTAACCTAGGGTTCTCCAGAAACTCAATATTGGAGATATAATCCATAATTCGTAGGAAAGGAGGAGGAAAGGTGTAACAACCCAGCCTGAGTTACAGTTACCCATCAAAATTAGAACCTGAAAAATTCTGAGTCTGAACCCTATGCCTCCTTGGAGGGCTATAGGTTTGAGGCATTTTCTTAAGATCAAAAGTCCTGATAATGGTTCCCTGGGCATCAATGAGTTGAAGAAGGATTTTTAACGAATTTTAGGGAATGGATAACCCCTTCGTTTTCAATCCTCAAGTTCATAAAAATGCAAGTTTTCGGAGAATTGTACTAAAACCCAAAAGTTGGATTATGATTTCTAAGGATTTTGAATTTTTAGATATTTTTATTGAATCCAAATGAGGGGTATTCCCTTATTTACATTTATGTTTTAAAGTTAATGGAGAGTAAAGTTAAAGGGGACATTAACTAAGAAATGTAAATAAGTCTATGCAATATCTTGGACCTAGGAAAGAACTACAGAAGAAGGGAACCAAGTTTTTAGAGTTGGTAATCGATTATAGAAGATCTGTAATCGATTACAACCCTCTCTATATGCCCACAGGTTAAAATTTTTCGCATGGTAATCGATTACCAAAGATGGTAATCAATTACAAGCTCTGGGTCTGTGGTAATCGATTATCAGCATTAGTAATCGATTACCAACTCTTTGGCTATGGTAATCGATTACCAGTTCTTCGTGGTAATCAATTACCAGCCCTTGGTAATCGATTACCACAGGTCAATATATATGCCGAGACGCATCCCTTCCCCTCATTTCGCGATTTTTTGTCTCTCTCTACCTTTCAAACTCTCTCCCTTCTCTCTAAAACACATCTCTTTTCCTTCTTAAACCTAATCCTTCACATCTTTCCATCAAATTACACCATTTCCATTCACTTAAACTCAATTTCTTTCTTTAATCTCAAATCATACCCTCATCCAAAATTCAACACATTTGGTCTTGGAGCTTGGAGCAGGTGACACCAAGGCTCCTAAAGTTTTCTTCTTCCTTTCTCCCTTCAAAAAAGGTAATCTTCAAACTCCTTTCCTCTTCCTTTCCTATGAATTACGAATTATTTCCCCTAAAGTGAGTTCCTGGAGAACCCTAGGTTAGAAGAATTAGGGATTTTTATATCTGGGAGTAAATTAGATTGATCCTTAGTCTAAGGGACTAACCTTGAATTAAATTGCCATATTATTGATAGTATATTCCACTCACAGACTAGCTTCGGCTCTGAATTCATGGGATTGGGATTCAGCTATTGCCATTAAGTCTGTGAGTAGATAGTTACCCCTATCTTAGTTTTAACATAATTTGTTTATATACATACATATGCAAATGATTTGGTATGTCTTGGCAATATAATTTAAATTTTGGTAGCTTATCTATTTCTACTTGATAACATGAGACAATGACTTGATTTTCGAAAAGAAAAATGTGGTAAATGTTTATTACATTGGTTTCTTATCAAACTTGGAAGGTTATCCTTGTTTTGAAAGGGTTTGATATATTTAATGGTAAATGGCTTGGTATGGATTGCTTCACATCTGATTTAAGAATTCTTAGATTTTGTAGCTCCATAATATTATAAGCAGGGTCCGACCCTTGCTAGTGTATTAATGTGAATGTTGGACATTGCTGTATGCTAGACTGAATTGATTATTATACGTTTGATTCTATTGTATTTTATTTGCTTATATTATGTTGGTTTTCCTAAAGGATTTGGTTTTTCTAAAGAATTAAAGTTATGTATTTTGGATGAATGATTGTAATTATATATTTCATTATTATATTGTGTACTGAGAGGTGTATTCTGAGAATACCTGGATCCCTAATGGAAGAGTGTGTTTGTTAATTTGTAGGGTGATCTTTTGTATTTGGGAAATATCGTAAACATAGAGGAAACCCTATTCGATTTTCATGAAATCTCTTATGAAAGGCTTGCTAGGGAATGTGCTCCCTAAGCGCCGGTCACGCCCTAGGTTTGGGTCGTGACAAAAGGAGTTTAAAGATTACCTTTGGAAAGGAAAAAGAGAGAAGGAAGGATTACGAGTCTTGATGTCACCTCCTCCAAGTTCCAAAACCTAACAAGATTGATATTGGAAGGAGAAAAGAATGGAAATTAAAGGAAGAATCTAAGGTTATGTGAATGAAAAGAGTGTAATTTGATCGAAAGGTTTGAAGAATAGAGTTTAAGAATGAAAGGGAAGGAGTTTTAGAGAGAAGGGAGAGAGTTGAAGGGTAGAGAGAGAGTGAAGTTCGAAAAATGAGGGAGGGAGACGCGTCCCAAGCTATATATAGTGCCATGGTAATCAATTACCAATCCTAGTAATCGATTACCACAAGCCCAGAGCTCATAATCGATTACCATAAGTGGTAATCGATTACCAAAATGAAAAGTTTTGGTCCGTGGCATACAGAGAGGATTGTAATCAATTACAAGTCCTATATAACGATTACCAACTTCAAAAACTTGGTACCCTCCTTCTGTAGTCCTTTCCCAGGTCCAAGATATTGCACATACCTCTTTAACTTTACTCTCCATTAACTTTAAAATATAAATGTAAATAAGGGAATAATCCCCATTTGGATTCAATAAAAATATCTAAAAATTCAAAATCCTTAGGAATTAGAATCTAACTTTTGGGTTTTAGTACAATTTTTCAAAAACTTGCATTTTAATAAACTCTCGCTTTAAAAATGAAGGGGTTCCTCATTCTCTAAAATTCATTAAAAATCCATCTTCAATCCATTGATGTCTAGGGAACCATTACTAGGACTTTTGATCTCGAAAAAATGCCTTAATCATATAGCCCTCCAAGGAGGCATAAGGTTTAGACTTAGAATTTTCAGGATTCGATATTGACAAACAATAGGAATCTCATGTCGGGGTATTACAGTCCTCAATTTTTCCTTTGTGCTAAATTACCTCAACAACCCTAAGTAATTGGGCATTTCATGAGAAATTAAAGGATTAAGGCTTAATCAAAAGATTAATGAGACAATTATGGGAAGAAAAGTTAAGAGAATGCTTAATTAAGATTAGAGAATCTCTAATTAAGCAAGTCAAACTCTTAATATCTTTAATTAAGCTTTAATCACCAATAATTAGCTTAATCAAACTTAATTAAACGTAATTAAGCTTAATTAAATGTCTAACTTTTGTTAATCATGGTTGTAACGTCCCTATTTCCGACTTCCGACCTCATCAGTAAACGTTAAAAATTTCTGATTTCTGATTTTATTAACGCTCTAATGGATTGGCTTGATTTTTCCGATTTCCGACCTTATGATAATATACGAGTTCCGACCTTAGGTGAATTAGAATGTACACGAAATCCGACATCTGAGTTGATCTCAACAGAAATGGATGCGAGCCAAGTTCGACCAAGTTTACACGAGTTCCGATATTCGAGTTTATTACCAAGAGTTCTTCATTTCCATTGATGTTCCCAAGTTTGTCTATAACAGACTTCCGAGATTAAGTTTGGAGTTCCGAGATTCCATAAGTTCCGACTTCCTGGTCATAAGATTAATAATTTGATTCCCGATCTCCGGTGTTATGCTTAGAATCGATCCAAGTTTACCTAATGTCCCTGACTTCCGGATTTAAGTGTTTGGTTTCACATCCGACTTTGCTTTCAAGTTTCGAGTAAACCAGACAATAATTTCAAGTTCTGATTTCGTCTGAATAAATATGCACGAGTTCCGATTTTAAGAAAAGTACGAGCTCCGATGTCATTTTTCAGAATACAATGGAAACAAGTTCCACTTTTAGCCGACGTGGAGAGCAATTTTGTCACAAAAAGAGGGCGATGTGAAGAGTAGTTTGTCACAAAAAGAGGGGAAGGTTGGCTGAAATTCAGCCTTGTGTTTTGAGGCCAATCAAAACCCTCCAAGTTAACTACCACTCATGCCTATATAACACATTCTCCTCCTCTCATTCAGACCCATTTTCTGCGCCCTCTCTTCTCCTCACTTTAGCTCTCTTTTCTCTTCTCCACTCACCCAACTCCATCCAACTTTCAAGTTCAACCAAGTTCTATCTCCAAGCTCAAGCCTAATAACAAGAGGTAGAGGTTTAACTCTTGTCTTGATTTTCTGATCGTGGATGACTGCTAGTGGTTTATTTTCTCAATTTTTGATGTACTAATTGAATGATTATGATGATATATAGTTGAATTATTGGCTGTTTGTGAGATTAAAATCGAATTGCGAGCAAGAAAGGATGAAGATAGGAAGAGCTGAGAGGCTGGAAAACCTAAAACCCTCGGTAGTCCGTACGGCGGAGTGTATGGCTCTGCCTACTGCCATTCAAAATCAATGAAACCATTTTTATGTGAAACTAGACATCTAAGGCTTTCTATAAATATATCATATAAGGCCATTGGATTAATATTGAGAGAGATATGAATTTTTGAAGTTTAACCTAGGAATCAAGACATTCACCCGGGCAGTGTGGGTTGGAAAGGGTGTAACTCATCCTACACAACTCCAAAACGAGTGAAACCAACTTTGTTAGAAAGCTTACACATAGAGGAACATCCCAATATGAAATTCCAAGTTTGTTATCATCTCAGTTGTTCCAGTGACTCGAAGAATTTACCCTATGTCCAAACTGAGCCAAAACAGGGTAGTTCAGAAAGGTCAAGTTTCGGGGCTTATAACTCGAGCTCTACTAAGGAAAATGAAATGGAAATTTTTATATAAGAAAGGTTGTCCTGTTAGCTTTAATATGAGACCAATTTCGTATGATTTGAGCTGGTTTTCAATTTTTAGTAGATTTTTACTTTTGAGTGTGCAATTCTGGCTAGCCACAGGGCAAGCTGGGATAAAACTTGAATAACTTGAGTTATGGTTATCGAAATTAGATGGGACCAAAGAGGTTAGAAAATAGACACATAGCACTTTAACATATCCAAAATTGAGGTCCAAATGAGTTAAATAGAAATTATGGCTTGATTTACAAAAATCAGGTTGAATACAAGTAGTGAGACAGTAAACATGTTTTAAATTGCAATACTTGTGCCTTAAAATTTGATGATTGAAACATGAAAGAAATATGTTGAATTATGAATGGAATGAGATGATTTCTTTGATACATTGATATGTTGAGCACTGGTACTATTCATGGGGAAGCGGACACGTTCCGTTATGCTGACAAAATTGCAGTAAAGTATATGCATAAGTTATGATATACATGTAAAGGCATGTGCATTTTCAAGAAAGCTATGAAAGTCATGTTATAAGGAACCTACAGATTATGTTATAATGAAAGTTCCATGATACTTAGGCCAGCCCCGGATAAAAGGTTAAGGGGAATAGATCAGTGGGGACGTTGGGGAAAGTAAACCCTATAGCCTCAGATAGGAACGAGCTTGATCCTGAAAAGCAGACTATTACCCAGGAGCCTAAAATGGCCGAGAACTCCCAGGAGACCATGTGATGGAAAATGATGGAAAATGATGAAAAGTAATAGAAAAGTTTATGAGAAATGAAAAAGTTTATGAAGAAAGGGTCAAGAGCAAATTTTGCATGACTGCATTAAATGCATGAGTAAATGCATGATTACATTGAATGGTCACTATAAGTCATTTACAGTTTATTTGTTAAATTCACTTACTGCCGTATGTTCCTTTATTTTGTGTATTGTTGATATTAGTTTATTCTGTTACTTATGTTGTCTTAAGTAAAACTGGACCCTGCCTCGAACCATACATTTTTCCCAACCTTATTAAATATGAATAGTTAAGTTTAATCTCATATTTTTATAATTAAATAAAACCTAAGGCAGCTGAGAATGAACGCGACGTCAGTTAAATGTCATACCGGACCCTACTGAGAATTTCCTTAAATTCTCACCTCGTTTTGCATTTCCACCTCATTCTTAAACGTGGGCGATGGACTTGACGGCTACCCTCTTCATTGAGATTCCAGACCTGCAGCTTCACCAGGACCTCAAGTTGGATTCACTGTACCTAACTGGCTTTTGCCATTTCTGTCTCTACTTTTTAATAATAGGAATTTTGTTGTCCCTTTACTTCACTCTGCTTTTAATATGTATATTTATAAACTGATGCTTTGGCTTCCAACTTATATATGTATATATGCAACTAATGATATTTCTATGCTAATCACATTTATTATATAGAGCGCCCTGTTTCCTAGGTATATATGTCAGTCATAATCATATATATCAGAATATAAAATAATGAATACAGCTTTAGACAGAAGACTAATACGGTAACGCAACCTATCCAATTTCATGCTATGACTTAAGCATAACATTAAGTTGCTACGGTGTTACATTTTTGGTATCGAGCTGTTCGTCCTAGCTAAGGCCCGAGGATTGGACTGACTATGCTTCGCGCATATTCTATGTTTTTAGTTGACAACATACACTAGATCTTGCCTATATGGTTGAGATATAGGTGTGCATGTGTAAGAAGTGCCTGACCGTATGAGCTGTTATTTACTAGCACATTAGACTTAGTGTTGAGCCTGATCAACTCAACAACTTTTGTTTTGTGTGCTCAAAACTTAATGGCTTCCGGAAGGCGAGGTAGACTGCGCACAGAACCTACTCGAGAGGATCCTGCTAACCTTATGGACACAGTACGAGAGATGGCTCATGCGATGTAGGAACAGGCAGCAGTAGCTCACCAGATGATGGATCAACTAGGTAGGCGACCTGCGGCAAGCTGTGAAGGAAACCTACATGGGCCAGAGGCTAACTTGGACTATCTCAAATTTGCTGAATTCAGGAAGGCAAATCCGCCCAGCTTTTGAGGGGCGTATGACCTCGAGCAGTTTGACTAGTGGATCAAAGCCATGGAGAAGATTTTTTCTCTCCTAGATTGCTCAGATCACAGAAGGTGACTTTTGCCACCTATATGCTTGAAGCAGACGCCGAGTTTTGGTGGAATGGCGTACGAAGGCTGTTTGAAGAATCTCAGACAGTAGTCACTTGGATGGTATTCAGAGATGTGTTCTACCAAAAGTACTTTCCCCGCTTGATTCGAAATGCTAAGGAACTCGAATTTATGCAGCTGCGTCAAGGAAATCGGACAGTATCCGAATATATTGCCCGATTTGAAGAGCTGTGCAAATTCTCTACAATTTATCAGAGGAACCCAGATGAAGCCTGGAAGTGCATCAAGTTTGAAGGAGGGTTACAAGAAGATATTCTCACCGCAATCAGGCCAACGGAGATTAGAGATTTTCCCACTTTGGTAAACAAATGCCGACTTTGGAAGATTGCAACTCGAAACTAGTGGCAGCCAGGGCATCTAGTGGTCGTTTCAAGAAGGGGTTAGCACCGCAGGGCCCCAGATTTAAGCCCAACTTTCAATAGCAAAGGAGATTCCCGCCGGTGGGCAACAAAGGCAAGCAGCCTCAAAGGCCTCTTCCGAATTCAACTTGTACAAAGTGCAGTAGGAATCATGGTGATCGGCCATGTTTGGCAAGCCAGAATGTTTGCTATGGGTGTGGCAAGCAATTTATGAGTGTCCGACCAGAAATCCACCATAGCCGTCTTGACCACAACGTCAAGGACGGGTTTTTACCATGGATGCAGAGGAAGCTGATAAGTCCGAGGGACTAATCCAAGGTACCTGTGAAGTGGACGGTGAGACTCTAACTATACTTTATGATTCGAGCGCTCACATTCGTTTATTTCTCATATTTGCAATTGCCAATTTCTGAATTACCTTATGATCTACTGGTTTCTACTCCTACTAATAAACCTATTAAAACTAGTCAAATTTGCATCAATGTTCCTCTCCGAATTGAGGGTAGGACCTTTGCAGCCAATTTGATTTGCCTCCCTCTCTCTGGACTGGACATAATTCTAGGCATGGATTGGCTTTCTGCTAATCGAGTCATGCTCAATTGTTCTAACAAGACGGTGGTATTCCCCTCTGTCTCATCTTCTGAACCCCAAGCCTCAACACTCTTCTACCTAAACTCTTTATTAGTAAACTATAGTGGGTCGAAGAGTCAAGGATACATCCTCCTGTCAGCTAATGTGATAGAAGTCGAATAGGAACTAGAGGAGATCCCGGTTGTTAATGAATATCCTGATGTTTTTCCAGAACATATTCCTGAATTCCCTCCTAAGAGAGAGATTGAGTTCACCATCGAGTTGGTTCCTGTAACACCCTTTATTATATAAGCCATGCTTGAGTCATGGAGTTATATTAAAAGGTTGTTACTGTGCTAAGAAAGCTTTAAAATATGGAAAATATAATACATGGCCCTTTAACTGCTCACTTTATTACTGACTAATAGTCTCTGATACATAGATAATAAAATAATTACACTTTAAAGGAAATTGTGACTGACATAATACACAGCGTTTACTTCCGCTGCGTCACTAGCTAGCTTCAATAGTCTCTTGGTCTAGCTTACACCCGATTCTTGCTCAATGAATGACGCTGTACTCCGCCTCGCACTTGATTTCCAACTTGGGTGCTGGAATGTTTACGGAAAAGAGAAACATACAAGCAGGTAGTGAGAACCTAAGGTTCTCAGTAGGTAAACTCAAACCAATCTTATAGTGCCATCATAAACATTCCAGCTGCTTCGGTTTATTATGAAAATATGAGCACAGGTAAACAAATAATGGTTCAATTTTAAGTTGAAAACACTTTTCTTGAAGCGGGTTATATTTTAACAACCACTTGCCACATCATATGATAGACATAGAAATACGGATAGTATAATAAACTTCAACAAGGATTATAATAGCATTATGACTTAACTAGATAATTTAAGATGCACATATAGATGCTTATACTTGTATGTATGCAAGTGCACTTGACTTAATTCATATCTTTCTTTAACTTGCAACTTGATTTTGCTCTTCTATACTTGGTCCCTTGGAGGTGAATGGCCTCTCTCACCCCTACGTGATAGCCTACTTTTCAGGTCCGACCTCGTACCTATACATGAGTGACGAGTTTACTTTCCCCGACCCTCACACTGGTCTATTCCCCTTAAATCTAGTCGAAGGCTGGCCCAAGTCTTAGACAGTACCGCTCTGGCCCATGCTAGCTGGGTTTATGTCATGCCTTATGTGGTAGCTTGGTACGTCTTTCTTGCAAGTGCTCATAAATCTTATTCTTCTTTGGACATAATTATACATGCATGTGCTACATGCACTCATGCATATACTTTATATTATACTTAAATCATTCGTGCATATATAAATCTTATGAGCACAACATATAAATGTTCATAACAGTCACATAATTCACATATTTCTGCCGAAATTTCGACAGCATAATGGAACAAGTCCGCTTCCCCATGAATAGTGCTAGGCAACCAGTACACATGTACAAACATTCAATAGGGACCAGTAAATATATATACTCATAGCATCATTCATCAATTTCAATTCAAGCACCAATTGGGTTTTCGGTTTATTCTCTCCTGTTTTGCCCGAGTTTGGTATACTCCACCTTTATTGCAATTCAACTCATTTGAATCTAATTTTTGAATATGTCATAGCATTATGTGTCTAGTTTCTAACCCTTTTGGTCCCATCTCATTTTGATTTGTATAACTCAAGATATAAAAGTTTTACCTCAGCCTATTCAGTCACTAGCCCAAATTACACTCCTGGAAGCATAAATTCACTAAAAGTCGAAACTAATCTCAAATCATACAAAATTGGTCATATCAAAGCTAACAGGACAACCTTTCATTTTCAAGAAGTTTCACTTGATTTGCTTAAGTATACCTCGAGTTATAAGTCCTGAAAGTCGACCTTCCTGAACTACCCTGTTTTGGCTCGGTTTGGACATAGGGTAACTTTCTCGAACCACTGGGATCAATTGGGGTCATAAAAAACTCAGAATTTCATATTGGATATTCCCCTATGTGTAAGCTTTCTAACAAAATTAGTTTTACTCAATTTGGAGTTGTGTAGGATGAGTTACACCTGCCTCAAGTCACTCTGCTCGGATGAAAGTCCTGATTCCTAGGTCAAATTTCAAAAATTCATATCTTGTTCAATACTAATCCAAAGACCTTATATGATATATGTATGGAAAGCCCTAAATGTCTACTTTCATCTAAAAATAGTTCCATCAGATTTAACTGGCTATGGGCGGAGCCATACACTCTGCCGTACGGACGCCGTAGGGCTTCCTCACAAAAATAGATTCTGCTTAGCTCCTTTTTGGGTTTTTGATAAATTCCTCAACTTAAACCAAGTTTCCTCACCTCAATTCACTAAAAGAATATCAAAGCACCATCATACAAGTTTGGCATAAGAGGAACACAGCAGCCACATGGTCACATGATGTATCAAATAACTAAGAATTTGAGCTACCTACCTCGAAATCCTTGAAACTATGGGAGGAAGGAGGCCAAGAACCAACTCCTAGCCTTCTTCATTCATCATGGCAGCAGCTCATATGAATGTAGGGAGGCTCTATTTGATGCTTAATCATGAAATTGCTAGAGGGGTTTTGTAGAGAAGGAGGTGAGGATCAATTTTCATAAAAGGAGCAAGAGGATTTGAGGTCAAGAGGGCTTCCAATCTCGAGCTTGAAGTTCTTGATCATGGAGGTAAGGAAAGAAAGAAAGAAGAAGAAGAAGAAATGTAAGGGAAACATGGTGGAGGGCGCAATTTGAAAGGAGATGGGTGAGATTTTTCTAAGCTTTATGACATGGATAAGGATGGCTTAGATATTTGGCTTTAGTGGTCATGATTTGGCCAAATTTCCCCATCATATGGCTGCCATATGGCGCCATCTATGGTGGTAGAGATGGCTGAATTTCAGCAGTTACACCTAAGGTTATCAGTGTAAAATTCTATTGATTCGACTTTAGCAATTTAGAACACCGAATATTTACCGATTTCCTTCAAATCGGTAAAACGTTACTTAATAGTTTTGTAAGATGCCTACATGTTCATTTTAATTTATCTTAAGCCTAATCTCTCTAACTACTATCTAATTAGCTCTTAATTAATATTTAATTAACTTCTACTTTCCCTTACCTAACTATCGGAACCGAATAAATAGATTAACGGCGTAAATTAGACAATTTTGCAAATTTGGAGCCTTTTTGTTTTCTATCTTCTGTAACTAATGGCATTTCCATAATTTTGAGCAAGTCTAGGGATATCCCACATCATTTCACACCAGACTGCCTCCATGGCCCAATTGGTGGAGATTCAAACTTTCACGGTTTTATCACGTGATTCTGCTTCGTTTAAAACCCCATTCTGCTAATTCTATCGATGTGGGGACATAAAAGTCATTTTATGAAAAGTTCTAAGGTTATTGTGGAAATATCCACTTGGGGTTAAAGTACAATTTTATACAGCCATAGTGCAAAGAACAAAAATGGAATCCTACCTCTTTGGGGTGTGATTTGAGCTAAGTGTTGAAGCTTGAATTGTTAGAACCTTGTTAAGCTTGAAGGAGTGATGGAGTTAATTGAGAGAAGGGAAGAAGGAGGCTGGAACAAGAGGGAGAGAGAGAGTGGCGTAAATCAGCCTCAAATAAGAAGGAGAGTCTAACTTAAATACAAGGGGGTAGTTGGAATTGTGAGTGTTGATTGGTTGAAATTTTGTGATTGAAGTTCGGCCATGTCTCCCACTTTTGTGGCCAAATAGCTCTCCACGTCATCCCAAAGGTGGAACTCGCTTCCACTCATCTAAAATCAGAACTCGTCTTTATTATGTGCAAAGTCGGAACTTGAGTACCCTTTATTTAAGCTTGGACCTAAAGCCGGATGTCGGAACTCGTACAACCTTATTTGACACTTGGGGGTAAGTTCAGATATCGGAAGTCATACCGCTTACAATCACCTAATCCTGGAACTCCCCATTCAAACTCGGGAACACCAACAAAAATAGAAAGCTTCTGGGAATAAACTCAAATATCGGAACTCGTGTATGACTTGGAAATCAGCTCAAAGATTCGAACTCGTGTCCATTCTAATTGAGTTCAACTCTGAGGCTGGAACTCATTACCCTCAACTTGAAGGTCGATACTTGCATCATTGTGTTAAACTATAACTTCAGAGGTCGGAAACCATGTATACTATTTTGACACATGAGGTCTGAGGTAGGAACTTGGATACATCGCTTGAAACTTGGAGATAAATTATGAGATCGGAAATCGGGTACATTGTCTTTAAGATATGAAATCGGATATCGAAAATCACTCCATGTTGTTTTAGACCTGAATGATAAGTCGGAAGTCGGTAAGTTGTGCTAAAATTCGAAGATGAACTCGGAAGTCGGAAATAGTTCATTTTGTGTGTGAAATTCGAAGATGAAATCGAAAATCATGAAAACTTGAAGGTGAAGTCAGAACTCGGAGCTCGTGGTGGAGGTAGACTGGAATAATTTAGCACAAGGGAAATTGGGATGTTACAGCTCTAGGTGCGGGACCAATATCTATTGCTCCGTATCGAATGTCACCTTTGGAGCTGACAGAGCTATAGAGACAGATCGAAGAGCTTTTGGAAAAAGGATTCATACGGCCAAGTGCGTCAGGTTAAGAAGAAAGATGGGAGCATGCACCTATGCGTGGATTATAGGCAGTTGAATAGGGTGACGATTAAGAATAAATATCCATTGCCAAGGACTGATGATCTCATGGACCAGCTGCAAGGTGCAATGGTATTTTCCAAGATCGATCTGCATTCCGGATATCATCAAATTCGAGTTCAAGAAGAAGATATCCCTAAGACAAATTTTCTTCAACTCGTTCACTTTATTAATTATGAGTATATTGTGATGTCGTTTGGATTAACAAATGCACCAGCAGTATTCATGGATTACATGAATCGAATATTCCACCCATATTTGGACAAGTTTGTATGGTTTTCATTGACGACATACTTGTCTACTTGAAAACGAAGCAAGAGCATGTGCAACACTTGCAGCTGGTTTTGCAAATTTTAAGAGAAAGGAAACTTTACGCTAAATTATCCAAATGTGAATTTTGGATGAAAGAAGTAAAATTTCTTGGCCATGTAGTGTCCTATGGAGGAATCTCAGTGGATCCCAGCAAAGTAGAAGCAGTTCTAAATTGGGAAAGGCCGACCACAGTTATTGAAGTCAGGAGTTTTTTAGGCTTAGCTAGATATTACAGGCGATTCGTTAAGGATTTCTCTCATATAGCCTTGCCCCTGACCAAGCTAACTAGGAAGAATGTCTCATTCGAGTGGACGCCGCAATGTGAACAGATTTTTCAAGACTTGAAGAAAAGGTTGACTACGACACCAGTGTTGGCCTTACCAAACCCTCGTGGGCCATTTGAGGTCTACTGTGATGCGTCCAAGCAAGGATTGGGATGTGTGTTGATGCAAGCCGGAAACGTAGTCGCTTATACCTCTCGACAATTAAAGCCACATGAAAGGAATTATCCTACTCACGATCTTGAATTGGCAGCAGTAGTATTTGCTTTGAAGATATGGAGACATCACCTATATGGTGTAAGGTTCGAAGTCTTTTCTGATCATAAGAGTTTGAAATACCTCTTTGATCAGAAGGAATTAAATATGAGGCAGCGAAGGTGGATGGAACTTCTTAAGGATTATGAATTTGAATTGAAGTACCACCCAGGTAAGGCAAATGTTGTGGCAGATGCTTTGAGTAGGAAATCTCTGACTATAGCTTGGATGATGATCAAAGGGACGGAACTTATTGAAAGCTTCCGAAATCTTAATTTGGGAATCCTTATGACTCGCAAGACCCTTTAGCTATATCAAATTAAGATAGCCAGTAGCTTTAAGGAGTAGATTAGGCAAGCACAGCAATAGGATGCTAATCTTCAACATACAATCAATCTCGTGCAATCAGGGAAATTAACGGGTTTTGCTCAGGATAAAGAAGGCATTTGACGACATCATGATAGGGTAAGTGTACCCGAGGGGAATGATCTCCGGAGGAAAATCTTGAAGGAAGCACATAAGGGTGAATTCACTGTATATCCTGGCATTACTAAGATGCATCAAGATCTTAAGAAGATGTTTTGGTGGCCAGGCATGAAGTCAGACGTAGCGAGCTTCGTGAGCAAATGCTTGGTCTGTCAAAGGGTGAAAACGAAACATCAGAAACCCTCCGGGATGCTTTTACCCTTGGAAATCCCTGAGTGGAAATGGGAGAGTATCTCCATGGATTTTGTGATGGGATTACCAAGAACACCAACAGGATACGATGCCATATGGCTCATTGTGGATAGATTGACTAAATCTGCTCACTTTCTACTCATTTGAGCAAATTATCCGTTGGAAAAATTAGCTCAATCAGATATTTAAGATATTATTAGGCTACATGGTACCCCTTCAACCATTATCTCTGATTGGGACCCAAGGTTTACTTCACGGTTTTGGAGAGCCTTACAAAAGGCGTTTGGTGCTAAGTTGTGCCTAAGCACTGCATATCATCTGTAAATGGATGGCCAAATAGAAAGAACAATTCAAACCTTGGAAGATATGTTACAAGCCTATATACTGGAGCAACGCAGGAATTGGGATCGATATTTACCGCTAGCCGAATTTGCATACAACAATAGCTATCGCGCTAGCATCAGTATGGCTCCTTACGAAGCATTGTATGGACGGAAGTGCCAATCTCCCCTGTGTTGATATGAAACAGGAGAATCAACTCTATTGGGGCCTGACTTAGTCATTGAGCAAATCAAGAAAATACAGAATAAGATGCTTACCGCTCAGAACCGCCAGAAGAGCTATGCGGACACTAAGAGGAAGCCTCTGGAGTTTCAAGAAGGAGATCATGTATTTTTGAAGGTTACGCCTACAACAGGGTAGGTAAAGCCATGAAGGTCAAGAAATTAAATCCTCGCTTTATTGATCCCTTCCAAATCTTGAGGCGAATCGGATCAGTTGCATATCAAGTCGCTTTGCCTCCACATTTGTCCAACCTTCATGATGTTTTCCATGTTTCTCAACTCAGAAGATATCAGCCTGACCCTACACACATGCTAGAACCTGAATCAATAAAGTTAAAGGAGGACCTGACTTTCCATGTACAAACAAAGACGGATAGTAGATGTATAGCGAGAGACAACTTCAAAACAAATCCATGCAGCTAGTAAAGGTAGCATGGGGAAAAGAAGATGCTGAAGACTACACTTGGGAACTGGAATCAGACATGAAGAAAGAGTATCTTGGACTATTCTTAGGTACTAAATTTTGAGGACAAAATTTTTTTAAGGAGGGTGGTAATGTAACGTCCCCATTTCCGACTTCCGACCTTCCGAAATTAAGTTTGGAGTTCCGAGATTCCATAAGTTCCGACTTCCTGGTCATAAGATTAATAATTTGATTCCCGATCTCGAGTGTTATGCTTAGAATCGACCCAAGTTTACCTAATGTCCCTAACTTCCGGATTTAAGTGTTTGGTTTCACATCCAACTTTGCTTTCAAGTTTCGAGTAAACCAGACAATAATTCCGAGTTCCGATTTGGTTTGAATAGATATGCACGAGTTCCGACTTTAAGAAGAGTACGAGTTCCGATGTCATTTTTCAGAATACAATGGAAACAAGTTCCACTTTTAGGCGATGTAGAGAGCAATTTTGTCACAAAAAGAGGACAACGTGCAGAGCAATTTTGTCACAAAAAGAGGGCGACGTGGAGAGCAGTTTGTCACAAAAAGAGGGGAAGGTTGGCTAAACTTCAGCCTTGTGTTTTAAGGCCAATCAAAACCCTCCAAGTTAACTACTACTCATGTCTATATAACACATTCTCTTCCTCTCATTCAGACCCATTTTCTGCGCCCTCTCTTCTCCTCACTTCAGCTCTCTTTTCTCTTCTCCACTCACCCACTCCATCCAACTTTCAAGTTCAACCAAGTTCTATCTCCAAGCTCAAGCCTTATAACAAGAGGTAGAGGTTTAACTCTTGTCTTGATTTTCTGATCTTGGATGACTGTTGGTGGTTTATTTTCTCAATTTTTGATGTACTGATTGAATGATTATGATGATATATAGTTGAATTATTGGCTGTTTGTGAGATTAAAATCAAATTGGGAGCAAGAAAGGATGAAGATAGGAAGAGCTGAAAGGCTGAAAAACCTAAAACCCTCAGCAGTCCATACGACGGATTGTATGGTTCCACCTACCGCCATTCAAAATTGATGAGACTATTTTTATGTGAAACTAGACATCTAAGGCTTTCTATACATATATCACATAAGGCTATTGGATTAATATTGAGAGAGATATGAATTTTTGAAGTTTAACCTAGGAATCAAGACATTCACTTGGGCAGTGTGGGTTAGAAAAGATGTAACTCACCCTACCCAACTCCAAAACGAGTGAAACTAACTTTGTTAGAAAGCTTACACATAGAGAAACATCCCAATATGAAATTCCAAGTTTTTTATTATCTCAGTTGCTCCCAGTGATTCGAAGAAGTTACCCTATGTCCAAACTGAGTCAAAATAAGGCAGTTCAGGAAGGTCAAGTTTCGGGGCTTATAACTTGAGCCCTACTAAGGAAAATGAAATGGAACTTTTTGTATATGAATATTAGCTTTAATATGAGACCAATTTCATATAATTTGAGCTAGGTTTTGATTTTTAGTTGATTTTTATTTTTGAGTGTGTAAGCCACATGTGCAGCCAGGATAAAACCTGAATAACTTGAGTTATGGTTATCGAAATTAGATGGGACCAAAGAGGTTAGAAAATAGACACTTAACACTTAACATACCCAAAATTGAGGTCCAAATAAGTTAAATAGAAATTATGGCTTGATTTACAAAAACCGGGTTGAATACAAGTAGTGAGACAGTAAACATGTTTTAAATTGCAATACTTGTGCTTTAAAATTTGATGATTGAAACATAAAAGAAATATGTTGAATTATGAATGGAATGAGATGATTTCTTTGATACATTGATATGTTGAGTACTGACACTATTCATGGGAAAGCGGACATGTTTTGTTATGCCGCCAAAATTGTAGTAAAGTATATGCATAAATTATGATATACATGTAAAGGCATGTGCATTTTCAAGAAAGCTATGAAAGTCATGTTATAAGGAACCTATAGATTATGTTATGATGAAAGTTCCATGATACTTGGGCTAGCCCCGGATAAAAAGTTAAGGGGAATAGATCGGTGGGGACGTCGGGGAAAGTAAACCCGGCAGTTCCTATATAGGAACGAGCTCGATCCTGAAAAGCAGACTATTACTCAGGAGTCTAAAATGGCCAAGAACTCCCAGGGGACCAAGTGATGGAAAATGATAAAAAGTAATGGAAAAGTTTATGAAAAAAGGTTCAAGAGCAAGTTTTGCATGACTGCATTAAATGCATGAGTAAATGCATGATTACATTGAATGGTCACTATAAGTCATTTACAGTTTATTTGTTAAATTCACTTGCTATCGTATGTTCCTTTATTCTGTGTATTATTGATATTAGTTCATTCTGTTCCTTATGTTGTCCTAGGTAAAACTGGACCCTGTCTCGGACCAGACATTTTTCCCAACCTTATTAAATATGAATAGTTAAGTTTAATCTCATGTTTTTATAATTAAATAAAACCCGAGGCAGCTGAGAATGAACGCGACGTCAGTTAAATGTCATACCTGACCCTACTGAGAATTTTCTTAAATTCTCACCTCATTTTGCATTTCCGCCTCATTCTCAGACGTGCGCGATGGACTCGACGGCTACCCTCTTCATTGAGATTCCAGACCTGCAGCTTCACCAGGACCCCGAGTTGGATTCACTGTACCTAACTAGCTTCCGCCATTTCTGTCTTTACTTTTTAACAATAGGAATTTTGTTGTCCCTTTACTTCACTCTGCTTTTAATATGTATATTTATAAATTGAAGCTTTGGCTTCTAACTTATATATGTATATATGCAACTAATGATATTTCTATGCTAATCACGTTTATTATATAGGGCGCCTGCTTTACTGGTATATACGCTAGTCATATACATATATATCAGAATATAAAATAATGAATACAGCTTTAGACAGAAGACTAATGCGGTAACGCAACCTATCCAATTTCATGCTATGACTTAAGCATAACATTAAGTTGGTAGGGTGTTACAATGGTCATATGAGTTAATCACTAATTCTTGCTTAATCAAGTTAATTAAGTTGCAAGAGCACTTAAATACATCATTAAAATTCAAATTTAATCAACTAGACAATAAACCATTGATGATGTTATTAAAGCATAAAGCATGAGACAAGATCATTTTTTGTAAAAGTAAGTACACTCTTTATCACCTTCATCATCTAATTTGTCTCCTTAATCCTTAATTAATACAAAATAAAACAAAAATATCTCCCTTTACCTACATGAAGGCTGCAACCACAGCAACAACAACAACAACACACACATCCATTTTCATTTTGTGTCATCTCATTCTCTCTCTAGTTCTGAAACTCTCTAACTTCTCTCTAAAATTTTCTTCTTCTTCTTCTTCATCTTCTTTATCATTCTCCACTACCACAACCAAACCTTCCATACTAAGCCCTTCAAAGATCATATTTTTTGGTCTTTGAAGACAAGATTCAAACACTTCAACATTCACTCTCAAAAGAACTCAAGAGCTCTCACCTTCTTCAAGCCAAAACTGCCACCACCACCACTTGGATAAGCCATCATCTTCTTCATTTTCTCCTTCAAGAAGATGCCATTCAACACCCTAGGTAGTGATCTTTCACTTTTTCTTTTTGTTATTCAAGAAAGCTTGAAGCTTGGCTCTGACCATGGCCAACTATTTCAAGTGATAACTTCAAAAAAACTCCTTGCTTTTCTTGAGCAAAAGCTTTTATTTTTGCCAGAGTTTGCTTTTTGAGTTTGCTCATGAGATATTCTATATTTATTTGAAAGTTTCTCTTCTTGAATGCTTCAAAGTTTTCATTTTTCTCTCTTAATGCTTGTGTTGTTGGTATTTTTTGTGAGTCATTGAAAAGAAGAATGCTTTCTTGGTGGTATTTTGTTTCAAGTTGGTTTCTTTCTTTATGAAGAGTTTATGATTGAAAAGATTCTTTTTCTGCATCTTCTTTATGGTTTTTGATGTGACCAAGAACATTCTAAAGCATAAAACTTTAAAAAGTTTGCTTCTTGATGCACTAAAAATGGCCCCATGTGTATATGCTTCATAAAGTTTCATTTTGTTTTTCTTGAAGATAAGACACTTCATAAAGCTTTAAACTGTCTTCAAGAATATAACTTTTTGGTCATAAAAATATAATCTTGCAACTTTATCTTGTGAAGACTGAACCTTGAGTTAAAAATAATGAGTAAAGTTTCAAACTTTCTTCAAGAATGAATCTTTTATGCTTTAAGGTAACTTTAAGTCATAAAGTTAGAATCTTAAGGGTATAACAATGGTTAAAAGTTTCAATCTTCTTAGAGAATATGACTTTTTAAGTTATAAAGTTAGCATCTTGTATCATTATTTCATAAAGCTTGGTTTTTGAAGACATGAATATAACTTAAAGGTTTGCACTTTCATAAAGAATGAAACTTTATAATCATAAAGGTGAAATCTTGTTATTTTATTTAATAAAGTTTGAATCTTGTAACTTGTTTGGAATAAAAATCACTTCTTGACGATTGGTGAACACATGGTGTTGTTGGGCTCGTGAGTATAGTTATGCGTTGTTATGACTCAAGGGACTAAAAAGATCTCGAAACCCCTTGGGAATAGAAGTATGATTAGGGCCTCTGATCTTACCATGAACCTAGGAATCACTAGTATACTATCTCAAGAAAACTAAAAGATTTGAATGAAACATGTTGGCTAAAATGCCATGTAGGCTTCAGCCATGATAAACCGAGACAAGAGACAAATATGTCAAACTCTTAACTTGAAGAATGAGTTCTTTAAGATGTGACATGAAGAATTTATTAAGCTATATGGTGAAAATAAATTCCTAATGTAAAGTACAGTCTTACTTGAGTAGTTATTGATTAAAAGTTTATAATATATACTCACTTTAATTTATATGATTCTCCCATGAGAAACATGAGGAGTCTTACCATGATTCATAAGACATTACACAAAGTGCAAGGATACAATAGATACCAATTAGAGTACGAGTGTATATCACTCCCATATATGATTGTTGATTGGCATGATTGATTTTAATACAAACTTATGATTGATGGATTATTAATGCTTGATGAAATACTCTGTGATGAATATGATGGATTATTGGTTGACTGCACATGCTTAACAATTTTGGGGAAGCTTTGGTCTAGTTGTTATGTTGCCAGATTTTCGTCAAAATTATAGACTTAGACATATTCATTGCATACCTACTTGTTCTTGTCTTTTATCATAATACATATGAAAATATGAGATGTGATATAAGAAAATGAAGTAAAGGGACTTGATTCTTTAGTAAGGGAAGGTAGTCCACAAAGGCAAGATAATCAGGCATGATCTTTCGGTAAGGTAAGGTAAGGTGACCCCTAAGATACCCCTCTACTTTGGAGGTAGTGGCCGAACAACCCTCCAATTGTAGAGGTAGATCGCTTTATCAGCTAAAGTCTGATTTAGATTAGTACTGTGTGATGACAGTCATAGAATAAGCTCATGTCTAATAGCAGTCTATTCCAAGGACAGATAAAGTAAAGAATGTTAAGCACGTGTTGAGTATGAAAGTAAAGTTAAAGAAAGACTCTGGTCAAGTCATAAAGTTACATGAATGTTCAAGCATCTTTACCTTCTCATACGCTTGATTGTGGATGTTTATATTGTGTTTTAATATGTATGTTTCCATTTCATGGCCTTATGTTGCTTTATGATAGAATTATGAGGTTGAGTCTAAAAGAAACCTGCTTCAGGAACTTATGTTTTTAAAACCCTTAAAATTGAACCTAAGCATATTCACCATTTCATAATTAAAACCTAAAGTGGCTAGGATTATGACAATGATACATTGACTATCTAGTCGAGATCTGATGAATTGGATTTTTATACTATTTTTATCCTTCATACTTGTCTCATTAATCCTCCTTTGTGCTTAATTGGTTGAGTTTAGATCATTTTCTTTTTTTTGGATCTTAGTGAGACTTAGTTAATTTTTGCAGCATTTCGGTTATTTTGACCTACTTCAGTGTTCAGATCATATCTTGAGCTCTATACCTCATTTTATTACGCTTCTTGATTTGTAGGAAAGCTAAGAGATAGAGCTACAATTTCTATGAAGAGGGCAAGGGCTAATTCTAAGATCTTAAAGCCGAAATTGGGCTCGGAACTGAACTGAAGCGTTTGGGCGCGGTTTCTGAGCAGCCTTCAATGATTGGACTATATCTTGGGCTACAGGGACTCAATTGAGCCCATTCCGGTGGCATTGGAAAGCTAACATCCAGGGCTTCATTTTATGTTCAGAGCACTAAGCCAAGAAGAACCGTTATGAGGCCCAAAAACGTGTTGGAAGTCGCTGCTGAGTCTAAGAGAGCCCACTCAACTTGTTTTGGGCACAACTTTCTCTCTAAGCATCCAAATTGGGCAAATGAGCTATCCAAATTTAGCTTAGGAAAAGAGGATTATTTTAATTAAGTAATTAGTGACTTTTAATTAGAGGTATATATAGAAATTCTGATTATGCTTCAGGGACCTGTTTTGCTCATTTTGTAATCTTTAGTTTTATTGAATAAGAAACTCTCTCTCTCTCTCTCTCTCTCTCTCTCTCTCTCTCTCTTATGCTTTCTTCCATTAATGGAGGGGTGATCCTCCTCTGATCCAAGGCATCAAGAGAAGCATTCAAGCTCTTGAGGATTGGTGCATCAAGACATGGAAATTCCAATTTCGGTTTCACTCCTCTTCTCTTCTTCTTAATCTCGTAATTGAATTGGAGGTTTTCATTCATGCATGTTGATTAAGAGTCAATCAAATCATGTATAATTCGGTTGATATATGTGATTCGATTGTTCAAGAGTGTGATTCATAATTCGGATCTGAATATGAGATTAGAGCATTGGTTTGGAAGCTAATCCAAAATCAATTCGGTTTAGAGGTCTCTAAACCGAATTGCTTGAGTGATTAGTTGAATGCATGGAGATTTTCATGTGAATGCTAGGTTTGATTTGAGGTTTCAATTGAATCTAAAATTAATCATCGAATTGGAGTGTTTGCATGTATATTTGAATCCAATGATTGAGTGTTGATTGCTTTCTTCTTGTGTGTCTTGGATTAGAATTTTAATTCGGTTTAGCCTTTTTGTTTTCTGTTTTGCTTTGGAATTCAGTATTGCATTTTAAGTGTTTGTTATAAAAACCCCCCTGAATTTTCTGATCAAATAGTGTGTTCATCTTTGGGAAACGATCCGAGTTGGTTACTATACTATAGTCGCTATTCGGTTTAATTTGCTCGTGTTACGACGCGCGAGTCAAATTTTGGCGCCGTTGCCGGGGATGATACATTATGTTTGATCATGTTCATACCTGTGAATATCATGCTAACTCCCTGTTTGTGCTTGTGTCCAGAGTCAGTGCATGTCATGTGTGATTCTGTGTGCTGTGTTCATGAGTTGCTGTGTTTGTGCATATTCTTCATTTCTGCATTTCTGCATTTCTGCATTTCTGCATTTCTGCATTTCTGCACTAGGAGTAGTCTGCATTTAGAGTAGTGTTTAATCCTGTTTTATGTTGTGGTTTTGCATCCATACAGCTCCCCAAATTCTCTGTTGCAGTTTTCTGTTTGTTTTGTTTGATGGCTCTGAGTTGTTAGTTTTAGTGCTAGTGTCCAATTCTATTTTCTTTGTGTGGTCCTACACTCTGCACATTTGGCTTCTATCCTTGCATTCTGGTTTCTTCAGATTCTCAGATTCTCGTGATTCTCAGATTCTGCATCTTGCATCCTGCATCTTGCATCCTGCATCCTGCATCCTGCAACTAGGAACCTTCATAAGCTAGGCTAGGCTAGGCTAGGCAAATTCCTCATCTGCATAACCAGCTCATAGACTAGTTCGTACATAACCTCCATTCTACATTTCCTAGTCTACAGACATTAATAGAGTTTGCATCATAGAATAGTCATTCATATAAGCCTTAGTCTGCATCCATATCAGTAACATCTTTAGCCTCACCTTGCATAGCATTTCGAGCCTGTCATAGCACTTTCTGCATCAACCAATAGAACAGTGCCTTTCCTTGCTTCTATAGACCACATTAATCATATTAGGATTGTGGCTAACCTTGGTTGTGAGTGCTGACCCTGTTTTTACAGAATTACACCAAGGGAGCATAAGGGAGCCTAATAGGAGTTGCTGAAGTAGATCCTAAGTTGGAGTTTGAAGCCAGGGATTCTTGTCCAAAGTTTTACCATCATCCTGAGCAAAAGTGACCCAAAGGGTCAGGTGACACCTATTTTTGCTATATTCCATCATCTGGTATGACTTTTTCAAGATTTTAGGCTAAAACTTTGAAGTGGCATAACTTTTTGCATATAACTCCGATTGATGCAAATGATATGTCCATTTCATATAACTTTTCAAGATCTATCACGGCAAACGGCCGGAGGCGGTTTGGGCCACCAATTTCTCAAAAAAACCTCATTTAGGCCATTTTTTCTTCATTTTTAGGATTTTCTGATTTTTCTAATTCAATTTTCAGGTAGCAAACAAGCTTATTTTGATCTGAGCTTTCTTGTGCTTCATTTGCATCCTGAAACTGATCTGATCCACCTCCCCTTGACCTAGTTTGAGTGCTTGTGCATGCTGGTTCTTGTGTTCTTGCATTTTTAGTGTTTTTCTTGCATTGCAAGTAATTCTGTCTGATCATGCATGACCAGGTCCAATCCTCAAAATTTGTGTGATATTGATCCTGAGATAGATAGAACATTCCATAGGCTCATTAGGAGTCAGGTTAGTGTGCATAGTCTTCATACTAGTCATTTGCATAGTAGTAGCTTGCATAGTGATAGTTTTAGTGAGTCTGCATCTGAATTCACTGACTTGAGTTCTGAGACTGACCAGTTGCTTCCAGAAAACATGGCTAACAATCATGATAGGACTTTGAAAGAGCTGGCAGCACCAGATGTCAACTACCAAGCTCTTGCCATCCAATACCCAGAATTGCATGCGGATTTTGAGCTCAAATCAGGATTGATACACTTGCTTCCTAAGTTCCATGGTCTGGTTGGAGAAGATCCACACAAGCATCTCAAGGAATTCCATGTGGTGTGCTCCACCATGAGGCCACATGGAGTTGATGAAGATCACATTAAATTGAGAGCTTTTCCTTTTTCACTTGATGGAGCTGCAAAGGATTGGCTTTACTATCTGCATCCTGGTTCCAATACATCTTTGGCAAGACATGAATAGGTCATTTCTAGAGAAATTCTTTCACCTTCAAGAGGCTCTGCAATCGAGAAAAGATATATGTGGCATAAGGCGGATCCATGGTGAGACCTTACATGAATATTGGGAGAGATTCAAGAAATTGTGTGCAAGTCAGCCCACACCACCGCATTAGTGACCAGCTCCTCATTCAAGATTTTTATGAAGGTCCGATGCCAATGGATAGAAGTATGGTTGATGCTGCTTCTGGAGGAGCTCTGGTAGATAAAACCCCTGCTGCAGCCCGGGACTTGATTGCTAACATGGCTGAAAATGCTCAACAATTTTGTACCCGACCCATAGTGCCTACAAGAGGAGTGAATGAAGTGAATACCTATAATCCGAACCAGCAGAGGATGGAGAACAGAATAGATGAGTTGACAACTTTAGTGAGGCAAATGGCACTTGGTCAGATACAACAGCCTCAGCAATCCATACCACCACCAGCAAGCCTTTGTGGAATTTGCTGTATACCAGTCATGCAGAGACCAATGTCCGCATTCTTTGCAAGAAGGCAATGAAACGATTCTTTGGAATCTTTCTGGGAGGCCTTATCAACAGCCACAGAACCCGGCAGCAGAGGAATTATGACCCTTTTCTAATTCATACAATCCGGATGGAGAGACCACCCAAACCTGAGGTATGGTAATGCTAATCAATTCGGCGAGCGCAGCACCTCAATATCGGTTCAAGCACAATCTTTGCGAGGACCAAACATGAGACAGCGATATCGCGACAAGCTAAACCAGACCCGACCACAAAGCGGTAGCTCGAGAACCAAGCTTGGCGAGAACTTGTGAAGCGGATGGCAACAGCGGTGTTCGATTCAGCAAAGAAACGAGAAGCCCGGCATCCAGTCCGCAAACACAGTTGGTCGATTGGCTACAACGATGAATGAGCTGAAATCCCAAGGTTACGGCAACCTCCCTCCCAATCCGTGAGCAATCCAAGGAATGTCGGTTCCATCACTGAGAAGTGGCAAGCAACTTAAGGTTCCTGATGTTGAACAACCAGATTCTGCAGATTACGTAAAACAACCAAGGATACAAGAAAAATCGATTCTGAGAATCGGAGGAAAATTATCTTGAGAACAAGCAATAGCAAGCAAGTTGAACAAAGTGAGAAATTGCCACCGCCCTTCCCCAATAGAGTGACACAAAACAAGAAGCGGCGAAGCGAGTGGACAAGGAGATCATGGAGACATTCAAAAAGTTGAAGTTAATATTCCACTCTGGATGCAATCAAGCAAATTCCCAAATATGCAAAGTTCCTCAAAGACTTATGCACTCATAGAAGGAGGTGAAGGAAATGAAAGAGTCGGCATGGCGAGAAATGTATCCGCCATCATCCAACCGAGCATTCCACCTAAATGCAAGGATCCGACACTTTACCATCCCTTGCACCATAGGGAGCAAGCAATTCAATCAAGCCATGCTAGACCTTGGTGCTTCAATCAATGTCATGCCAACATCGGTTTACAAGTCCTTGCACATGGGAGAGCTCAAGCCAACGGGAGTGGTCATTCAACTAGCCAACCAGAGCACAACCCACCCCGAAGGAGTTTTAGAAGATGTTTTGGTGAGAGTAAATGAATTGATATTCCCTGCTGATTTTTATGTGTTGAATATGGAGGATGACATGCATATTAATCAACCAACATTGATCTTAGGTAGGCCATTTCTAAAAGCGCAAAAACCAAGATTGATGTGCATTACAGTACCTTGTCAATGGAATTTGGAGATAGCAAAGTGAATTTTAACTTGTGTGATGCCATGAAATTCCCACTGGAAGAGCATTCTGTTTTTCACTTAGATATCATTGATTCATTGGTTGATAATGTGCATGAACATTTGTTGGATGATTTTCCTGAAATTGTAGGCTTTCAAGATGAATTTCAATGTTACGATTGTGATGGAATTCATGATAAATGTGTTGTTTGTCTTTGAGATTGATGCATGCCTCCATGATTCAGATTCTGCACCATTTAATTATGCTAATTTACATGCTGAAATTTCTGGTTACATTTACATTAATTCCAACTCGATTGTGCGCTTTTGTAGACTTGAACTCTGCAGGTATTGATTTAGTTTCTGCAGGTTTTGAAGTTGTTATCCCTGCTATTGAGAGTGCAAATTCTGCTATTCTTTGCACATTTTGAAACTTCTTGTTGAGAATTCTGTTTCTGAAATTTACATTCATGCAGTTTACATTTCTGCAAATTCTATTTCTGAAATTTACATTCTTGCAGTTTACATTTACGCAATTTCTGATGCTATTAATTCTGGTTACGCTCTTGTTGATGATGTCCATTCCGATTCTGTTTGTCCCAACACTTTGGTAAACTCAAACTCCATGAATATTGCTTTGCTAACAAATGCATTTGATTTGCTTAGATTCTGCACTACAAATTACGAAGTTGTAAATTCTGCATTTTCTGCTGAGAAAATTCTGGTTTAGTTGCTATTCCTTTTGTTTTAAATTACGCATATAGTGACTCTATTTGTGCAGATTCTATGGATCCAGTTTCCGATAGTATGGATGAATCCACTATTTTTCTTGATTCTAATGCCATTGTGCAAGATTCTTCATGTGTTGCAAGTGCTGAAATTAAACAAACAGAACAAATTCCAAGATTAGCACCCTCCATACAAGAGCCACCCACCTTGGAGTTGAAGCCTCTGCCAGAAAACTTGAAGTATGCATTCTTGGCACCCAATGAGAAGCTGCCAGTCATCATAGCCAAGGATTTGCTGCCAGAACAAGAGGAGAAGTTGTTAAACATTCTAAGGCAGAACATGAAGGCTTTAGGCTGGACATTGGCGGACATACCTGGGATTAGCCCCTCTACATGCATGCACAGAATTCAGTTAGAAGAGGGTGTGAAACGAGGCGACCCAGAGGAGATCAGATCCTCTCGATCTTGGATGTGGTCAAGAAAGAAGTCGACAAGCTTCTAGGCTGCGGCATCATTATCAATTCAGACTGACAAGTGGGTGAGCCGGTGCAAGTTGTCCCCAAGAAGACCGGTATTACGATAGTGAAGAATTCGGATGGTGGTGGTACCCACGAGTGCGAGCAATTTGGAGAGTCTGCATTGACTATAGGAAGCTGAACCAAGCCACCAGAAAAGACCACTTCCCTCTGCCCTTCATCGATCAGATGCTAGAGAGATTGGCAGGTCAGTCTCACTCTTGTTTTCTTGATGGTTTCTCTGGCTATTTTCAGATTCATATTGCACAGAAGATCAAGAGAAGACCACTTTCACTGTCCATTCGGCACATTTGCATACCGGAGGATGCCCCTTTGGCTTATGCAACGCCCAGTACATTCAGAGGTGCATGGTGAGTATATTCTCGACTTTCTAGAGGACTGTATGGAAGTTTTCATGGATGATTTTCTTGTTTACTGACTCTTCTTTTGATGCATGTCTGGATAGCCTGGCTAGAGTTTTGGGTAGATGTGTTGAATCACACCTTGTCTTAAATTTTGAGAAGTGTCATTTTATGGTTAGGCGGTGTGGTCTTAGGTCATATTATCTCTAGGGAGGGTATTTACGTTGATAAATCCAAGATAGATGTCATTGCTTCTTTGCCTTACCCGCATGCGTGCGGAAGTGCGATCTTTTCTTGGCCATGCCAGGTTTCTATAGGCGATTCATCCGAGATTTCAGCGAATAGCACTCCCATTATCCGGACTATTGCGAAGGAGGTTGACTTCGATTCGATGATGAGTGTAGGAGGGCATTTGACCAGCTGAAGCAGCACCTCATCTCTGCCCCGGTGCTTCAACCGCCGAACTAGGAGTATGCATTTGAGCTGATGTGTGACGCATCCAACTTTGCAGTTGGAGCGGTTCTTTCCGCAGGGTCGGGAAGATACCCCATGTTATAGCCTATGCTTCCCGGACCTTGGACTCTGCGCAGGCTAACTATACCACCACTGAGAAGGAGCTTCTAGCCATTGTCTTTGCTTTAGATAAATTCCGTGCTTACCTTTTGGGAACTAAAGTGACTGTTTTTCGATCATGCAAGACCCAAGTTCCTGTGAAGAAGCGGATGCTAAGCCTAGGCTCATTAGGTGGATGTTCATGTTGCAGGAGTTTGATATAGAGATCAAGGACAAGAATGGAGCGAGAATCTAGTAGCGGATCACCTGAGCCGAATCATGCACCCTAGAGCCTCTTCCTATCCGTGAGACCTTTCCCGGATGAGCGGCTTCTACGGTACAAGGTAAGGACCCATGGTATCTTGATCTAGTTAATTATCCGTTCTTTCTTGAGTTACACCTTATTTTAAAAAGCATCGGATAGATAAACTTAGGAGTGAGGCTAAGTACTATATTTGGGATGATCCGTACTTGTGGAGGATGTGTAGTGATCAGTCATTCGGCGTTGTGTGCATGAGTCCGAGATGCCATCTATTTTACAGCTTTGTCACACTCTTTACTGCGGTGGCCACTTTGGTCCACAGCGCCTTGCTAGGAAGATTTTAGATGCAGGTTTTCTTGGCCCACTTTGTTTAGCGATGCCTACACATATTGTAGGAATTGTGAACAATGCCAAGACAGTAGTATTTCCGTAGGAATGAGATGCCTCAAAGACCCTTATTGTTTTGTGAGATATTTGATGTTTGGGGTATTGACTTTATGGGGCCTTTTCTGTTTCTTTTGGTTTTGTTTACATATTCTTGGCTGTTGATTATGTCTCTAAATGGGTGGAGGCCAAGGCCACCCTGTGATGATTCTCATGTTGTCATAGATTTTGTCGGTTCCACAGATATTTTGCGAGTTCGGGTGCCTAGAGCTATCATCGGTGACCAGGAAGCCATTTACTAACCAGGAACATGGCTACCTTCTTTGAAGAAGTATGGTGTCACCCATAAGGTCTCAACTCCATACCATCCGCGAGACAAATGGACAAGCGGAGGTGTCAAGCGAGAGTTGAAGCGGATCTTGGAAAAGCTGCTCAGTTAGCAGAAGGACTGGAGCAAGAGACTTGAGGATGCTTTATGGGCCTATCGTGCGCCTACAAGACACCTTTGGGGATGTCCCTATAGGATTGTCTTTGGTAAGGCATGCCACCTTCCGATAGAGATCGAGCACGCAGGCTTATTGGGCGGTTAAACACGCAACTTGGATGCCGACCGATCCGGCTTCATAGAAAGCTCCAGCTTCAGGAGTTGGAGGAGATTCGTTTAGAGGCCTATGAGAATGCCCGCATGTATAAGGAGAAGGCCAAACTCATCCATGATAGGATGTTGTTGCGGAAGGAGTTCTCAGTCGGCCAGAAAGTGCTCCTCCACAACTCCCGCCTCAAGCTTTTCTCTGGTAAGCTTCGTTCCCGGTGGCTTGGTCCTTATATTGTTACTCAGATTTTTCCCTATGGTGCTGTGCAGATCGTGGAGCCTGGGACGGACAGAGTTTTTACTGTGAATGGCCACCGTCTGAAGCTGTTTCATGAGGAGCTATCCGTGGACACCATTGAGGAGGTTCGCTTGTTAGCGGCCACCTATACTTGATAGGGATGTTTTCTTCTTCCCTCTCCTACTTCTTTCTAATTGCCTTGCATTCTATTCTTTTGCATGACATTGAGGGCAATGTCGGGTTGAAGTGTGGGGGGGAGGATGATTAGTTTTAGTTTATCTCTCGTGCATTTTTCCAGCTAGTCATGCATTTTGGCTTTGCTTTTGTTGCTGAAATAATCTTTGCTCTTGTTCTTCTTTGATGAATTGATGGTTGTTGAGTTAGGACATTAAATATTGAGGTGGATGGAGTTCCAACATGATTTCATTTTTTTTTTTCCCTCTTGCAATGTGTGAATTGAGTGATTGATCTTGATTTGCTTGGATTGAGTATGATGAATACTACCCTTGTGAGCTTTTGAGCTATGTTTTGGATGGTTGCATTTCATACCATTCCTTTCTTTCTTGTGTGTCAACCCTCATAGTTTATGTCATTCTAGAACTTGCTCTGATTCTTCTTTGAGGCTATATTTTCATATGCATTCATGGACATGATAGAGGCATTTCTTTTCATTTTTAACCACTTGGCCATATAGCCCACCTTGCATTAATTCCCTTGTTAACCCTTTTGAGCCTTGTTGACCTTTCTTTCTTTGATTCTAGCACATTACAAGCCTAAACCCATTTGGAAAACCATGATTCTACCCAACCTTAGGGAATAGGAAGGCATTGGTTTCATTATCATTATTGTGTTGGAGATCAAGTGTGGGGGGTGCAAAATGAAAGTCATATATGCATCAATTGCAAGTGTGGATGGTTACAAATAAAGCATAAATTGCAAGTGTGCAAATAAAAAAAAAAAAAAAAACAACAACAACAAAAAGAAAAAAAAAAGAGAAAAAGAAAGAAAGGGCGAACAAAATGGGAGTGTTCATGAAGGGAATGAATATGTTATGGAATGACTTTGGGAAACCCCCCACATTTGTGAACTTGGCTTATATCTTGTCCAATATTTCTCCTATTGCCTTAGGTTCTACCTTGTCATTTCCCTATTTTTCCTAGCCTTACCTTAACCCCATTACAACCATTAATGAAGCCCTCTTGATTTGTGTTGCATATGATTGCAAGTAGTGGAGAAGTAGAAGATTAGCAAGCCTATGGTAATGCATGATCCATTGAGGTGAATTGAGTGAAACATTTCTACCCACACACTTGAGAGTTAGTGAGTTTCATACACTCACCCACCATCTTGTGAGATTCTTCATACTTGATCTTTGCACTTTGAGTGATGTTGCTTGGTTTATACTTTAGAGAGGTGGGGATCATTTGATTTGATTGTTGGAAAATTCTTGATGCCTCACATGCTACTTTGTCCATAAACTTAGCACTTTTGATGATTCATTGGAGAATAAGTTTTTCCACTTTGGTTTGTAGTTGATTTTGGTATTTTCCTTGTTTAGTTTCCTTTAGGTTGAGTCTTGCATGAGGACATGCAAGGGCTAAGTGTGGGGGAATTTGATGAATTGGATTTTTATACTATTTTTATCCTTCATACTTGTCTCATTAATCCTCCTTTGTGCTTAATTGGTTGAGTTTAGATCATTTTCTTTTTTTGGATCTTAGTGAGACTTAGTTAATTTTTGCAGCATTTCAGTTATTTTGACCTACTTCAGTGTTCAGATCATATCTTGAGCTCTATACCTCATTTTATTACGCTTCTTGATTTGTAGGAAAGCTAAGAGATAGAGCTACAATTTCTATGAAGAGGGCAAGGGCTAATTCTAAGATCTTAAAGCCGAAATTGGGCTCGGAACTGAACTGAAGCGTTTGGGCGCGGTTTCTGAGCAGCCTTCAATGATTGGACTATATCTTGGGCTACAGGGACTCAATTGAGCCCATTCCGGTGGCATTGGAAAGCTAACATCCAGGGCTTCATTTTATGTTCAGAGCACTAAGCCAAGAAGAACCGTTATGAGGCCCAAAAACGTGTTGGAAGTCGCTGCTGAGTCTAAGAGAGCCCACTCAACTTGTTTTGGGCACAACTTTCTCTCTAAGCATCCAAATTGGGCAAATGAGCTATCCAAATTTAGCTTAGGAAAAGAGGATTATTTTAATTAAGTAATTAGTGACTTTTAATTAGAGGTATATATAGAAATTCTGATTATGCTTCAGGGACCTTTTTGCTCATTTTGTAATCTTTAGTTTTATTGAATAAGAAACTCTCTCTCTCTCTCTCTCTCTCTCTCTCTCTCTCTCTCTCTCTCTCTCTTTTGCGTTTTCTTCCATTAATGGAGGGGTGATCCTCCTCTGATCCAAGGCATCAAGAGAAGCATTCAAGCTCTTGAGGATTGGTGCATCAAGACATGGAAATTCCAATTCAGTTTCACTCCTCTTCTCTTCTTCTTAATCTCGTAATTGAATTGGAGGTTTTCATTCATGCATGTTGATTAAGAGTCAATCAAATCATGTATAATTCGGTTGATATATGTGATTCGATTGTTCAAGAGTGTGATTCATAATTCGGATCTGAATATGAGATTAGAGCATTGGTTTGGAAGCTAATCCAAAATCAATTCGGTTTTAGAGGTCTCTAAACCGAATTGCTTGAGTGATTAGTTGAATGCATGGAGATTTTCATGTGAATGCTAGGTTTGATTTGAGGTTTCAATTGAATCTAAAATTAATCATCGAATTGGAGTGTTTGCATGTATATTTGAATCCAATGATTGAGTGTTGATTGCTTTCTTCTTGTGTGTCTTGGATTAGAATTTTAATTCGGTTTAGCCTTTTTGTTTTCTGTTTTGCTTTGGAATTCAGTATTGCATTTTAAGTGTTTGTTATAAAAACCCCCCTGAATTTTCTGATCAAATAGTGTGTTCATCTTTGGGAAACGATCCGAGTTGGTTACTATACTATAGTCGCTATTCGGTTTAATTTGCTCGTGTTACGACGCGCGAGTCAAGATCCTACTAAGAAATTTTATATTTCTCACCCCTATTTTTCCATGGTATCTTTAGAGGATGCCGTCGTCGGGCAATGTGGTAATTTTCATTGAGTCCTTGGTTATGCATTAGCACTTCAATCCGTTGCTAAATCATCCGTGATGGTAGCTCGAGTGTAACACCCTAATAAACCCATACTACGCTTAAGTTGTATTACGGCGTTTTATTAGTTGTTACTTATGCTCATAGAAAACTAAACTTCATTTGAAATTAAGTTACGCGAAATATATGGTAAGATTTTTTTTTTTTTGAAATACGTTGTCCTTTTTAGCGTTTTGGAAAGTAAAACCTTGAGCGAGAAGACAGATAGAGAAAGAGCGCGACGTATGAGAGTCCGATTCACAAGTGGAATAAAAACCATACGAGATACATAATACATAAAAATTCCTACATACTCATACCACATAAATATAATTCATAATATCCATCATTACATAAAGGTACTCATAATTAAGCCATCGCTACATATAGGATACAATCTAGCACAGCAAGCTTTAAGCAGCAGAGATACACAAGGAAGCAGAAATCTCAAAAGTCTATGTGCCTTGGTTCCACACCAAGTCCTTAGATCAGTCTTCACAATGCACCCTCCAATCTACTGATGTCGCGGCCCAGAGATACGACTCCTCCTAGCTCTTCGCCCTCGGGGGACATGAGGTGTGCGTATGATGAGGGGGTGCCTACGAATTACTTCAATTCGATGAACACGGCGACTTGGGCCAGCCTGATTTGGGTCACAGCTGGTTGCTAAGGACCGCTCCTCGGAAGAATCCTCTTCCGAAGTCTTAGGATGATACTTAGGGTATGGCGATGAGGCGGCTGCGGCCCTAGGATTAGCCGTGGAATTCAGCTCAATCACAAGAATCTTCGGCTGTGGCAAGGGCTCGGTGGCAGGTAGCTCTGGAGACATTGGCTCCATCTCAATATCCAGTAATGGCTCGGGCGGAAAATCCCAAGGACCTAACGGCTATCTAGCGTAGGCGGCAGGAATGTCAGTTAGGGCAGGCGGGACATCGGGCCCCACATCCTCATGTATACGGCTAGGGTAAAAATAGGTGCACACCACCATAGTGGTCATCGCCACGATGGCCTGAGCGTCATCATTGAAAGCCCACTCATGATGGGGCGGCTCCATGCTCCACCCTACAGGGCATGCCATCAAGATCTGGTGACGATATGGAAGAATAACTAGGATGAGAAATGGGATTTCTCAGTAAGACTCAAACCCAATATGAAAGTGTCATCATCATCGTCCTAGCCACTTCGATTTTATTAATGAAAATAGTGAGCATTCATAAGGTTCACCTCTTAGGTTTTCAAAAACATGAATATGCGAAGTGGATTCAATTTTAACATACCCTCCAATCATTTATGTCATAACATACATGGGCACAAGTATAATTACATAAAACATGCATGGCTATGCTATAAGCTTCTCTTAACTTCTTCCCTTCAAGAGTTTGGACTAAAGTTTCTTTTCTTTTCTTAACTTGACTTTATCTTAAGTCTTATCTTTTCATCCACTAAACATAAGTGGTAATGAGCTCATATCGTGGCAGTCGCCACCATAACTTTTCGGTACTTACACTAGCTAGGTCATACCATGCCTCATGTGAGTAGTGGGTGAGGCGAGCTTACTTTGGGTCACCTTCCCTTTTGAAGGATCACACCCTTAGTTCAATCTCTTCTTATTAAAGCTTATGATGCAAAATTATTCTAATTCTTTTCCACATTTAGGCGTTACGTATCGCCGTCCCCAAATGTGATTCCTTTATCGCATATCATTAAGTATCATATCATCAACATATCATATTCATATCGTCATCATATCATTATCATAATCATCATCATCATATCTTATCATCATCATCATCATATCATATCATATCATCATATTGACACATAGAGGCATACATGTCACACAAAGTCTTATGAGCTTAGCTTAGTAAATTTGATACAAGCTTTTAATTAAGGTTGCCTCTTGTATAAATTCTTTTATTAGGCATGGGGCCAATTTCATCTATTATCCCTTTTGAAACTTGTTAAGTTGGATTATGAAGGTTTTCCAATATCTTATTATAAGGGTCTTAATCTCTTTAAGCTTATTTCTTATTATCCTTTAAAACTTAAACCATAACCAGTTTTACTTTTACAGTGGGGCAGTAACTTCAAAAATTCACCATAATCCATATTTTACAATTTTGACTTGAATTTTGGTATGATTATATTTCTCTGAGTCTATTTTTAAACAAAGCAAACCCACTCAAAAATTCATTTTGTAGCTTGAGATATGCACATTTTATTCTGATTGCTTAGCTTTTAAGTTTATTCTTGGTACAGTGACTTTTAAACTTTACTACAAGCTCCTCAAAAGGAATCTGCCAAAACTGTTTTATAGGGATGTTCCTCTATGTCTTAGATTTCCAAAAAACTTGGTCCCACTCAAAAATGATTTCTAAAACTTGAGTTGTGCACATTTCATTACATACTGCCCGAACAGAAACACATCTGGGGACAGCACACTTTGAAAATTCATATCTCTCTCGTTTTAAGGCCAAATTTCACGTATTTTATATGTGTAAAAAGTCTATGAGTACATTTTCATTTAAAATTAGTTTCGTTCCATTTGGAGTTATATTAAAAGAGTTATCAGTTGCACCATACAGACTACTAGAATTTTCCAGCTTCCACGGTTTTGGTTTTAATGAGTTTTCTTGTAAAAATATTAAGTCTTCTCCTCAAGTGACCACTTTTCTCTTCCAAACCACTTTTATACTTTGAGATCTTGGTGAAAAATCAATATTTTGAGTTCTAAAAAGTTTGGTTCAAAATAAGAATAAATGCATAACAAATCATTTTCCAAGAAATTAGCAAAAATCACAAACAACTTTATATAATAAAAGCATGGCATGAGGCCTTTAGAGCAAGTCCTAAAACCACCTAGTTGTGGAGAGCTTAGGAGTTCTAGAGCTTGAAAAACATAAAAGAAAGAGGGGTTAGAGTTACTACTAAATGGGTTTCTTGAAAGCTTGAAGAGAAAGAAAGATGTTGGAGATGGCCTCCTTCTTCTTGAGCTTGACAATGGGGCTAAGTGAGTGTTTGTTTTGCTTCCTCAAGAACCAAAGAGGGTGGTCCTTGAAGGGCTTGTGAGAATGGTGATGGAAATGAGATGAGTTAGAGTAAGGAAAACAAGAAGAACAAGAAAAAGATTAGGAAGAACAAAGGGAGGTTTAGAGAGAGGTGAGAGCTTTGTGACTTAGTGAAAGAATGAAATTGCAAAAATGAGAGTGTGAGAGGAGAGAGAGAGTGGTGTCCCACTCTAAGCAATGGGGTGGTTGGATTTTGCTTCTTGTGCAAGCAAGGAGGTAAGGAACCATGGGGTAAAAGAGAGAGTTGTGTTTCTCTTGAGTCTTGGTGCTTAGGTAGAGACCGTTTTGTGTTTCCTCAAGTGGTTAAAGGCATGACCACTCTTAGGATTGGCTTGGGCGGATATGATCACTCCAAGTGTCACAATCTTGATGGAGGAGAGTACATCTCTTGGCTTAACTCAAGGAATACTACAAACATAGACTCTTACTCTAATGGTGCATAATGAGAAGGCAAATGGATGGTTGGATTTTGCTCTTGTCCTTAGCCGAAATTTGGTGATCAATTAGGAGAAATTTTTAAATCCTCAAAGCTATTAGAATTACCTAAGTTGTTAATTCAATTTGATTAGTTAAATTGCTCTTATGAATTATGTAATTAGGGTGTAAGAATTAATCTATCTCAAATGGATAGGGTAAAACAATTGTCTTGTACTTAATTAATAAAATTGGATTAACTTAATTATATTTCTAAGTTATGAATTAATGAGGTTCGAATAATTAGGTTTTAATTAAAACATTTAGTGCGTTATGATTCAATTATTGACTTGACTCAATTTACTAAGCTCTTGCTCATCGAGATTAGTCGATTAATCCTCAGTTAATCGTTAACCTCCCTAATTAGCCAGAATCACTGAGCTAATTAGCTTAGACAAAATTGGGGATGTTACATCGAGCAGCTAAGAGGGGCTATATGCTCCACAGCCACCAGTTTCGTGCACCAATGATGAGCTCGTTTTTTCGGCCCCATGAGCCGTATGATGATATTACTTTGGACAACATCCATCCACCTTTTCATCCACCGAGGTATCCTACTAATGGAGAGTCCAACTCTAATACCCGCCTGACACCGACATGTTCCGTGGAGTCCAATCCTTCGGAGTCAACCTACCCGACATATTCTATGGAGCCTGATCCCTTAGAGTCATCGTACCCTTCGATGATCCGCCTGCCTTCGGATTCTTTCACTTCTTCTGCTAGCCATGTACCGCCCCCAGTCTATGGATGTGGGTTTATTCGCACTCGCGCCATAACCTGTGGACGTGGGCTCGCCCGTGGTGGAAGACATAGAGATGATGCACCCGGTGGCTTCGGGATTGGATATCTTCTATTTGACAGATGATTTGGATAGCACATGCTGAACCATACATGAGGATAGCCCTTTTGTTGGTATCTTTAGGGCTATCATTTGTTTTGAGGCATGTAAGGGTGGTTGAGGTTTATGATATATTTTCTTTTTGATTGTACCTTGTTAGATTTGACTTTGGAGGGACCGGCAGTAGATAGCAGCCCCATAGTTAAATTATCTGAGACATGGATGATGTCATGCTACTTATATTTATATCTAATTATATTGGCTGTGGAATGATTACTATTATGACTAAGCGTGATGATTGTTCTTTACCTTGCTTTTATTTATCTTCATGTACTGCTAGTATATAAGTAATGACGTTTGAAATTAGTCACTCACGATGCATTCACGGTTCTCGTTCTTTTTCAAAAAGATTGTTCCACTATTGTCAAAAAAAAAAAAAAATACCCATATTTTCACTGCAAGTAATTTCAAAAGCTAGTTAAGTCTTCCGCGAGCAAAATAAACAACTAATAATCTCCATAGTACATCGTAAGTATAGTATGGAACTATTAGGGTGTTACATTATCCCACTTGAGTGCAAGTGAAATGGAATTAGTTACTTACCTCTAACTCTCCCAAGCCCCTTTTATTCAAGTTCAAACTCCCTTGCTTTCAGTTAAGATTCCTACTTTCTCCTACTTTTAGAGGATTCCTTAGTCTTCAATAACCACCTCAAGTGTTTAGGCCACTCTAGGTTGTTGAATCCTCTAAGACTAATCTAGAGAGAGCTCCTTTTAGAAAGCCCTCATCGAGTTCCTTCTAGGTCGAGCTCCAAGGCCCAAGAAAACAGTTCAGTCATAGCAATTCTTTGTAATCTTAAATCTTAAATCTTATTAGCAAGGACACTGAGCACAATTTTATTGTTTTCTAATGTCGATTGGAACTTATAATTTTCATTGACCATGAAATATGCATTCCTCAACTATCTTATACATCCTTTGAAATGTGTGTATGCATCAGTTAGTTCATCTTAAACATTTTTTACACAAAGGTCCCTTTCAAAAGATTAAACTAAGGAGATTTGTGTCTTACATATTTGGATTGGATATAACTCTTGGCTGAAGCTGGACTTGATTTTTTCCTTAAAATTGTTTTTCGTAGATGTTTTATTTAATGGGCAAGATGCCATGGTTGTGTTTTATTCATCCAATTTCTCCCTATTTTCATTCATGGCAAAAGCCCTCTCTTGTTTCCTTTGCAGCTTTGAATTTTATTCTATTTTTTAGGATTTTTGAGAAACAACTTGTTTACATGGTGTTTTTTATAGCTATTTTTGGTTGACATTCAGCTAGTTGACATTATTGTGATATCCTTTACTTAGGGTGTGATGAATTTTAAGCTACAATTGATAAATCAAAGTCATCAGATTAATTATCACGATTGTGGGTAGAATTTTCTATGTGTAACATCCTCAATTTCTTGTCATGCTAAATTACCTCAGTAACCTTGAGTAATTAGGCACTTAATAAGAAATTATAAGATTAAGGCTTAATTAAGGGGTTAACGAAGAGTTTATGAGTTAACTCCGGTTAGAAAATCAAAAGAATGCTTAATCGAGATTAGAAAATCTCTAATTAAGCAAGTCAAATCCTTAATAGCTTAATTAAGTACTAATCACCCTTAATTAGCTTAATCGAGTTTAATTAAGGTTAATTAAGCTTAATCGCAAGATTAATTTTTGTTAATCATGTTTTTGTGTGTTAATCACTAATCCTTACTTAATCATCTTAATTAAGTTGTATGAGCACTTAATCATATGATTAAATTCAAATTTAGTTAATTAGACAATAAAGTAAAAAGCGATGTCATAAAAGCATAAAGCATAAGACAATAGTGCTTTATGTAAGAGTTAGTACATGCTTTGTTCCCCCATCATCCAATTTGTCCCCCTAAACCTTAAGTAACACAAAATCACACAAAAATATCTCCCTCCTTCTCTTTATGTTGGATGCCATTTTCTCTCTCCCCACCATCATCCATTTTCATTTTCACTCATCCTATTCTCTCTCTTCAAAGCCAAATTTTCTAATTTCTCTCTAAACACTTCTTCATCTTCTTCTTTTCTCCACCACCACCACCAAAACCACCCACTTAGCCCTTCAAAGACCTCATCTTTGGGTCTTTGGAGATAAGATCAAAACACTACAACCTCCATTTTCACAAGATGTCAAGAGCTTCTCCTTCCACCAAGCCAAACTGCCACCACCATCACCAAGAGAAGCCATCATCTTTTCTTCTCCTTCCTTGTTGTAGCGCCATTTTGATAAGGAGGTAGTGATCTTCATCTTTTTCATTTTGTTTGCTCAAGAAAGCTTGGAGCTTGGTTCTTTCATGACCAAGATCTCTAAGTGAAAATTTGAGAAAATCCTTCATGCTCTTCAAGAGCAAAAGTTTCCATTTTTGGAAAAATATGTTCTTGTTGTTCTTCGAGTGTTCTTGATGTTTCTACTTTTGGAAAAATATGTTCATGTTCTTATATTTGAATATTCTTGATGTTCTTAGTGGTATCTTGCTTAAAGTTGTTCTTTTTCTTATGATGAGTTTATGATTAGAAAAGTTTCATCTTTACATGCTTTTCATGATTTGATAAGTCTATGAACATCCTAAAAGCTTTAAACTATAAAAAGTTTGCTTCTTGAAAAAAAGTGGCGCAAGTTTTAGTGCCATCATAAAGTATTCTTTTGTTTTGTTTTGAAGACAAGAATACATGTAAAAGTCTAAGCTTTTTAGGATAATAAGCTTTTTTGAGTTAGAAAAATGATATCTTGTCACTTTTTGTCTTAGAAATCAAACCTTAAAGAAAAGACCTTTCATAAAGTTTCAAACTTTAATCAAGAATGAGACCTTTAAGTCATAAAAGTGTTGTTTTGTAACATTTAATTCATAAAGTTTAGATCTTGAACCAAAACAATGCTAAAAGGTGTTAATTTTTATAAAGATCAAGCCTTTTTAACCTTAAAGTTAATGTTTCATATCACTAGTTGATAAAGTAGAAACCTTTTTAATATAGAGATAACTTTAAGTCATAAAGTTGAGATCTTGGTAGTCTTAGAATAATTAAATAAGTCAACTTTTATAAAGAACAAGACTTTTTAGTTGAAAAGCTAGTAACTTGTATCATTATTACATAAAGGCATTTTAAGACAAGAGCTTAATTTTAGAGGCACTTACTTTCATAAAGAATAAACTTTATGACTACTTTATAAAGAATGATAACTTTAGTAATATTTAAGGTAAAACCTTGATATGTTAATAATGAAAGCTTGAAAGCATGATGTGGTTATGTGTTGTCATGACCTAAGGATTAGAGAAATCTCGAACTCCTTAGGAATAGAAGTATGATTAGGGCCTCTGAGCATACCATGAACCTAGGAATCACTAAGTGCACTATCTCAAGGAAAGGAAACAATCACTTAACTTAATTAATATAAACAAGTGTTCCATAAGACATGAACTCAAGTAAAGAATAATTTCATATGAGAACTAAGTAACTAAAAGACCCCATACATATATCTTAACTATGTAATTCTCTCATGGGTAACTACGAGAAATCATGTGATGATTCATAAGATTCTTCACAAAGATTATCACAACTATAAACCCCTTTAGGCTATGACTGTATGATGCCATTCGGCATGATGAATGACAAGTTTGATGGAGCTTGTCTCATGATTGAATGATATGAATGTGATGGACTATTGGTTGAAAGTTGTGATTGGCATTTTGGGGAAGCTTCGGTCTAGCCGTTATGCTGCCGGATTTTCGTCAAAATTATGGACTTTGTCATATCATTGCATGTGTCTAGTCAAAGAAGCATTATGCATGTAAAGTATAATGATAAGAAATGAAAGAATGGGACATGAACCCTAGATCACTTTCGGGAAGTGAGAAAAACGATCCATAAGGAACCTCTATGAGGGAGGCAAGGGTGACATGGAGGACCCTCCAACTTAGGGGTAACCAATATCGGCTTAGTCTGATTTGGTTTAGTACTGCGTGACGATGGTCACAGAATGAGCTCATGTCTAAAAGCAGTCTATTTCAAATGAAAAGTAAAAGAATGTTAAGCATGTGCTAAAAATGAAAGTAAAGTCAAAGTATAACCATGGTTAAGTCTATAATGATGCATGTCTTTTCATGTAATTATATTGTCCATTTGCATTATGAATGGTTATTCTATGTTTTAGTATGTATGTTAGTTATGATGATGTGGTTGTAACATTAAGTTTAAAAGCAACCCGTTTCGGGGTTTAGGTATTCAAAACCATTAAAATTAAACTTATATCTGTCCACTATTTTTATAATTTAACCTGAAGTGGCTAAGACGACGACGATGACACTGTGTTTGTCTAGTCGCAATCCTATTGAGAAATTTAGTATTTCTCACTCCTACATTTCCGTGTCATCTTCAGAGGATACCGGCATCGAGCACGGTGGTGATTTTCATTGAGTTCCCACTGATGCATTGACACTTTGACCCAGTGCTAAATGCATCCGTGATGACTGCTCAGGTAGTAATGTGGGTCTACATGTTCTATAGTCGCCAGTTCTGTGCACCTTTGATGAGTCCATTTTTCTGCCCTCATGAGCCATTCGAGGACATCACTATGGATGACGTTCACCCGCCTTTCCATCCTCTGAGGTACCCCACTAACGGAGATTCAGACTCGGACACCCCCCTGACACTGACAGTTTCATTGGATTCTGATCCTTTGGAACCGTCTTATCCGAGCTACCACGTGGAGACGGACCCGTCTGAGCCTTCCTTCCCATCGTGATTCACCTGTCGTCCAATTTGTCTTCTTCTTCAGCAGCCCCTCGTCACACTCCACCCCCAATTCACCGTAGCGGGTTCATTCATACTCGTGCCGTGCCTCGTGGGCGTGGCCGTGCTGGAGAAGGAGGACGTGGTGATGTTTCTCCAGGTGGATTCAGGAACAACTACCTCCCACCAGATGAGTGAGATGTTGATTGGCATGCGGAGCTGAGCATGAGGATAGCGCTTTTTTGGTTATAGCGAGGGTTACCATTTTCATTCTGCATGTATGGGCGGATTGGGATTTCTTATATATTTCCTTTTATCATGTATTTCGTTAGGGTATTTTGTAGGGCCGATAGTAGGTATCAAACCCATTATTGTCTTTGTGTATGACTACTGCTATTACTACTATTATATTAACTATGGGATGGCTATGGAATGAATGTTATCTTTTTCTAAGATTGTGGTTATTCTCATTGCTTCTATTTATGTTAAATGCGATGTATGTATGAGATAGCGACGTTTGTATTATACGTTCACGATACGCTCATGGCTCTCGACTTCAAAAATAGTTTACTCGTTATTGCTAAAAAAAAATTACCCCTATTTTCGTTAAAAAGTAATTTCTAAAAGGTAATGTTAGTCCACAAGCAAAAGTAACAACTAGTAATTCCACAATATGACTTAAGCATAGAGTAGAACTATTAGGGTGTTACATTTTGGTATTAGAGCAGTTCGTCCTTGAATAGCCTGGGGATGGACTAACTATGCTTCTAAATATATGTGTTAGTTAAGTCATGCTTTGAGTCTCGTCTGTATGATGGGATGTAGGGACTAGATATGCATGATCGTTTATTCTGAATGTGGTTAGTTGCTGGTTCACTTAACATAAACGTTGAGCCTGATCAACTCAATGTCTTCTATCTTCTGTACCAGGAACTAATGGCTTCAGGAAGATGTGGTAGGCCTTGTAACAAGCTGGAAGGTCTCGAGGATGTCATGGGGACGCTCCCTGAATGGCTGCCACCATGAGGGAGCAAGCTGATGCTACCCATCGAATGATAGAGCGAATGGAGCAAAGGGATGAGGAGAATCCCAAAGGGCACAATGAAGGAGTTGAGGTAAATCTTGAGTACCTCAAGTTTGTTGAGTTCAGGAAAGCAAATCCACCGAGCTTTAGAGGGATGTATAACCCCGATCAAGCTGATGAATGGATCAAGGCCATCGAGAAGATTTTCACGGTGCTGGCCTGCACCGAGGAGCAGAAGGTAGCCTTTGCTACCTATATGTTGGAAGCTGATGCTGAGCTCTAGTGGGTAGGCATAAATAGGCTATGGGAAGGAGCCCAAACCCATATCACCTAGGAGATTTTCAAGACGCACTTTTATGAGAAGTATTTTCTCGCATCCGTGAGGAATGCGAAGGAGCTGGAGTTCATGAGTCTACATGAAGGGACAATGAATATTGCTGAGTATATGGCCAAGCTTGAAGAACTGTGCAAGTTCTCGACAATCTATCAAGGGATCATGGATGAGCGCTGGAAGTGTGTCAAGTTCGAAGGAGGATTGCGTGAGGAAATCCTAGCATCTGTAGGGCCTATGGAGATCCGTGATTATACTGCACTAGTCAACAAGTGCCGTTTGGTGGAGGATTGCAATCGCAAGCTATCTGTGGCAAGGTCCGAAGCTTCAAGAAGAAGTTGGCACTGCAAGGGCAGAAGTTCAAGCCCCAACCCCTAAGGAAGCCATTTCAAGGTGGAGGTTTCAGAGGAAAGCAACCCCAGAAGCCTACCTGGAATCCATCGAAGCCTGCGAATGCTCAAGCTTGCCCTAAGTGTGGCAAACATTATGGAGGACACCCTTATTTAGCTAGCCAGAATGCGTGTTTCTGATATGGAAAGCCTAGGCATATGGCTAGAGACCGCACTATCAAGCTGTTGTCCCCTGCAAATAAGTCCCAACACCAAGGAAGGGTCTTTGCCCTTAATACTGAGGAGGCCACTCAGTCCGACGATCTGATCCAAGGTAAATGCAAGGTTAATGGTAGGACCTTAACTGTGCTGTATGATTTTGGAGCTACATACTCCTTTATTTCTCATGATTGTGTAGATAGATTAGGATTGTCTGTGTCTGAATTGCCTTATATGTTAATTATTTCTACTCCTACTGGGAAACCAGTTAAGACCTGTCATTGTTGCTTGAATTGTCAATTCCAAATTGATGGTAGGTCTTTCATAGTGAATTTGTTTGCCTTTATTTGGTTTGGATTTGATTCTAGGCATGGATTGGCTTTCGGTTAATCATGCTATGATAAATTGCTCTAAAAAATCTGTTGTTCTTCCCCCTATACCTGTTAAGCTCGTAGAGCTTGTTAGTTTGTTTTTGAACTCTGTTAGGGTAGGAAGTAGTGAGTTTGGTGATTAGGGATATGTTCTACTTATGGCAAGTGAAGTGGAACTGAAGCAGGTATTGGATGAGATCCCCATAGTCAGGGAATACCCTGGTGTGTTTCCTGATGACATACCTGAGTTTCCCTCGGAAAGGGAAATCGAGTTTTCTATAGAGTTGGTACCTGGAACTGGGCCAATCTCTATAGCACCCTAGAGGATGTCCCCAATGGAGTTGTCAGAGTTGAAGGGACAATTGGAAGAACTGTTGGAGAAGAAGTTCGTAAGACCTAGTGCCTCACCTTGGGGAGCCCCGATGTTATTTGTGAAAAAGAAGGATGGTAGCATGAGGCTGTGTATGAATTATAGGCAATTAAACAAGGTGACTGTTAAGAACAAGTATCCCTTGCCTAGGATAGATGACCTTTTGGACCAACTGTGAGGTGCAGCTGTGTTCTCTAAGATTGATTTGAGATCTAGATATCATCAGATAAGGGTGAAAGAGAAGGATATATCCAAGACGGCTTTTAGACAAGGTATGGGCATTATGAGTTTACGGTGATGTCGTTTGGATTGACTAATGCCATTGCTGTTTTCATGGATTATATGAACAGAATCTTTAGGCCCTACTTGGACAAGTTTGTAGTTGTTTTCATAGATGATATTCTCATCTATTCGAGAACAAAGGAGGAACATGAAGAACATTTGAGGGTTGTGTTAAGAATCTTGAGGGAAAAGAAGCTATATGCTAAGCTATCCAAGTGTGAATTCTGGATGGAGGAGGTAAAGTTTTTAGGACGTGTGGTGTCACAATGGGGTATCGCTGTGGATCCAAGTAAGATTGAGGCTGTGATGAATTGGAAGAGGCCAACCTCAATGACTGAGATAAGGAGTTTCTTGGGTTTTGCCGTTACTACCGCAGGCTTATAAAAGGATTTTCCTAGATATCTTTACCCTTAACCAAGTTGACAAGGAAGGATGCCCCATTTGTGTGGAATATGGATTATGAGAAGAGCTTTCAAGAGCTAAAAAATAAGTTAACTTCAACCCCAGTATTAGTTTTGCTGGACCCTAGTGGACCATTTGAGGTTTACTGTGATGCCTCTAGGAGAGGTTTAGGTTATGTCTTGATGTAGAATAGGAATGTGGTGGCTTATGTCTCTAGACAGTTGAAGCCTCACGAAGTGAACTACCCAACCCATGACCTAGAGTTAGCAGCTTTAGTGTTCGCCCTGAAGATGTGGAGGCATTATCTGTATGGTGTGAGGTTTGAGGTGTTCTCTGATCATAAGAGCTTGAAGTATCTCTTTGATCAAAAGGAGTTGAATATGATGCAAAGGAGATGGATGGAGTTTCTAAAGGATTATGATTTTGGGTTGAACTATCATCCTAGGAAGGCCAATATGGTGGCTGATACATTAAGTCGGAAATCCTTGCATGCGTCATGGATGATGGTCAAAGAGGACAAGCTAGTAAGGAGCTTTAGAGACCTTAACCTTGGAGTTATGTTGACTCCCTATAGTTTAAGATTGAATCAACTTAGGGTGACAAGCGATTTCAAGAGTCAAATTGCTTAAGCCCAATGCGAGGAAGAGAAATTCTTGAAAACCCTAGCATTGGTGAAAGAAGGAAGGTTGAAGGATTTTGCGCAAGGTACAGATGGACTATAGAGATTTGAAGGAAGAGTCTGTGTACCAGCAAGTGATGACCTCTGAAGAAGGATTTTGGAGGAGACTCACAAGAGCCATTTTGCCATACATCCTGGTGTGACAAAGATATACCAAGACATTAAGAAGATGTTTTGTTGGCTGGGATTGAAGAAGGATGTTACGGAGTTGGTAAGCAAGTGCTTTGTCTGCCAAAAGTTGAAGATTGAACACCAAAAGCCCTCTGGTATTTGCAACCATTGGAGATCCTAAAATGGAAATGGGAAAGTATCTCTATGGACTTCGTGATGGGTTTACCCAAAACGCAAGCTGGTTTCGATGCGATATGGGTAATTTTTGACAGATTGACCAAGTCTGCTCACTTTTTGTCCATTCGAGCTACTTATCCTTTGGAAAAGTTAGCCTAGTTGTATGTTCAAGAGATAGTAAGGTTGTATGGTGTATCTTCAACCATAATCTTAGATAGGGACCCGAGGTTTACCTCCAGATTCTGGGGAGCCTTGCAAAAGGCATTTGGGATAAAGCTTTGCCTAAGTACAGCTTATCACCCCCAGATGGATAGATAGTCGGAGAGGACTATCCAAACTTTGGAGGACATGTTGAGAGCCTGTGTGTTGGACAATTGAGGAAGTTGGGACAAATACTTACCTTTGATTGAGTTTGCCTATAACAATAGCCATCATACAAGTATTGGTATAGCACCCTATGAAGCTTTGTATGGAAGGAAGTGCCAATCTCCCCTGTGTTGGTTCGAAGCGGGTGAGCAAAGCCTATTAGGACCTGATCTTGTGAGGTAAACCACTGAACAAATAAGAAGGATCAGGGACAGAATTCTTATGGCTCAGAGCCATCGAAAAAGTTATGCCAATAAGAGGAAAAAGCCTCTAGAGTTCCAAGAAGGAGAACATGTGCTCCTGAAAATCACTTCTACAACTGGTATAGGTAGAGCCATGAAGGTCAAAAAGTTGAGCCCCGTTTTCTTGGCCCCTTTCAAATTCTCAAATGTGTCAGGTCAGTTGCTTATCGAATGGCCTTACCTCCAAATTTGTCAAACCTTCATGATGTCTTTCATGTGTCTCAGTTGAGAAAATACCATTCCGATCCTAGTCATCTACTTGAACCCGAAGGTGTACAGTTAAGGGAGGACCTAACTTTCAATCTGCTGCCATCTCGGATCGTGGATCGTGGGGTGAAACAGCTGAGGAATAAGACGGTACCCTTAGTCAAGATGGCTTGGGGTAGAGGAAATGTGGAAGAATATATGTGGGAGCTAGAGCCTGATATGAAGAACAAGCATCCAGAATTGTTTACAGGTAATGAATTTTGAGGCAAAATTCTTTTTAAAGGTGAGGAGAAATGTAACATCCTCAATTTCTTGTTGTGCTAAATTACCTCAGTAACCTTCAGTAATTAGGCACTTAAGGAGAAATTATGAGATTAAGGCTTAATTAAGGGGTTAACAAAGAGTTTATGAGTTAACTCGGATGAAAAAAGTCAAAAGAATGCTTAATTGAGATTAAAAAATCTCTAATTAAGCAAGTCAGACCCTTAATATCTTAATTAAGCACTAATCGCCCTTAATTAGCTTAATCAAATTTAATTAAGGTTAATTAAGCTTAATCGTAAGATTAATTTTTGTTAATCATGTTCTTGTGTGTTAATCATTAATCCTTGCTTAATCATCTTAATTAAGTTGTATGAGCACTTAATCACATGATTAAATTCAAATTTAGTCAACTAGACAATACAGTAAAAAATGATGTCATAAAAGTATAAAGTATAAGACAAGAGTATTTTATGTAAGAGTTAGTACATGCTTTGTTCCCCCATCATCCAATTTGTCCCCCTAACCCTTAATTAACACAAAATAACACAAAAATATCTCCCTCCCTCCCTTTATGTTGGATGCCACTTTATCTCTCCCCACTCTCATCCATTTTCATTTTCACTTATCCTAATCTCTCTTCAAAGCCAAATCCTCTAACTTCTCTCTAAACACTTCTTCATCTTTTTCATCTTCTTCTTCTTCCTTTCTCCACCACCACCACCAAAACCACCCACTTAGCCCTTTAAAGACCTCATCTTTGGGTCTTTGGAGACAAGATCAAAACACTACAACCTCTATTTTCACAAGATCTCAAGAGCTTCTCCTTCCACCAAGCCAAACTGCCACCACCATTACCAAGAGGAGCCATCATCTTCTTCTTCTCCTTCCTTGTTGTAGCGCCATTTAGATAAGGAGGTAGTGATCTTCATCTTTTTCATTTTGTTTGCTCAAGAAAGCTTGGAGCTTGGTTCTTTCATGACCAAGATCTCTAAGTGAAAACTTGAGAAAATCCTTCATGCTCTTCAAGAGCAAAAGTTTCCATTTTTGGAAAAATATGTTCTTGTTGCTCTTCGAGTGTTCTTGATGTTTCTACTTTTGGAAAAAATGTTCTTATTGTTCTTCAAGTGTTCTTGATATTTCTACTTTTGGAAAAATATGTTCATATTCTTATTCTTGAATATTCTTGATGTTCTTGATGGTATCTTGCTTAAAATTATTCTTTTTCTTATGATGAGTTTATGATTAAAAAAGTTTCATCTTTACATGCTTTTCATGATTTGATAAGCCTATGAACATTCTAAAAGCTTTAAACTTTAAAAAGCTTGCTTCTTGATACACAAAAAGTGGCGCAAGTTTTAGTGCCATCATAAAGTCTTCTTTTGTTTTGTTTTGAAGACAAGAATACATATAAAAGTCAAAGCCTTTTAGGATAATAAGCCTTTTTAAGTTGGAAAAATGATATCTCGTCACTTTATGTCTTAGAAATTAAACTTTAAAGAAAAGATCTTTTATAAAGTTTCAAACTTTAATAAAGAATGAGACCTTTAAGTCATAAAAGTGTTGTTTTGTAATATTTAATTCATAAAGTTTAGATCTTGAACCAAAACAATGCTAAAAGATGTTTACTTTAATAAAGATAAAGCCTTTTTAACCTTAAAGTTAATGTTTCATATCACTAGTTGATAAAGTAGGAACTTTTTTAATGTAGAGACAATTTTAAGTCATAAAGTTGAGACCTTGATGATCTTTGAATAATTAAATGAGTCAACTTTTATAAAGAACAAAACTTTTTAGTTGAAAAGCTAGTAACTTGTATCATTATTACATAAAGATCTAATTTTTAAGACAAGAGCTTAATTTTAGAGACATTTACTTTCATAAAGAATAAAGCTTTATGACTGCTTTATAAAGAATGATAACTTTAGTAATGTTTAAGGTAAAACCTTGATATGTTAACAATGAAAGCTTGAAATTTTGTAAGTTGAATAAGTTAAAAATCACCCCTGGTGATTAGTGAACATGGTGTTGTTGGGTTCATGATATGGTTATGCGTTGTCATGACCCAAGGATTAGAGGGATCTCGAACTCTTTAGGAACAGAAGTATGATTAGCGCCTCTGAGCATGCCATGAACCTAGAAATCACTAAGTGTACTATCTCAAGGAAAGGAAACAATCACTTAACTTAATTAATTTGAACAAGTGTTCCATAAGACATGAACTCAAGTAAAGAATAATTTTATATGAGAACTAAGAAACTAAAAGACCCCACACATATATCTTAACTATGTGATTCTCTCATGGGTAACTATGAGAAATCATGTGATGATTCATAAGATTCTTCACAAAGATTAACACAACTATAAACCCCTTTAGGGTATGACTGTATGATGCCATTCGGCATAATGAATGACAAGTTTGATGGAGCTTGTCTCATGATTGAATGATATGAATGTGATGGACTATTGGTTGAAAGTTGTGATTGGCATTTTGGGGAAGCTCTGGTCTAGCCGTTATGCGGCCGGATTTCTGTCAAAATTATGGACTTAGTCATATCATTGCATGTGTCTAGTCGAAGAAGTATTATGCATATAAAGTATAATGATAAGAAACCAAAGAATGGGACATGAATCCTAGATCACTTTCGGGAAGTGAGAAATGATGATCCATAAGGAACCTCTATGAGGGAGGCAAGGGTGACATGGAGGACCCTCCAACTTAGGGGTAACCAATATCGGCTTAGTCTGATTTGGTTTAGTATTAGCATTGACGACAGTCCGCGGAATGAGCTCATGTCCAAAAGCAGTCTATTTTAAAGGAAAAGTAAAAGAATGTAAAGTACGTGCCAAAAACGAAAGTAAAGTCAAAGTATAACCATGGTTAAGTCTATGATGATGCATGTCTTTGCATGTAATTATATTGTCCATGGTTATTCGATGTTTCAGTATGTTTGTTAGTTATGATGATATAGTTATAACGTTAAGTTTGAAAGCAACCCGCTTCGGGGTTTAAGTTTTCAAAACCATTAAAATTGAACTTATATCTGTCCACAATTTTTATAATTAAACCCGAAGTGGCTGGGACGATAATGATGACACTGTGTTTGTCTAGTCGCAATCCTGCTGAGAAATTTAGTATTTCTCACTCCTACGTTTCCGTGTCGTCTTCAGAGGATGCCGGCGTTGGGCATGTAACATCCACCGGAATTTTTATCATTTTTCGCCTAATTGTTCGGGTTTTTATTAAATAATTGAAGTTAATTAAAATTCGACTAAATATTTATTTAGGATGAATTGATTAGCAATTAATTAGGTTTAGATATGAGGGAATTAGGTTGGAAGTATAAAAGATTTCATAAAAATTTTCCCAAACCAATTTACCGATTTAAAGGAAATCGGTAAGATTACGGTATTTTAAACTATCGGAACCGAACCAATAGAATTATATACCCAAAACCCTATAACCCAATGGTTGAATACTCAGCCATTCATTCAGATGTTGGTGGTGCAAGGAAAGCCACAAGGAGAAGAAAGCATGGCTAGAAATCAACCACAAAATTTCAGCATTCACAACCTTTGAAGCCAACTACCCCCTTTATGTTTAAATCTGATTTTCTCTCCTCCTTCTCATATTGATTGCGCCACTCTCTCCTCTGATTTCAGCCTTCTTCTTCTCTTCTCCTCTCAACCAACTCCATCAAACCTTCAAGCTTGATAAGGTTCCATTAATCCAAACTCCAAAATCTAGCAAAATCACATATAAGGAGGTAGAGATTCAACTTTGTTCTTGTTGTTTTGGTTATGGGTGGCTTATTTAGGGCTTTATTTTCTCACTTTTTGATGTGATAATTGAATGGATATGATGATCTTGGGCTGATTTGCTGGCCGTTTTTGATATTAAAATCAATCTAGAAGTAGCAAGGAGTGAAAGTAAAGTGCAGGGAGGGGCTGAAAGGTTAAAATCCCTCGGTAGTCCGTACGGTTAAGTGTATGGCTCTTCCTACTGCCATTTAAATTTAGTGAAACTATTTTTATATGAAATCAGACATTTAGGGCTTTCCATACATATATAATATAAGGCCATTGGATTAGTATTGAGAGAGATATGAATTTTAGAAGTTTGACCTAGGTTTCTAAATTTGATTCTGGGCAGACTAGATTATTCAGGGAATAACTTGTCCTATACGATTTGGAATTGAATGAAACTAACTTTGTTAGAAATCTTACACATAGGAGAATATTCCATAAAAATTTTAGAGTTCGATAAGGTCTCATTTACTCCCAGTGGTTTGAAGAAGTTGCCCTATATCCAAACTGGGCCAAAATAGTGTAATCCAGGAAGGTTAAATTTCAGGGCTTATAACTTGAGCTCTACTTAAGAAAGTGAAATGGAACTTATTGCAAATGAAATCTTGTCCTGTTAGCTTTAATATGAGACTAATTTTGTATGATTTGAACTAGTTTTCGATTTTTAGTGGATTTTTACTTTTAAGTGTGTAATTCTGGCTAGCTCAGGGCAGGCCGGGATCAAACTTAAATAACTTGAGCTAAACTTATCAAAATTAGATGGGATTAACGAGGTTAGAAAATAGACACACAATACTCTAACATATCCAAAATTTAGGTCCAGATGAGTTAAATAAAAATTATGACCTAATTTACAAAAACTGGGTTGAATGAATGTGCTGAGACAGCAACCATGTTCTAAATGCAACCATTGTTCCTATGAAATTAATGATTTTATTGTGAATGAAATGTTATGCTATCTCTGAAAATTGGTTTTCTGAGTACTGGCACTATTCATGGGGAAGTGGACACGCGTTAGTTATCTTTGCCGAAATTTCGGTAAAGTCTATGCATGAGTTATAATCTACATTCAAATCCATGTGCATTTGCAAGGAGTTCATAAAGGTAATATTATGATGAAAGTTCCATAATACTTGAGCCAGCCTGTAACACCCTAATAAACCCATACTACGCTTAAGTCGTATTACGACGTTTTATTAGTTGTTACTTATGCTCGTGGAAAACTAAACTTTACTTGAAATTAAATTACGCGAAAAATACGGTAAATTTTTTTTTTTTTTTTGAAATACGTCGTTACTTTTGGAAAGTAAAGCCTTGCACGAAAAGATAGCAATAAACGAGCGTATCGCAAAGATTTCAGTATAAATTGAAGGAACAAGGGATAAATCAAAATATCATGCATTCAAATTACTACTACAACCACATAGATATAATTAGTCTCATAATATCCAACAAATACATAAAAAGGGAACTCATGGTCATGCCATGGCCCCAAAATCAAAGGTACATAAGTCTGACAAGGTCCAATACCAAATGAAATACAACAGATAAGGAGCAATAATAGAATAGGCCCACGTAGACATAAGCTGGCTTCTCTGTCCCTTCCACGCCCTTCAATCGGATGGACTTAGGTTCTCGAGTGCCTGGTCCCCCTCGCTCCTCGGCCTCGGGGAGCATGAGGAGTGTGGATGATGCGAGGGTGTCTGCTGATCACCTCGACACGACGGAAACAATGACCAGGAGTATGGCTGGCCACAGAAGAACGTGCCTCAGAGGGATCCTCCTCAAACTCGGCAGGGTGATACTTGGGGAGCGGCGGCGAAGTGGCCCTAGGAGTGGTTGTCGAACTCACATCAATCACAGGGATCTCCAGCGGTGGCACGGGCTCGGCTGCAGGTAGACCTGGAGACATGGGCTCCATCTCGATCTCTGGCAATGGCTCAGGCGGGAAATCCTAAGGACCTAGCTGCGATCCTTGGTGAGCCGATGAAACGTCTACAGGGGCAGGCGGGATCTCTGGCTCCTCAAAAACTCAACCCAAGTGGAAGTATGTGCGGACTACTATGGTGGTCGTAGCCACAATAGCGTGAGCGTCCTTATCATAGGCCCACTCATGGTGGGGAGGGTCCATGCTCCACTCCACGGGGTGTGCCATGAGTATCTGGTGACAAGACGGAAAAACAACTAGGGTGAGAAATAAGATTTCTCAGTAGGACTCAACCATTGAAACATAAGTGTGATCGTCATCGTCCCAGCCACTTCGGTTTTATTAATGAAAATAGTGAGCATGCATAAGGTTCAATTCTTGGATTTTCGAAATCATGAATATCCGAAGCGGATTCACCTTTAGGGTATCCTCTAATCATTTACATCATCATATTCATGAGCACAAATATAATTACATAAAACATGCATGTCCAAGCTATAAAATTTTCTTAACTTCTTCCCTTTCTAGGGTTTTGGATCAAAGCCTCTTTTCTTTTCTTAACTTGAATTTATCTTTTCACCCACTAAACATAAGTGGTAATGAGCTCATACCGTGGCCATCGCCACCATAGAATTTTGGTACTTACACTAGCTGGGTCATGCCATGCCTCATGTAAGACCTATCCCCTATACTCACACTAGCTGGGTCATGCCATGCCTCATGTGAGTCGTGGGTGAGGGGAGCTTAAATTAGGTCACCTTCCCTTTTGAAGGATCACTTACTTGAATTAAATTTCTTCTTATTAAAGCTTATAATGCAAAATATTTCTAAGTCCATAATTTTTACAAAATTTCGGCAGCATAACGGCTAGACCGAAGCTTCCCAAAATTTTGCCAAACAGAGAAACCAATATCATAGTACCATCAAGCATCATATCATATCATCATCATCATGATCATCATCATAACATCATCATATCATCGTCATCATGATCATCATCATAACATCATGCTTGCACATAAACATAGGCATATTCTTAAGCAACATTTTTTGAGCTTAGCTTAATAAATTTGGTGCAAGCTTTTAATTGAAATTGTCTCTTGTGTAAACTTCTTTTATTGGGCATAGTGCCAATTTCATCTATTATCCTTTTTGACACTTTTAAGTTGAATTATAAAGGTTTTTCCAATGCTTAATATAAGGGTATTAATGTCTTAGAGCTTATTTCTCCTTATTCTTTAACCTTTACCATAACCAGTTTTACTTTCACAGTGGAGCAGTAACTTTCAAAATTCACCATAATTTCATCTTTTACTTTTTTGTTTCAAATTTTTGTGTGGATGTACTTCTCTGAGTCTATTTTTAAACAAAATAAACCCCACTTAAAAATTCATTTTGTAGCTTGAGTTATGCACATTTTATTCTGATTGTTCAGACTTGGAAGTTCATTTTGGGTCAGTGACTTGTCCACTTCACTGGGAGTTCCTCACATGGAATCTGACAAAAAATTTTATGGGAGTGTTCCTCTATGTCTTAGCTTTCTAAAAAATTTAGTCCCACTCAAAAACCATTATGTATAATTTGAGTTATGCATGTTTTATTACCTACTGCCCGGACAGAAACTCATCCAGGAACAACAAACTTTGAAAAATCATATCTCTCTCGTTTTAAGGTCAAATCTCGCATATTTTATATGTATGAAAAGCTCTTTGAGTCTACTTTCATATAAAATTAGTTTCGTTGAATTTTGAGTTTTGTGGAGTGAGTTATACCGTATGTTTTACAAACTGCCAGAATTCCAGCTTAACTAGTTTTTAAGTTTTACATATCAATCTTGTGGAAATGTTGCTATACCACTTCAAATCACCATTTTTATGTTTTATCTCATCATCATACTCAAAGTTTTAGTCACCAAATCAGTATTTTAAACCAAGATAAAGCAAGATACATAAAACCATCATGCCACATATTCTCACTTCAAGGCAACATTTTTCAACAAGACAAGAAAGCTCATAGAGCAAGAAATGGTCATGAGAACTTGGAGCAAGTCCTAAAACCACCTAGCTGTGAAGAGCTTAGAAGTTTTAGAGCTTGAAAAATACATGAAAAAGAGAGGGTTAGAGTCACTACCAAATGTGTTCCTCTTGAAAACTTGAAGGATGAAGATGGTTGGAGATGGCCTCCTCCTCCTTGAGCTTGATAGTGGGGCTTGTGTATGAGTGGCTTTGTTTCTCCAAGGACCAAAAATGGTAGTCCTTGAAGGGATGGTGATGGTGGTGATGGAAGATGAGGGTGATGATGGTAGAAAAGTGAGGACTTAGGGTAGGAAAACAAGAAGAACAAGAAGAAGGTAGGAATAGCAAAGAAAGGTTTAGAGAGAGGGGAGAGCTTTGTGTGTATTCTTGAGAGAGGAAATGAAAAATGAATTGAGGAAAGAGGAAGGGCTGAAAGTGGCGCACAAATGAGGGAGGAGGTGATGTGATTTTTGCTTCTTACACAAGCTAGGGAGTGGGAAAAACCTTGGGGCAAAAGAGAGTGTTGTGTTTCCTTTGAGTCTTGGCACTTGGGTAAAGGCTTGTAGTGCTTCTTTTCTAGTGGTTAAAAGCATGATCTATCCTAAGATTGGCATTGAATGGTTGTGATCACTCCAAGTGTCACAATTTTGATGGAGAAGAGTGGATCTTTTGTCATGACTCAAGGGATCTACTAACATGGACTCTTGATCTAGTGGTGTATAATGAGAAGGCAAATGGATGGTTGGATATGGCTCTTACTTTGACCAAACTTTCAAATAATAATTAAAGGGAAGTTTCTACATCTTTATAATTGTTACAATTATCTAAATGTTAATTAATTCAATTGGTTTAAATTACACATTAGCACATTTTAATTGAGAAGGATTTTCCTCATTAATTATGTAAGAAGATGTGAGGGTTAATGTGATTAAGATTTGAGACTTATATGCTCTCAGTTAATTAGATTAGATCACCTTGATTTTATGTTCTAAATCATGGATTAATGAGGATTAGGCAATTAGGCTTTTAATTGTAATTTTTAATGCATTAAATCTCAATTGTCGACTTGCCTTTAATTTACTAAGCTCTTGCTCTTGAGATTAATCGATTAATTCTCAATTAATCGCTAACCCCTCTAATTAGCCGGAAACACCGAGCTAATTAACTTAGGTGAAAATGGGGATGTTACATTTCTCCCCTCCTTGAAAAGAATTTTGCCTTCAAAATTCGTTACCTGATAACAAGTGGGGAAAATTTCTTTGCATCTCTACCTCGAGCTCCCACGTGTGCTCCTCCAAGCTTCCTCTTCCCCATGCCACTTTCACTAAGGGCACAGACTTGTTCCTCAACTGCTTGACCTTCCTATCTATGATTCCCATAGGCGGTAGGTCGAAGGTTAGGTCTTCCCTTAACTGTACACTTTTTAGCTTAAGAAGATGGTTGGGGTCGGAGTTATACTTTCTCAGTTGGGAGACATGGAAAACATTGTGAAGGTTTGACAAATGGGGTGGTAATGCTATTTGGTAGGCAACTGTTCCTACTCGTTTCAAGATTTCAAAAGGGCCAAGAAAATGAGGGCTCAACTTTTTGACTCTAAGGGCTCTACCAATGCCTGTTGTAGGAGTGATTTTCAAGAATATGTGTTCTCCCTCTTGGAACTCAATTGGCTTTCTCCTCTTATCCGTATAGCTCTTCTGACGACTTTATGCAGTGAGAATCCTTTCCCTTATCCTCTTAATTTGTTCGGCGGTTTGTCTAACCAGATCAGGCCCTAAGAGGCTTTGCTCACCCGATTCATACCAACAAAGCGGAGATTGGCACTTTCTGCCATACAGGGCTTCATAAGGCGCCATCCCAATGCTAGCATGGAAACTATTGTTGTAGGCGAACTCGATGAGGGGTAGGTGTTTGTCCCAACTTCCGGGACGGTCCATTACACATGCTCTTAACATATCCTCTAGGGTTTGTATGGTTCTTTCTGATTGTCCATTAGTCTGGGGGTGGTAGGCTGTACTTAAACAAAGTTTCGTCCCAAATGCCTTTTGCAAGGCTCCCCAGAACCGAAAGGTAAACCTTGGGTCTCTATCAGACACAATGGTTGCAGGTACTCCGTGCAGCCTTACAATTTCTTGGATGTATAGCTGGGCTAGCTTATCCAGAGGATAATTCGCTCTAATGGGTAAGAAGTGGGCAGACTTCGTCAACCTATCCATAACAACCCATATGGCATCAAATCCCGCTTGTGTTCGGCGTAAACCCATCACGAAATCTATAGAGATTCCATCCCACTTCCATTCAGGGATCTCTAATGACTGCAGCATGCCTGAGGGTTTTTGGTGCTCAATTTTTACTTTTTGACAAACTAAGCACTTTCCCACCACATCGACTACGTCTCGTTTCATGCCTGGCCACCAAAACATCCTCTTGAGGTCTTGGTACATCTTTGTCATGCCAGGATGCATGGTGAAATGACCTTTGTGAGCTTCTTCTACAATCATCCTCCTCAAGTCATCCTTAGCAGGTACACATATCCTCCCTTGATACCTCCACACGCCATCCACGCCTTGAGCAAATTCTTTCAGCTTTCCCTCCTTCACCTGGGCTACCATCCTCAAGAACTCTTCGTCCTCTTCTTGAGCCCGCATAATTTGTCCTTTGAACTCGCTCGTCACCTTAATCAGATTCAACCTTATGCTACAAGGGGTCAGGGTAACTCCGAGGTTCAAGTCTCTAAAGCTCTCAATCAACTCCGCTTCCTTGACCATCATCCACGACACATGCAATGACTTGCGGCTCAGTGCATCTGCCACCACATTAGCCTTACCAGGGTGGTAGTTTAACCCAAAATCATAGTCCTTCAAGAATTCCATCCACCTCCTCTGCCTCATGTTAAGCTCCTTCTGATCAAACAAGTACTTCAGACTCTTATGATCCGAGAATACCTCAAACCTAACTCCATATAGATGGTGCCTCCATATCTTCAAGGCAAACACCACGGCCGCTAATTCCAGATCATGGGTTAGGTAATTAACTTCATGAGGTTTCAGTTGCCTAGAGGCATACGCTACCACACTACGATTTTGCATCAGAACACAACCCAAACCTCTTCCAAAGGCATCACAGTAAACCTCGAAGGCTCCCTTAAGGTCAGGCAGGACTAGTACAGGTGTGGAAGTCAACTTCGCCTTCAACTCTTGAAAACTTTTCTCACACTCTTCAGTCCACACAAAAGTAGCATTCTTCCTAGTGAGCTTAGTCAAAGGTAGGGATATCTGAGAAAATCCCTTTATAAACCTCCGATAATATCCTGCTAGGCCGAGAAAACTTCGAATCTCCGTCACCGTCGTAGGTCTCTCCCAGTTCATTACAGCTTCCACTTTGCTTGGATCTACGGATATCCCTCCCTTAGTCACGACGTGACCCAAGAACTTCACTTCTTCTAGCCAAAACTCACACTTCGACAACTTCGCGTAAAGCTTCTTATCCCTCAAAATTTCCAACACAATCCTAAGATGCTCTTCATGTTCCTCCTTCGTCTTTGAATAGATGAGGATGTCATCTATAAAGACCACCACAAACTTATCCAGATATGGCCTAAAAATCTTGTTCATATAATCCATAAACACAGCCGGGGCATTGGTCAATCCAAACGACATTACTCTAAACTCATAATGCCCATATCTAGTCCTAAAGGCCGTCTTGGGAATATCTTCCTCCTTCACTCTAATCTGATGGTATCCCAACCTCAGATCTATCTTTGAGAACACCACTGCTCCTCTGAGTTGATCCATCAGGTCATCTATCCTTGGCAAGGGGTACTTGTTCTTCACTGTGACCTTGTTCAACTGTCGATAATCTACGCACAGCCTCATGCTTCCATCCTTCTTCTTGACAAACAACACCGGGGCTCCCCAAGGTGAGGCACTTGGTCTCACAAACTTCTTTTCCAGCAACTCCTCCAATTGGGTCTTCAGCTACTCCAACTCCAAAGGGGACATTCGGTACGGTGCAACAGATATTGGTCCAATTCCTGGCACCAATTCTATGGAAAACTTTATCTCTCCCATAGGGGGAAACTCAGGGATATCCTCAGGGAAAACTTCAGGGTACTCATTTGCCATAAGAATCTCATCAAGAGCTTGCTCTAGTTCAACCTCACTAGTTGATAGGAGAATGTATTCTTGATTCTCAGTCTTACAACAGTAACACAACAGGTTTCAGGCTTAAACTAGCAGGTTTAGAGGGTAAAGAAGGGAATACGATTGTCTTGGTAGCACAATCTAACATCACATGGTTGGCTGAGAGCCAATCCATGCCTAAGATTAGATCTAAACCAGATAAAGGAAGGCAGATTAAATCTGACTCGTAGGTCCTCCCATCAATATGAATTTGACATTTTAAACAACACAAACAAGTTCTAACTGGTTTCCCAGTGGGAGTAGAAACAAGCAATGTAACACCCTAATAAACCCATACTACGCTTAAGTCGTATTACGGCATTTTATTAGTTGTTATTTATGCTCGTGGAAAACTAAACTTCACTTGAAATTAGCTTATGTGGAAAATATGATAAGATTTTTCTTTGAAATACGTCGTCACTTTACAGCATTTTGAAAAGTAAAGCCTTGAGTGAGAAGATGGTTAGAGAAACAGCTTGTCGCATAAGGTACATAACCTAATATCATAAACCAAGAGAAAAATGAATAAATAGTAATTCACCAATACATTACATTAAATAACTAGCCATTACATTCATATGGGTTCATAATATATAGATATACATATATATACATTAGTATTACATCAAAGAAGGCTCATGGTCAGGCCATGATCCAAATACTAGATACTAAGTACAAGTTAAAATGACAAAGCCCAACTCAGAAAGAAATATGCGACGGTGTAGAGCGATGGTCGTTACAAGTCCCAAAATAGCTGCGTCTTGCATCCTACGTCACACGTCCGCTCACAGTGTGGGGGACCCACGCTCCACTCCACCGGATGCACCATCGAGATCTGGTGATGATACGGAAGAATAACTAAGGTGAGAAATGAAATTTCTCAGTAGAACTCGAACCCAACACGAAAGTGTCATCGTCATCATCCCAGCCACTTCGGTTTTATAAATGAAAACAGTGAGCATTCATAGGGTTCCATTCTTAGGTTTTCGAAAACATGAATATCCGAAGCAGATTCAATTTTAACATACTCTTGAATCATTTATATCGTAACATACATGGGCACAAGTATAATCATATAAAAATGCATGACTGTGCTATAAGTTTTTCTTAACTTCTTCCCTTCAGGGGCTTGGACCGAAGTCCCTTTCTTTTCTTTACTTGACCTTAATCTTATGTCTTTTTCTTTTTCTTTTCACCCACTAAACATAAGTGGTAATGAGCTCATACCGTGGCCGTCACCACCATAGAATTTCGGTACTTACACTAGCTGGGTCATGCCATGCCTCATGTGAGTCGTGGGTGAGGGGAGCCTACTGGAGTCACCTTCCCTTTGAAGGATCACACCCTTAGTTTACTTTCTCTTCTTATTAAAGCTTATGATGCAAAATTATTCTCGATTCTTTTTCCACATTTAGGCGTTACGTGATCGTAGTCCCCAAATGTGGTTCCTTTATGAATCACCTGGGCATTACGTGACGCCGTCCCTCGCGGTGTTCATATTTATTAATTCTTTCATGTATATCATTAAGCATCATATTATCAACATATCAATTCATATCATTATCATCCTTATCATCATAACACTATCATAATCCTCATGTCACTATCATAATCATCATATCATATCATCATCACCCTTATCATACCATTATCATCATGACCATCATCATATCATATCATCATCATCATGATCATCATCATCATCATATCATCATCATCATGTCATTGTCATCATATGGACAGATAGAGGCATACATATCACAAAGTTTTATGAGCTTAGCTTAGTAAACTTGGGTACAAGCTTTTAATTGATTTGCTTCTTGTATAAATTCTTTTATTAGGCATAGGGCCAACTTCATCCATTACCCTTTTTGAAACTTTTAAATTGAATTATGAGGGTCTTCCAATGCTTAGTGTAATGGTCTTATTGTCTTAAAGCTTATTTCTCATTATCCTTTAAAACTTACCATAACCAGTTTTACTTTTACAGTGGGGCAATAACTTCAAAAATTCACCATAATTTCATATTTTACTCTTTTGTTTCGAATTTTGGTGTGTTATACTTCTCTGAGTCTATTTTTAAACAAAAGAAGCCCCACTCAAAAATTCATTTTTTAGCTTGAGTTATGCATATTTTATTCTGACTGCTCGACTTGAAAGTTCATCTCGAATTCAGTGGCTTGTCCACTTCACTGCGAGTTCCTCACATGAAATCTGACAAAACTGTTTTATGGGGGTGTTCCTCTATGTCTTAGCTTTCTAAAAAACTTGTTCCACTCAAAAATGTTATGTATAACTTGAGTTATGCACGTTTTATTACCCACTGCCCGGACAGAAACCCATCCAGGAACAACAAATTTTGAAAATTCATATCTCTCTCGTTTGAAGGCCAAATCTCACATATTTTATATGTATGAAAACCTCTTTGAGTCTATTTTCACAGAAAATTAGTTTCATTCCATTTGGAGTTATATTGAAAGAGTTATTGTTCGCACCATACAGACTGCCAGAATTTTCCAGTTTCCACGGTTTTGGTTTCAAGGAGGAGTTTTCTTGTAAGAACATTAAGTCTTTTCTTCAAGTGACCATTTTACATTTCCAAACCACTTTTATACTTTGAGATCTTGGTAAAAAACAATACTTTGAGTTCTAAAAAGTTGGGTTCACATAAAACAAAATGCACATCCAAGGTCATTTTCCAAGAGAAGAGCAACAATCACAAACAACTTATAACAAGGGCATAGCCATGAGGCCTTTAAAGCAAGTCCTAAAACCACCTAGCTATGGAAAGCTTAGGAGTTCTAGAGCTTGAAAAACATAGAAGAGAAAGGGGTTAGAGTCACTACCACAAGGATTTTCTTGACAAGCTTGAAGGGTGAAAATGGTTGGATATGGCCTCCTTCCTCTTGAGCTAGCAAATGAGGCTAAATGAGTGTTTGTTTGGCTCTACCAAAGACCAAAGAATGTGATCCTTGATAAGTTAGTGAGGTGATGATAGAAGATGAGGGTGATGGTGATGGAAAAGTGACAAGAACAAGAAGAGAACTAGGATGAACAAGGAGAGGTTGAGAGGAAAAGGAGTGGCTACTTGGTGTCTTTGGGAAAGAATGGAAATAACAAATGAGAGAGTGAGGGAGGGGCTTAGTTGGCGCAAGAAATGGGGTGAGGGGGGCTGATTGCTTTGCTTCCCCAACAAGCAAGAGATAGTAGGTGAGTCTTACTTCTTTTTCAAGCAAAAGGGCTAGGAACCTTGGGGTAAAAGGGTAAGTTGTGTTTCCTTTGAGTCTTGGCACTTGGGTAAAGGCTTGTAGTGTTTCTTTTCAAGTGGTTAAAAGCATGATCTATCCTAGGATTGGCATTGGATGATTGTGATCACTCCAAGTGTCATAATCTTGATGGAGGAGAGTAGATCTTTTGTCTTGACTCAAGGAATCTACTAACATAGACTCTTGATCTAAGGGTGCATGATGAGAAGGCAAATGGATGGTTGGATTTTGCTCTTGCCCTTGGCCGAAATTTGGTGAATCAATTAGGAGAAATTTTTAAATCTTCAAAGCCATTAGAATTACCTAAGTTGTTAATCAATTCGATTGGTTAAATTGCTCTTTAACCGATTTCGGTTAATTACACTTTTAAAACATTTTTTTTTCCTCTTAAAAGAATTGATCTTATGAATTATGTAATTAGGGTTTAGAATTAACCTATCTCAATTGGTAAGGTAGAACAATTATCTTGTACTAGATTAATAAGATTGGATTAGCTTAATTATATCTCTAAGTTACGAATTAATGAGGTTCGAATAATTAGGTTTTAATTAAACCATTTAATGCATTATGATTCAATTATTGACTTGACTCAATTCACTAAGCTCTTACTCATCGAGGTTAGCCGATTAGTCCTCAGTTAATCGTTAACCTCTCTAATTAGCCAGGATCACTGAGCTAATTAGCTTAGACAAAAATTGGGGATGTTACAAGCAACATATAAGGCATTTGAAGCAGGCCCAATCTACTTACGCAATCATGGGAAATAAAAAGAATGCGTGGCGCCAAAGTCATCTGATAGTTAAGATTAAGATGTTTCACTTCGCATGTACCTCGAATGAGATCATCAGACTCCGTGGTCTCCTCACGTTCATGGTGAAAACCCTTCCTTGGCGTTGCGGTTTGGGGGCAGTCGTGTCCTTGGTGCAGTTCTTGGCGAAGTGCCCGGGCTGTCCACACTTGAAACAAACATTTTGCCCGGCATAGCAAACCCTCTACGTGTTGCTTCCCACACTTTAGGCGACGGAACTTGTTGCAGGCTTGAGGATGGTTGGCAGGTCTTGGAGAGATTGGTGGAGGGTTTACGTGGTTGCTTGCCCTTAGAACCTTCACCATGGTAGGGCTTCTTTGCGGGCTGCTTGGTGTGTGTCCTTGAGTGCCTGCGCTTCTCTTATAGGCCCGATCTTTGAATCGCCAACTTGCGGTTGCATTCCTCCACTGGCGACTCTTGTTGACAAGGGCCGCATAGTTCGAATCTCTAGCGGGGCCACGGATGCGGGATGTCGACCTTAAACCCCTTCATATTTCATGCATTTCAGGTTCGTCGAGGTTTCACTGATAGAGCATAGAGAACTTACCTGCGACTCCTCCAAACTTGCCGTGTACTCGACCCAATGCTCATACCTCCTTGGTAGAGCCTTAGAATTCCATTTCCTTCGCATTCCTTACGAGACATCGGGAAGTACTTCTCATAGCAAGCTATTTTGAAGAGCGTCCCAAGTGATTTCTCTTTGGTCGCTCTCCATTAAGCTCTTAGCTCCACTTCCACCAAAAATTCGGCATCCGCCTTGACATATAAGTAGCAAAGGCTACCTTCGGGTCTCAGAGCAAGTCAACACGAGTAGATCTTCTCAATCTCTTTGATTCACTCGTCGGCAAGTCGGGGTTGAAGCCCGCCGAAGCGGGCGGGTTAAGCGCTTCTGAAATTGAACCGATGCTGGCGTCGGCTCCATTTCCTGACCGACTCTTAGGATCTTGATTTAGGCGATCCATCATGTGTTCAGCTGCGTAGCTTGAGCTTGCATGGCGTTGCCATTTGTTGAAAGGTCCTCATGAAATCGGCGATGTTCGTGCATCCACTGAGCTCATTGGCGATGCGTCTGCGAGTTGCCATTAGTTCTTGAACACACCAAAACAAAAATATCGAGTTGATCAGGCCCAATATCAAGCATAAGCATGACAGCAACTAAAGGCAATCTCACATGATGGTCATGCATTCTAAGTCCTATATCCCATCATACAGGCGAAGGATCCACAGTATGACTTAACATAAGCGCGTGTAGAAGTTATGCTTGGAAGCATAATCAGTCACGATCCTCGAGGCTTTAATAGGTTGAATCGCTCACGATACCATAATGTAACACCCTAATAAACCCATACTACGCTTAAGTCATATTACGGCCTTTTATTAGTTGTTACTTATGCTCGTGGAAAACTAAACTTCACTTGAAATTAAATTACGCGGAAAATACGGCAAATTTTTTTTTTTTTTTAAAATATGTCGTCACTTTTGGAAAGTAAAGCCTTGCGCGAGAAGATAGCAATAAACGAGCGTATCACTTAAGATTTCAGTATAAATTGAAGGAACAAGGGATAAATCAAAATATCATGCATTCAAATTACTACTACAACCACATAGATATAACTAGTAATATCCAACAAATACATAAAAAGGGAACTCATGGTCATGCCATGGCCCCAAAATCAAAGGTACATAAGTCTGACAAGGTCCAATACCAAATGAAATACAACAGATAAGGAGCAATAATAGAATAGGCCCACGTAGACATAAGCTGGCTTCTCTGTCCCTTCCACGCCCTTCAATCGGATGGACTTAGGTTCTCGAGTGCCTGGTCCCCCTTGCTCCTCGGCCTCGGGGAACATGAGGAATGCGGACGATGCGAGGGTGCCTGCTGATCACCTCGACGCGATGGAAACGATGACCAGGAGTATGGCTGGCCACAGAAGAACGTGCCTCGGAGGGATCCTCCTCAGACTCGGCAGGGTGATACTCGGGGAGCGGCGGCGAAGCGGCCCTAGGAGTGGCTATCGAACTCACATCAATCATAGGGATCTCCGGCGGTGGCACGGGCTCGGCTACAGGTAGACCCGGAGATATGGGCTCCATCTCGATCTCTGGCAATGGCTCAGGCAGGAAATCTCAAGGACCTAGCTGCGACCCAAGGTGAGCCGATGAAACGTCTACAGGGATAGGCGGGATCTCTGGCTCCTCTTGCTCAAAAACTCGACCCAAGTGGAAGTATGTGCGGACTCTTTGTGGTGAGTCGTAATGCCACATAAGCGTGGCGTCCTCATCATAGGCCCACTCATGGTGGGGAGGGTCCATGCTCCACTCCACGGGGTGTGCCATGAGTATCTGGTGATGAGATGGAAAAACAATTAGGATGAGAAATAAGATTTCTCAGTAGGACTCAACCATTGACACATAAGTGTCATCGTCATAAATCGTGAAAGCCACTTCCGGTTTTATTAATGAAAATAGTGAGCATGCATAAGGTTCAATTCTTGGATTTTCGAAATCATGAATATCCGAAGCGGATTCACTTTTAGGGTATCCTCTAATCATTTACATCATCATATTCATGAGCACAAGTATAATTACATAAAACATGCATGTCCAAGCTATAAAATTCTCTTAACTTCTTCCCTTTCTAGGGTTTTGGACCGAAGCCCCTTTTCTTTTCTTAACTTGACTTTATCTTTTCACCCACTAAACATAAGTGGTAATGAGCTTATCAGTGGCGTCGCCACCATAGAATTTCGGTACTTACACTAGCTGGGTCATGCCATGCCTCATGTAAGACCTATTCCCTATACTCATACTAGCTGGGTCATACCATGCCTCATGTGAGTCGTGGGTGAGGGGAGCTTAAATTAGGTCACCTTCCCTTTTGAAGGATCACTTACTTGAATTAAATTTCTTCTTATTAAAGCTCATGATGCAAAATATTTCTAAGTCCATAATTTTTACAAAATTTCGGCAGCATAATGGCTAGACCGAAGCTTCCCAAAATTTTGCCAAACAAAGAAACCAATATCATAGTATCATCAAGCATCATATCATATCATCATCATCATATCATCATCATCATGATCATCATCATAACATCATCATATCATCGTCATCATGACCATCATCATAACATCATGCTTGCACATAAATATAGGCATATTCTCAAACAACATTTTATGAGCTTAGCTTAATAAATTTGGTGCAAGCTTTTAATTGAAATTGTCTCTTGTGTAAACTTCTTTTATTGGGCATAGTGCCAATTTCATCTATTATCCTTTTTGACACTTTTAAGTTGAATTATAAAGGTTTTTCCAATGCTTAATATAAGGGTATTAATGTCTTAGAGCTTATTTCTCCTTATTCTTTAACTTTTACCATAACCAGTTTTACTTTTACAGTCGGGCAGTAAATTTGAAAATTCACCATAATTTCATCTTTTACTCTTTTGTTTCAAATTTTTGTGTGGATGTACTTCTCTGAATTTGTTTTTAAACAAAACAAACCCCACTTAAAAATTCATTTTGTAGCTTGAGTTATGCACATTTTATTCTGACTGTTCAGACTTGGAAGTTCATTTCGGGTCAGTGACTTGTCCACTTCACTGGGAGTTTCTCAGATGGAATCTGACAAAACTGTTTTATGGGAGTGTTCCTCTATGTCTTAGCTTTCTAACAAACTTGGTCCCACTCAAAAATACTATGTATAACTTGAGTTATGCATGTTTTATTACCTACTGCCCGGACAGAAACTCATCCAGGAACAGCAAACTTTGAAAAATCATATCTCTCTGGCCAAATCTCGCATATTTTATATGTATGAAAAGCTCTTTGAGTCTACTTTCACGAAAAATTAGTCTCGTTGCATTTTGAGTTCTGTGGAGTGAGTTATACTATACGCTTTACAGACTGCCAGAATTTCAGCTTAACTAGTTTTTAAGTTTTACTTATCAATCTTGTGGAAATGTTGTTATACCACTTCAAATCACCATTTTTATGTTTTATCTCATCATCATACTCAAAGTTTTAGTCACCAAATTAGTATTTTAAACCAAGATAAAGCAAGATACATAAAACCATCATGCCACATATTCTCACTTCAAGGCAACATTTTTCAACAAGACAAGAAAGCTCATAGAGCAAGAAATGGTCATGAGACCTTGGAGCAAGTCCTAAAACCACCTAGCTATGAACAGCTTAGGAGTTCTAGAGCTTGAAAAATACATGAAAAAGAGAGGGTTAGAGTCACTACCAAATGTGTTCCTCTTGAAAACTTGAAGGATGAAGATGGTTGGAGATGGCCTCCTCCTCCTTGAGCTTGATAGTGGGGCTTGTGTATGAGTGGCTTTGTTTCTCCAAGGACCAAAAATGGTAGTCCTTGAAGGGATGGCGATGGTGGGATGGAAGATGAGGGTGATGATGGTAGAAAAGTGAGGACTTAGGGTAGGAAAACAAGAAGAACAAGAAGAAGAGTAGGAAGAGCAAAGAAAGGTTTAGAGAGAGGGGAGAGCTTTGTGTGTATTCTTGAGAGAGGAAATGAAAAATGAATTGAGGAGAGAGGGAGGGCTGAAAGTGGCACACAAATGAGGGAGGAGGTGATGTGATTTTTGCTTCTTACACAAGCTAGGGAGTGGGAAAAACCTTGGGGCAAAAGAGAGTGTTGTGTTTCCTTTAAGTCTTGGCACTTGGGTAAAGGCTTGTAGTGCTTCTTTTCTAGTGGTTAAAAGCATGATCTATCCTAGGATTGGCATTGAATGGTTGTGATCACTCCAAGTGTCACAATCTTGGCGGAGAAGAGTGGATCTTTTGTCATGACTCAAGGGATCTACTAACATGGACTCTTGATCTAGTGGTGTATGATGAGAAGGCAAATGGATGGTTGGATATGGCTCTTACTTTGACCAAACTTTCAAATAATAATTAAAGGGAAGTTTCTACATCTTTATAATTGTTACAATTATCTAAATGTTAATTAATTCAATTGGTTTAAATTACACATTAGCACATTTTAATTGAGAAGGATTTTCCTCATTAATTATGTAAGAAGATGTGAGGGTTAATGTGATTAAGATTTGAGACTTATATGCTCTCAGTTAATTAGGTTAGATCACCTTGATTTTATGTTTTAAATCATGGATTAATGAGGATTGGGCAATTAGGCTTTTAATTGTAATTTTTAATGCATTAAATCTCAATTGTCGACTTGCCTTTAATTTACTAAGCTCTTGCTCTTGAGATTAATCGATTAATTCTCAATTAATCGCTAACCCCTCTAATTAGCCGGAAACACCGAGCTAATTAACTTAGGTGAAAATGGGGATGTTACACGGCCAGGAATAAAGTTAAGGGAAATAGATCGGTGGAAAGGTCGGGGAAAGTAAACTCGGCATTCCTGTATAGGAACGAGCTTGATCATGAAAAGCATACTATTACCCAAGAGTCTGAATGGCCAAGAACTCCTAGGGGATCAAGTAATGGAAAAGTTATGAAGATAAGTTCAAGAATGAGATTTTGCATGGTTGCATTGAATAGTCATTATATGTTGTTTCTGATTTGACTGTTATGTTTATTTATTGCTGTATGTTTGTTTATCTTGCCCATTGTTCTGTATATCACTATTTAGTAATTTATTCTATTTTTTATGCTGTCTTAAGTAAAATTGAATCTTGCCTCGGACCAGATGTTTTCTTAAACTTGTTAAATGTGGATAGTTCGATTTGATTCCATATTTTTGTAATTAAATAAAAACCGAGGCAATTGAGAATGCATGCGACGTTAGTTGAATACCGTATTCAAATCCTACTGAGAATTTCTTTAAATTCTCACCTCGCTTCTTGTTTCCGCATCATTCTCAGACCCTGGTGATGGACTTGACAGCTACCCTGTTTATTGAGATTCCTGACCTGCAGCTCCACCATGACCCCGAGTTGGATTCATTGTACATAGCCGGCTCCTGCCATTTTCGCCTCTACCTTTTTAGCAATAGGAATTTTGCTGTTCCTTTATTTCACCTTGCTTTTGATCCTGTTGCTCCATACTTTGCGGTCCTGTTACATGTAGCACACCCCGAGCACCTCCGGCACCTCCAACTCTTGCTAGTCCTCCACCGAGTCACCTCACGCAGGTGGTTCCGGACATTCCTCTCAATCCACGAGGCGATCCTTCCGAGGCTACAGGCTCGTCATTCTCCTCTTACGGGCCAGGAGTGCGGACTACTCTCCAATTGGGCTGGCATGGGCAACGGTTATCGTGACCGGAAGTAGGTCCCAGCGCAGATTTGCATTGTGCTGATGATGGCCTATGGCCCTCTTTTGATAGTATGTAGCATTGAGCCATATACTTAGCCATAGATATATCACCTAGTTTGGAATGTCCTCTGAGAGCCTTGTAGGACTTTTTGACTGACATGGGGCCAATGACTTTTTGATACACCAGTCCCACTTATGTATCCTATTTTGAATCTATACATACATCTGAAGCGTTGGCTTCTGACCTATAAATATATATACGTATACAATTGATGATATCACTTATTCTTATCTTTTCTGTTGTGTTCTATTAAACTTTGTTACGTTCTGCAATATTGATCACGCTCATTATATACTGACGTCTTTGTTTAAATCTGTTTACAAAAAAAAAAATGTATGATATGATAAATGAATCGTAAGCAGAGTATCAACACAGTAACACAATCTACTTAATTTCATGCTATGACTTAAGCATAACATTAAATTAGTAGGGTGTTATATTTTTGGTATCAAAGCAGTTCGTCCTAGCTAAGGCCTAAGGATTGGACTGACTATGCTTCACGCATATTTTGTATTTGTAGCTGATAACATGCACTAGATCTTACCTGTATGGTTGAGATGTGGATGTGCATGTGTACGGGGTGCTGAGTACATTATTTACTAGAACATTAGACTTAGTATTGAGCCTGATTAACTCAATAACTTTTGTTTTGTGTGCTCTGAACCTAATGGCTTCTGGAAGGCGAGGTAGGCCACACACTGAACCTGCTTAAGAGGACCTGGTTGACCTTATGGACACAATACGAGAAATGGCTCATGCGATGCGAGAACAGGACGCGACAGCTCACCAGATGATGGATCAATTATACAGGCAACCTGAAGCAAGCTGTAGAGGAAACCCACATGGCCCAGGAGTTGACCGGGACTACCTTAAATTTGCTAAGTTTAGGAAGGCAAATCCACCCAGCTTTCAAGGAGCATATGACCCAGATAAAGCCGATAAATGGATCAAGGCTATAGAGAAGATTTTCTCTGTCCTGGATTGTTCGGATAATCAGAAGGTGACTTTTGCCACCTATATGCTCGAAGTAGACGCCGAGTTTTAGTGGAACGGCGTATGAAGATTATTCGAAGAATCTCAGACAGCAGTCACCGGATGGTGTGTAGAGATGTTTTCTACCAAAAGTACTTTCCTACTTTCGTTCGAAATGCCAAGGAACTAGAATTCATGCAGCTTTGTCAAGGAAACCGGACGGTATCTGAATATATTGCCAGATTTGAAGAATTGTGTAAGTTTTTTACAATTTACCAGAGGAATCTTGATGAAATTTGGAAGTGTGTCAAATTCGAAGGAGAATTACGAGAAGACATTCTTGCAGCAATAGGGCCAATGGAGATTAGAGATTTCCCCACACTAGTGAATAAATGTTGACTTGTGGAAGATTGTAACCTGAAACTAGCTGCAGCCAAGGTGTTTAGTGGCAACTTTAAGAAGCAGTTGGCACCGCATGGTCAAAGATTTAAGCCCAACCCTCAACAATAGAGAAGATTCCCACCGATAGGCAACAAAGGTAAGCGACGCTTAAAGGCCTCTTAGAGTCAGACTTGCACAAAATCTTGGAAAGAATCATGGTGATCGGCCGTGTTTGGCGGGCGAGATATGCGCTATGGGTGACAAGCCAAGCCACAAAATTTATGAGTGCCCAACCAGGAATCCACCACAACCGTCTAGACCTCAACGTCAAGGATGGGTCTTCACAATGAATCTGAGAAGAAGCTGATAAGTCTAAAGGACTAATCCAAGGTACTTGTGAAGTGGATGGTGAGACTCTAACTGTAACACCCTAATAAACCCATACTATGCTTAAGTCGTATTAAGGCGTTTTATTAGTTGTTACTTATGCTCATGGAAAACTAAACTTCATTTGAAATTAAGTTACGCAGAAAATATGGTAAGATTTTTTTTTTTTTTTGAAATACGTCATCATTTTGCAGCGTTTTGGAAAGCAAAGCCTTAAACGAGAAGATAGATAGAGAAAGAGCATGTCGCATAAAATACATACCCCAATATCATAAAACATGAGAAAGGTAAATAAATAGTAATTCACAAATACATTGCATTATATAACTAATCATTACATTCATATGGTTTCATAATATATATATACATACATATATATCAGCATTACATCGAAGGAGGCTCATGGTCATGCCATGATCCAAATACTAGATACAAACTTAAATTGACATCGTTCGTCACAAAAAGGAATGTATGAAGATGCAGAGCTACGGCAACTACGAGCCAAAATCAACATTGTCTGACATCCCACGTCATACGTCCACTCACAGTGTAGGGGATCGATGCTCCGCTCCATCGAATGCGCCATCGGATTCTGGTGATGATACGAAAAAGTAACGAGAGTAAGAAATAAGATTTCTCAGTAGGACTCAAACCCGACACTAAAGTGTCATCGTCATCATCCCAGCCATTTCAGTTTTATAAATGAAAATAGTGAGCAGCATAAGGTCCAGTTCCTGGATTTTGGAAAACATAGCCATCCGAAGCGGATTCAATTTTAACATGTCCTCTGATCATTTATATCGTAACAAGCATAGGAACAACTGTAATTACATAAAACATGTATGGCTGTGCTATAAACTTTTCATAACTTCTTCCCTTCAAGGATTTGGACCGAAGTCCCTTTTCTTTTCTTAACTTGACTTTATCTTAAGTCTTATCTTTTTACCCACTAAACATAAATGGTAATGAGCTCATCTAGTGGCCAAAGCCACCATAACTTTCAGTACTTACACTAGTTGGGTCATGCCATTGCCTCATGTAAGTCCTATCCTCTATATACTCACTAGCTGGGTCATGCCATTCCTCATGTGAGTCGTGGGTGAGGGGAGCTTACTTTGGGTCACCTTCCGTTTTGAAGGATCACACCCTTAGTTCAATCTCTTCTTATTAAAGCTTATGATGCAAAATCATTCTAATTCTTTTCCACATTTAGGTGTTACGTATCGCCGTCCCTAAATGTGATTCCTTTATCGTATATTATTAAGCATCATATCATCAACATATCATATTCATATCGTCATCATATCATTATCATAATCATCATTATCATAGCATATCATCATCATCATGATCATCATTATATCATTGTCATCATATGGATACATAGAGGCATACATATCACATAAGTCTTATGAGCTTAGCTTAGTAAATTTGGTGCAAACTTTTAATTGAAGTTGCCTCTTGTATAAATTCTTTTATTAGGCATAGGGCCAATTTCATCCATTATATTTTTTGAAACTTTTAATTTGACTTATGAGGGTTTTTCCAATGCTTAGTGTAAAGGTCTTAATGTCTTAAAGCTTATTTCTCATTATCCTTTAAATTTCACCATAACCAGATTTTACTTTTATAGTAAGGCAGTAACTTCAAAAATTCACCATAATTTCACCTTTTATTCTTTTGCTATGAATTTTGGAAAGATTATACTTTTATGAGTCTATTTTTAAATAAAAGAAACCCCACTCAAAAATTCATTTTGTAACTTGAGGTATACACATTTTATTCTAACTATTCAGACTTGAAAGTTCAACTCGGGTCAGTGGCTTGTTAACTCCACTGGGGGTTCCTCACATGGAATCTGACAAAAATCTTTTATGTATGTGGGTGTTCCTGTATGTCTTAGCTTTCTAAAAAACTTGGTCCCACTCAAAAATGTTCTGTATAACTTGAGTTATGCACATTTTATTACATACTGCCCAAATAGAACACATCTGGGGATAGCAGACTTTGAAAATTTATATCTCTCTCGTTTTAAGGCCAAATTTCACGTATTTTCTATGTATAAAAATCCCTATAAGTCTATTTTCATTTAAAATTATTTTTGTTCCATTTTGAGTTATATTGAAAGATTTATCAGTCACGCCATACAGACTGCCAGAATTTTCCAGCTTTCACGGTTTTGGTTTCAATGAGTTTTCTTGTAAAAATGCTAAGTTTTCTCCTCAAGTGACCACTTTTCTCTTCCAACCCACTTTTATACTTTGTGATCTTGGTGAAAAATAAATATTTTGAGTTCTAAAAAGTTTGGATCAAAATAAGAATAATGCACAACAAATCCTTTCCAAGAAAATAGCAAAACTCACAAACAACTTCATACAATGAAAGCATGGCCATGAGGCCTTTAGAGCAAGTCATAAAACCACCTAGCTATGGAGAGTTTAGGAGTTCTAGAGCTTGAAAAACATAGAAGAAGGAAGGGTTAGAGTCACTACCACAAGGATTCTCTTGAAAGCTTGAAGAATGAAAATGGTTGGAGATGGCCTCCTTCCTCTTGAGCTAGCAAATGGGGCTAAATGAGTGTTTGTTTTGCTCTACCAAAGACCAAAGAATGTGATCCTTGATAAGTTAGTGAGGGTGGTGATAGAAATCAGGGTGATGGTGGTGGGAAAGTGACAAGAACAAGAAGAGAAATAGGAAGAACAAGGAGAGGTTGAGAGGAAAAGGAGTGGCTACTTGGTGTCTTTGGGAAAGAATGGAAATCACAAATGAGAGAGAGTGAGGGAGGGGCTATTTTGCAAGAAATGGGGGTGAGGGGCTGATTGCTTTGCTTCTCTAACAAGCAAGAGAGAGTAGGTGGAGTCTTACTTTTTCAAGCAAAGGGCTAGGAATCTTGGGGAAAAGGGTGGGTTGTGTTTTCTTTGAGTCTTGTGGCAGGTAAAGACCATCTAGTGTTTTTCAAGTGGTTAAAGGCATGACCACTCTTAGGATTGGCTTGGGTGGATATGATCACTCTAAGTGTCACAATCTTGAGGGAGGAGAGTACATCTCTTGGCTTGACTCAAGGAATACTACTAACATAAACTCTTGATCTAATGGTGCATGATGAGAAGGCAAATGGATGGTTGGATTTTGCTCTTATCCTTGGCCGAAATTTGGTGCATCAATTAGGAGAAATTTTTTAAATCTTCAAAGTTATTAGAATTACCTAAGTTATTAATCAATTTGATTAGTTAAATTGCTATTTAACTGATTTTGGTTAATTACACTTTCAAGACATTTTTTCTCTAAAAGAATTGATCTTATAAATTATGTAATTAGGGTGTAAGAATTAATCTATCTCAATTGGTAAGGTAGAACAATTATCTTGTACTTAATTAATAAGATTGGATTGGCATAATTATATTTTTAAGTTACGAATTAATGAGGTTCGAATAATTAGGTTTTAATTAAAACATTTAATGTGTTATGATTCAATTATTGACTTGACACAATGTACTAAGCTCTTGCTCATCGAGATTAGCTGATTAGTCCTCAGTTAATCATTAGCCTCTCTAATTAGCTAGGATCACTGAGCTAATTAGCTTAGATAAAAATTGGGGATGTTACACGATCAATTGGATTTTTATATACTTATTTTCCCTCATTCCTAGCTCATTAATTCTCTTTTGTGCCTAATTATTTTGAATTGGACCATTTTGTATTGTTTGGATTTTGTTTGGATTTGAGTTAAATTTTCCAGCATTAGGTGAATTCTGACACTATTTTGGTTTTTGGGTTATATCTTGAGTTGTAGAGCTCATTTTATTGTGATTCTTGATTTGTAGAAAAGCTGAGAGATAGGCCTACAAGTTATATGAAGAGGTCAGAGGCCAATTCTGGTGTTAAGAAGCTGAAATTGGGCCTAGAATTGAACTGAAGTGGTGCAGCCGCGGATTCTGAGCAGGGTGTGGTATTTGGGCCATATCTTGGTCCACAGATGTCCAATTGAGCCCATTCCAGTGGCATTTTGAAGCTGACATCCAAGGCTACAATTCTTCTTCAGAGTGGAAATCCAAAAGGAATCGTTTTGATAGCCAAAGTGGTAGAAGAACGTTACTCACGGAATTAGTTATAATGATTTCATGTTTTTAGTGTAACTCTCTTTCTATAATTCGGATTTTAGCAAATAAGATGTCCAAATTCAAAGGAGAGAGAGGATTAATGTAGTAATTACAATTTAATAATTTTAGACAGTTTTCATTCTAATTTTGGCGGTTTTGAAAGAGGCCAAACTTGTAACAGGAGGAGCAGGACTTTTGGATAAGCAAATTTTCGGTTTTGACTTCTTCTTCTTCCTTCTCTCTCTTCTCTCCGCCCCCCCACCTTGCAAATTTGTCTTCCTCCATTCATGGAGGAGTAAGCTTTCATCTAATCCAAGGATTCAAAGACAACATTAGCATTCTTGAGGGTTGTTGCTTCAGAGTTCATCAATTCGGTTTCTTACACTCTCTTTTCCTTGTTTTTGATTCAATTTCGGATTTGAAGATTTTCAATCCGATATTGTGATTAACTACTTGGTTCTTTGTTTGCTTGCATATTACTTGGTTGTTTAATATTGTAACGCAACTATTTTGACAAGTAGAATCAGGTTTCAGATTTGAACTTGGTGATTAAGTGCATTAGTGCTTGGAAATTAACATGAATTGATTAGATTCTAGAGGTTTCTGAGTTTAATCATTTAAGTGTTAATCGAATGCATGAAGTTTTTCATGTGTAATGCAGAGGTCGAATTGAGGTTTCATTCGAACTTGACATTAATCAGTGACTGGTTTGTTGAGATACAATTACAACTCAATGATTGAATGAAAATGTTCTTCTTTGATTCTTGGATTAGATGTTCCAAATTCTGCTCATTTCTTTTCTATTCATTTCGGTAATTTAAATTACTAAACCCCCCCCAATTTCCTGATCATATAACATTGTCATCCTGAGGAAGCGACTCGAGTTGCACTTTTACTACAATTTAGTGAAATTCGGTTTTATTGTAATGTGACCGAGCTCGGCACTCAAGTCAAATTTTGGTGCCGTTGCCGAGAATGATTGATGTTATTTCGTCATGTTAATATGTGTTTATATCATTGCATATTCTGTCTTGATGTGTGCCTAGTTAAGTTGTTAGTTTTAATTCATAGTTAGTAGTTTGGTTTTACGGTTTTTGATGACTAACTCATTTCAATTGATTTTAGGGGACTTGATTCAATAGCAAAACATCATTCTGAGAAAGACTCAATCCATTGAGCCCCCCCTGTTTTTGTCAAATTTCATCGTTTAGATAGATTTTAGAGGTTTTTTTTATCTTTTCGGTATTTTTAGGGATGTAGCGGGTTTTTGTAAAAGATTTTGTGCTCGATTGACTTTAAAATTGGTCAATTGAAGGAAAATGGCCCTCAGTTGAAGCAAAGCTGTTGACTTTTTATTTTTAAGCCAAATTCCTTTGTTTAGACCACTTTTTTAATTTTTTTAAGATTTTTCTTTGCATTTTCTTACTCCTTAAGAGCAAAATTTTTGAGGTGTGGTGATCCAATAGTTTTTAAAAATTATTTGGTGGTGTTTTTATATTTATTTTGATTATTTCGAGTGTTTGTGTGCATGTGCTAGTGCTTTGTGTAAATGCTTCTATTTGCTATTTTGTTAGTGCATGACTAGGTCTGATCCAAGTCCTAATTTAGTAGAGTTTGATCCTGAATTAGAGAGGACTCTTAGACAAATTAGAAGAGCTAAGAGGAGGTTATTTGAGACTAGTTCTGCTAATAATTCTGTTTTTGATTCTATTCCTAATTTTGTTGAAAATTCTTATTTTTCAGGAAGCATGACTAATAGAACCTTGAAGGAACTTGTAGCACCTGATGTCAACTATCAAGCTTTCGCCATCAGTGCTGAATTTGGATCTGCGAGACTTGAGCTAAAATCGGGTGATACATCTGCTGCCCAAGTTTCATGGCTTAGCTGGAAGACCTTCACAAGCACTTGAAGGAGTTCCATGTAGTGTGCTCAACCATGAAGCCACATGGAGTGGAGGAAGATCACATCAAGCTGAAGGCATTTCCTTTTTCTCTAGATGGATCTGCCAAGGATTGGTTGTACTACTTGCATCCAGGTTCCATCATGAGCTGGCAAGACATGAATAGGATGTTCTTGGAGAAATTCTTCCCTGCCTCAAGAGCTGCTTCCATCAGAAAAGAAATTTGTGGCATAAGGCAGATTAGTGGAGAGACATTGCATGAGTATTGGGAGAGGTTCAAGAAATTGTGTGCAAGCTGTCCCCACCATCAGATTAGTGACCAGCTTCTCATTCAGTATTTTTATGGAGGTCTCATGCCAATGGACAGAAGTATGATTGATGCTACTTCTGGAGGGGCTTTGGTAGATAAAACACCTCTCTGCGACTCATGAATTAATTGCAAACATGGCTGCCAATGCACAACAATTTGGTACCCAAGCCATAGTGTCAATAAGTGGAGTAAATGAAATGCATACTTCTGATACAAACCAGCAGAGGATGGAGAATCGCATAGATGAGTTGACAGTCTTGGTGAGGCAATTAGCACTTGGCAGCGACAACCCGACAACTAGTAGCTATGATTTGTGGCATTTGTTCTATACCGGGACATCCAATAGATCGGTGTCGACATGCAGAAGCAATGAAACTATTGCGAGAATTTTTCTGGTAGGCCTTATCGATGTGATGAAGAAGTTATGATCCATTCTCCAACACATACAATCTGGTGGAGAGATCACCCGAATCTGAGGTATGGCAATAACTTCAATCAGTTTCAGTAACCTCAGTTTAAGCAAAATTCTGCTGGACCAAGCTCGGGGATAATGCTCGAACCAAGCTCAGCAAAATAAACCACAAAGCAGCTCAGAACCAAGCTTGGCAGAATTGCTGAAGCAGATGGCAACCAGCAATGTTCAATTTCAGCGAAGGCGAAGCTTGACATCCGAGAATCTGCAAACCGCAGTTGGTCGATTGGCTACAATAGTAAATGAGCTGAAGTCTCAAGGTTTTGGCAACCTTCCCTCCTAATCCATGAGCAACCCAAAGAATATGAGTTCCATCACTTTGAGAAGTGGCAAGCAGCTTAAGGTCCCTGATGTTGCAGATTCTGCAGAACAACTTCGAGGTAGTAGAAAAATGCGATTCTCTGAAATAAAGACAAATGGTGCGAGAACAAGCGATGTAGCAGCAGCAACTGAACAAAGTGTTCCAACTGCCTTTCCCGACAAAGTGACATAAAACAAGAAGCGAGCGGTTGAATTGGACAAGGAGATTATGGACACATTCAGAAAAGTGGAAGTCAATATTCCACTCCTAGAAGCCATCAAACGATTCAAAGTATGCCAAATTTCTCAAGGACTTACACTCATAGAAGGAGAATGAAAGGAAATGAGAAGGTGAGTATAAATATAGTGAAATGTTTAAATCATTCAGAAAGTATTCCTGCTAAAATGCAAGGATCAAGGACTTTCACCATTCCATGCATCATAGGAAGTATGCTTGATTCAGTCAAGCTATGTTGGATCTTGGAGCTTCAATAAATGTCATGCCAAAATCAATTTACAGTCTTTGTGCATTGGAGAGCTCAAGCCAGCGGAGTGGTCATCGAGCTTGCCAGCAAAGCACAACTCACCTTGAGGAGTTTTAGAAGATGTGTTGGTAGAGTAAATGACCTTATTTTCTCATGATTTCTATGTGCTAAATATGGAGGATGAATTGCATGCTAATCAACCAACATTAATCTTAGGTAGGCCATTTTTGAAAATTGCTAAGACTAAGATTGATGTGCATTCTGGTACATTATCCATGGAATTTGGAGATAGTAAAGTGGAATTTAATCTATTTGATGCCATGAGATACCCACCGGAAGAGCATTCTATTTTTCATATGGACATTATTGATTCATTGGTTAATGAAGTGCATGAGAACATGTTGGTTGAATTATATTGTGTTGATTATGATTGTGATGGTAGTAATGACTCATGTGCTGTTTATGCTGTTTATGCTGAATTTGCTGCATGCTTACAAGCTAAAAATGATGTTTCTACTATCTCTGAATATGCAATTTCTGCTATTTCTGAATCTACTGTTTCTAAATATGTTATTTCTGAATCTGCTATTTTTGTTGTTTCTACTGAATGTACTATTTTGCAGATTCTAATTTAATTTCTGCACATTCTGAAAATATTGTAAATTCTATTTTTGCTGTTTCTGCTGAAAATTCTGTTTTTAATTGTGCAGATTTTGCTGCTGTTCCTATTTTTTTCTGCTGTTCAAAATTTTTCTAATAAATCTATTTCTGTTTTTGCTGTTATTTTCAAATCTGAAAATTTTGGTTCTATTTTTGAAGCTAAAAATTCTAAAGATGCTATCACATTATTTTTCTTTGCGAGAAAGTGCTGTTTCCATTGATTTAATTTACCTTTCTGACATCTGTTTCTAGTGCAATTACTGCTCTTGTTCATTCTAGTTAGCAAATTAAGTTTAGCCCATCTTTATTTCTGCTAATTACATTCTTTTACTGCTAACACTGATGTTTCTGCAGGTTCTAGAATTAGTAAATTCGCTATGAATCCTGAAAACTCTACACATTATAGAAATTTTAATTTTGTGCATTCTGGAAGTATGAAGTCTTTTGCACCTAATTCTGTTAATGTTGTTTCCAAAGGATATGATAATGCTCTTGTGCAAGATTCTTCACATGTTGCAGTCTTTGAGATTAAACTTCTTGAAAACCCAAGACTAGCGCCTTCCCTGCAAGAACCACCTACCTTAGAGCTGAAGTCACTGCCAGAAAATTTGAAGTATGCATTTCTGGCACCAAATGAGAAGCTACCAGTCATCATAGCCAAAGATGCGCAGCAGAGCAAGAAGAGAAGTTCTTGAACATCTGAGGCGAACATGAAGGCTATAAATTTGGACATTGGCAGACATACCTGGGATTAACCCCTCTACGTGCTTGCACAAAATTCAGTTAGAGGAGGGAGTGAAACCAGTGAGGCAAACTCAGAGAAGGCCCAACCCGCTTATCTTGGATATGGTGAAAAAAGAAGTGAGCAAGTTCTTTGACTCTGAGAATTATTTATCAATTTGAACTGCACAAATGGGTGAGCCCGGTGCAAGTGGTTCCAAAGAAGACTGGAATAATAGTGGTGAAGAACTCAAAGGAGGAACTGGTTCCTACAAGAGTGCGAAGCATTTGGAGAATCTGCATAGGTTACAGCGAACCAGGCCACCAGGAAAGACCTCTTCCCATTACCCTTCATTGATCAAATGCTGGAGAGATTGGCAAGTTAGTCACACTACTATTTTTTTGATGGGTTTTCTGGCTATTTTTAGATCCACATTGCACCAGAAGATCAGGAGAAGACCACCTTTAAATGCCCATTTGGCACATTTGCATACCGGAGGATGCCCTTTGGGTTATGCAATGCCCTAGGTACATTTCAGAGGTGCATGGTGAGTATTTTTTCTGATTTTCTAGAGAATTGTATGGAAGTCTTTATGGATGATTTTACTGTTTATGGCACTTCATTTGATGCATGCTTGGATAATCTTGATAAGGTACTGAATAGATGTGTTGAGTCTCACCTTGTTTTGAATTTTGAAAAATGTCATTTTATGGTTAAGCAAGGTGTAGTCTTAGGACATGTTATTTCTAATGAGGTATTGTTGTTGATAGGTCCAAGATTGATATTATTGCTTCTCTACGTTACCCCACATGTGTGCGGGAAGTGCGTTCTTTTCTTGGACATGCAAGTTTTTATAGGGGATTTATCCAGGACTTCAGCAAAATTGCCCTTCCACTTTCCAGTTTGATGATAATTGCAAGAAAGCTTTTGACCGGTTGAAGCGGCACCTGATTTCTGCTCTTGTTCTTCAGCCGCCGGACTGGGAATACCCGTTCG